>JAHTLZ010000111.1:15245018-15256085 GCA_023846285.1 Phrynocephalus versicolor | reverse complement strand
GGTAATTTTAGATTCAGGCTATAGTTGTTTTATGGGGGGGTGTCTCTTTAGATGGTAATGTGTTCCTCCACAAACTTCCACAAGATAAAAAACTAAAGGTTTCCCCTGCACATGTGTGCTAGTCTTGTCCGACTCTAGGGGTTGAACTGATCTCCATTTCTAAGACAAAGAGCTAGTGTTGTGGAAGCCCGTGGCCATGTGTCTGGCATGGCTGAACACATTTCTGTGCACGGAACACTTTTTACCTTCCTGCTATTTATGGCGGTACCTAGTTATCTACTTGCATTTACATGCTTTTGAACTGCTAGGTTGACAAGTTGGGGTTAACAGCGGGAGCTCAGTCCGCTGTGTGGCATCCGGGATTCGAGCTGCCGATCTGCCAACTTTGCAGCCGACAGTTTCAGCGCTCTAGCCTGCTGAGCCACTACGCCCCTTATGTTGTTATAAACCAGCCCTTTTATATTTGGGTCCTCTTCAGCTTTGAACATCTGCTTCCAAATCGTGCCTTGACAGCACCACTGAGGTTAATATAAACTGCATAGTGTCTGCATGTACAGCGAGCGGTACCTCTACTTATGAATTTAATCCATTCCAAATGCATGCTCTTAAGTCAAACACCTTTTAAGTAGAGGAGCTCTATTTATAAACAAACAAACAAACAAACAAACATTAAAAATGTAAGTAGAGCAGACCGCATCTAAAATTTGTAAGGCAGCAGTTAAAATGCCAACTGTTTTCTGCTTTTAAATCAAACTGCTCTTAAGTCAAACCACTCTTAAGTAAAGGTACCACTGTATTTATCTCAGGTTTCTCTGCAATCACTCTCCTGTCTGTCTGTCTGTCTGTCTGTCTGTCTGTCTGTCTGTCTGTCTGTCTGCCAACTCCCAATAGGGGATCCAAGGTGGCTCACAACAATTAAAAATCATGCAATCATAACACTTAACATGTCATACAAAAGTATATGTTAAAAGCAACATGTTTTCTTTAGTCAGACTGTGCCAAAACAAGACTCTGGGAGATTCCTGCGATGGTGGAGAGGAATAGAAATGATGCTTTTTCACAGGAAGATGGTGTATTTTTCTTCCTCCTTGCTGTTGTGCTTCTGAGTCCCATCTCTTTGACACTGGGTAGTAGTTTCAAAATGTAACTTAGTAGTAGTTTCAAAATGTAACAAAATGTAGTTTCAAAATGTAACTTTTTTCAAGCGTGTCAGAATCAGCTGGGGGGGTGCTATCTGCTACCGTCATGCCATCCTTAAACAATCTGAGGCTTCCAACTCCTTCTGCATCAGGTATCCCATCAACTACAACTTATATGACCATGAATGCTATGAGCTGCCATGCAAAGCATTTGGTAGGCACGCAGTTGAGGAAGTTTACTTTCTTTTTTTAAAACCATTCCTAGTTTTACACAAATGCAGGTCTTACTTAAAGCCTTAGAACAGTAGGGCTGGAAAAGGGCCCTTTGGATCACTGAGTCTAGCCCCGTGAAGGAGGCAGAGTGGGAAATCCTTCAGCTGTTTCTCGTACGACACCTACCACAATCTGGGTTTCATTGTCCATCAAGGTGTCAATGGCCAAGTTTCTTCCAACAAGATCTTGGCTGATCCGTGTCCTTTTGTCTTCCGGGGATGTCTCCCTTGGCTTCCGCTCCCAGGACTGAGGTGGCGCCCCCACCACTGACAGATGTCCCTGTGTCCAACCTGGAAGGAAAGGGTTAGAAAGAGGGGGTATAAAGAGTATAGCTTCCCCCTCCCAAGGTAGCCAGAATAGCGCAATTTATGCACAAGAACAACCCTGAGCGGGGTCCAAGATTTGCAGAAGTATAATAAATAATAAGAGAGAGGGAGGGGAGGTCTTCCAAATATCTTAGGGACACTGAACATGCTTGGTAACTGGAGAAGACTGACTGTTATGGGGAACAGAGGACTAGAAACATGCGGCATTTGAATGGATTGAGGTTTTATGGGGGAGAGCTTGTTTAATGGGCAGGAGTAAGGAAATGCCCACTGAGTAGTACAGCAGGATTTTTCTTATTCTGTTCTGTTCCTCTTTTAATACCATGGTTTGAGTCAGTGATGGCGAACCTTTCAGAGACCGAGTGCTCAAACTGCGATTCAAAACCCACTACAGTTTTTTTGGGGTTTTTTTTGCAAAGTGCCAGTATAGCAATTTAACCTGAATACAGGTGGCTGTGAAGCGGCAATGTCGGGTACCCACAGAAAGGGCTCCGAGTGCCATCTTTAGCACCCGTGCCATAGGTTCGCCAACACTGGTTTGAGTTCTTTCACATACATAAGTGGTTCCCAATCCCCTGGCAACCCAGGGGTTCTGGGACTGCAGCTCTCAGAAGCCTTTACTACTGTGCTGGCCAGGATGTTGTGTAGTTGTACTCCAAGAACATCTGGGGACCCGCGGTTGGGAACCACCGACATAAATGCAGTAGAAGGCTATAGGAAAAATATTTCATCACGCTCACCTGACAATGTTATTTATTGCTGCAATGAGGACAAATGAGGGCAGATAAGTAGTATGGGGGAATGAATTCAAACTTGGTAGTATTTACAGTCAACCTGTTTAAATCAATGGAACTCCAGCTAGTAATGTTTGAGTCCTTTGTTTTCAACAGGATGGCTCAAATGTGTCTAAATCTTTATCCAAGCTCAGAAATGAAATTCATGTTCAGTGACCATGCCTGATGGAGGACTCTGGGAGATGTAGTCCAAAAAGTTTCCCTTATCCAAACTCTGAGTCAGTCACCTCAGAACTACAGTATAAAGTATTTTGTATCTCCAGAGAGTTTTAAGTAAATAATAACCATTCGTTGTCAACACATGCATTATGCAGATGATCAAATGTGCCATATAAGATGATTCATAACAAAAAAATTTAATTTCCAAGATTCCAGTTTCTGCGAAATATTTTTCTTGCCATGAAATACACATTGCCAGTGATTGTTCTGCACTTGAAAGCAGCTTTCCGTAGCAGCGCTCATTTCTGGGATATATAGAACAGTCACTTTCTGAGAAAGTACAGAGTGACTCTTCCACTCTCACATATGGTCTCAGTACATCTGAGATGAGAAGTGGACCAAATGGTATAAGCAGAAAGATGGTTGAGTTTTGATAGCTTTGAAATAAACAGACTATGGATCTGGCAGTGGCATTGGTGTTGGTGTGTGTTTGATCTAGCAATTTAGACATTTAATGAATCATTACAAATTGAACTGGAGAACAGCCTCTACTCCTCTCCTTTCTGCATCTTCTGAAAAAGACAAACTCCAAAGGAGGAAAGGATAGACCGGAAGGAAGGAGAAATATTTAGTATCTGCTCTTTTAAGCTAACCATTCCACACAGGATTAAATGAGAGGCAAGATCCAGGTTGATCTCACTGAGCTTTTGGGGGGGAAATAGTAGGATAAAAAGGTCAATGGCAATATGTGTTTGTGAAAGCTCACTTAATTGTAATGGACACCTCACCTATAGTGTTCTAGCCCTATCCCATCTTTCCTCCAATGAGCTCAAGATGCTGTAGATAGCTATTTGTCATCACATCATCCTCACAAAAACCCTCTGAGATAGCATAGGCAACTGGCCCTAAAGGCATACAGAGAATTCCACGACTCAGTAGAACCTGGGTATCTGAACTTCACAGGTCCGAGTCCCACATGCTAACCATTGTACCACCCAGCCTCTGTGTACCAGAAATATTCTTGTCGTATTGGGATTTGAATCAGAAAGTTGCTTGGCCCAAAATACCACCAAATTGCCCCACTAACCATAGGAAACAAACCAATGTCATTTAACCACTGCTAGTTATTTTTAAGGATTGCCATAGTATATATTCATCCCAGCCCTATTTCCCTCACAAAAAACTGAATTTAGCCTGTGGGTTGCAGGAGTGGCCTGGGAATCCAGATGTTTTCTACTGTTAAATCGCGGTACGGTGGCGATGATGGAAATGGGCCTCGGGTGCTTGGTTTCTTTTCCAAGGGAGAAAATAGATGAGAATAGAAAGGAAGCCAGCATTTACGAAGGAGTATGTCAATGGCTTCCTTTGTTGCCAGTCTTAAAACTGAGAATGGGTTGATCCATAATTGAATTATAAATTGGTTCCTTATGCGCTTGTGTGTGTGTGTGTGTGTGCGCGCGCGCGCGTGCACACACAAAAAACATATACACCCACACACTCCACATAGAGTTAGCATGACAGAAAGTATTGGCCCTAGACCAGTGTTTACAACCTTCCTAATGCCTTGAACCTTGAATACAGTTCCTCATGTTGCGGTGACCCCTTGCCTTGCTTGGAAGAGGCTACAAGCTCCCTTTGGCAGGCTACTGCCACAGGTGCCATAGAGAACTTCCCTCTACAGGCACCCTCAGCCAATCACAGCCTCCAGTGCCATTGACTGACATCCCTTCCAACCTATCAAGCTGCAACTCACTCTTTCCCCTCCTTCCTCTCCCTCCTCCTCCAGACCCAAGCCGTTTGTGCCTTTTTCTTCACAGGCTCATGGCGACACCTGTGAAATCGTTGTTCAACCCCCAGGTTGGGAACCACTGCCCTAGACTATGGAGTAAGATTTCCTGCTGTGTATTGACAATTACCAAGCTGACCAGATATCTCCATGGTTTGGGTACCCGGCTGCCAGAGGTTAAGAGTTCAATTCCCCGCTGTGCCTCCTCTGAATAAACCCTGCCTCTGTGGCCTTTTGGGCAAGCTGCACTGTCGCAGAATGACCCCAAAAGAAGGGAATAGCAACTCACTTCAGAGTACTCTCGATCAAGACAATCCAGAAAAAAGAAAAAAGAAAAGTGTCACCATAAATCAGAATTGATTTTTTTATTATTATTGTTATGGACTCATACTAAGCTCTTCTAGGTCCTGATTTAACAATACAAACCTATGGTTTCAGGGACTTGGGGAGGGGGAACCTCCCCCAAACGGATCAGTTCTTATGAACTCAGAGAGAGGGAGAGATGAGAAAAAGCCAAAGGGACCCTGTAGATCACTTATCAAGAAGGCACAGTGGAACTGAACTTCCAGCCTCTGGCTCCACAACCAGATGCCTAAACTACTGAGATGAGATTCCACATCCCCCTTCCTTATGTTCACAGAAACCCTCTATACCCCTGATTTCTTCAGTGTCAGAAATGGGGAAAAATGGGACCGATAAATGTGTAGCATATCATTAGACTTGGGGAGGCTTTGAATCTGAAGGATCAGAGGCTCCTAAACATTTTCCCCATTCATGGCAGAGTTCACCCCACTTTTCTGTTACTGCTTGTGCCAATGATTCATCAAAAAGACGGCAACCGGGTTTCTAACAAGGCTGGATTAATACTTACATGTCATCCAGCAACGAGCAGGACCTCTAATGTGTGACATTAACCTTCTGGGGACTTCCTTCAAGAGCAGAGTTTACTTTCAACAACTGATCTCAGTTTCTGCACACAATTGTAGAGCAGGGTGCTAGAGCCAACATTAATAAATGTAGATGCATCCCAGTAAATTACTTTTATAATATATCCCCAATAAGTTGTTGTTTATAGGTTTAGGAATTTATTTCCAGACCAAAATGTGTACCTACCTGATAGGTTTAGGTGCTGGTATTCATTTCCCTTGTTCAAAATTAATTTCCATTTGCGCAATAGCAATTCTGAATACTGTATGTTACATAGATCAGTCCTCGGTTTGTATCAGATAATTTTACATAAGTGATCCTGCTGCTTGTTTATACCAAATAGTTCAGCGTAAGTAGTTTATTTGGGATATTCAATCATTTGGATCCCTGTTTTAAATTAAGACAGGGGTGGTTTCCAAGAATTGAAGTGGAAGGCATAAGCTCTGTGCCACAGAGAATCAACTGGCAGAACAAAGGGGGGGGAATCATTGGAAAACAGGTCATAGTTGACAAGAGACGGAGAAGACTTACAATGAGAAGGGTGGAGAGTTAGAAGAGAGTTGGTTACCTTGTAGAGGCACCAGCCATGAGCTGTACTTAAAGGACAGCCTTCTGTCTGAACATGAACTATCCTTTAAGGGTGGGCAGTTCTGCATTGCTAAAATAGGGCATAAAAACACAGAGAGAGAGAGAGAATGCAAAAGAAGGCATGGATTTCCACAGGAAAAATTGAGAGCTATATGTGCACAATCATAAGTCTCGATTGTCTCACAATTGATTTACAATTGTAAGTCTTGAAATGTCTTACGAGGAGTGGCTTAGGGAGCTGGGAATATTTAGCCTTACAAAAAGAAGGCTGAGAGGGGAGATGATAGCTATGTTTAAATATTTGAAAGGATGTGACACTGAAGAGGGGTCTGGTTTGTTTTCCATGGCTTCAGAGACTAGGACATGGGGCAGTGGTCTCAAACTACAGGAAAAGAGATCCAATTTAAACATTAGGAAGAACTTCATGACAGTTAGAGCTGTCTGGCAGTGGAATATGCTGCCACGGAAGGTGGTGGAGTCTCCTTCTTTGGAGGTTTTTAAGCAGACGCTGGATGGCCATCTGTCGGGAGCACTGGCAGGGGCTGGACTAGCTGGCCCTTGAGGTCTCTTTCAACTCTAATTGCTATAATTTAAATGGGAATATATCTCAATATAGTTGGGGGGAAAGGTGACCACTAGGCTTGTTTGCCATGATCAAACTGTACAAGATGCTCAGCTTGTATTTAGAAGTCACTGTTTGTTATGACACATGCTCGCCTCTTCTTCCAAATTTTGCTTTCTGGCCTGATTTCTCAGATCAATGCTTCCCAACCTTGAGTCCCCAGATGTTCTTGGACTAAAACCCGCAAAAGCTTTCATCACTAGCTGTGCTGACCAGGACGTCTGGGAGTTGTAGTGCAAGAACATTGGGGGACCCAAGGTTGGGCACCTCTGGAAGATGATTAGTCACTGTAGGGTCAGCAGTGGCTTGTCTAGAATCTCTGATTACCTGAGTCCACATCTGGAATTCATGCTGTAGTGTAGGAAGAGAGAAAAGAAGCTAAGCTGAGCGGTGCTAACTATTGATGGTTTTTTAATCTTTACATCCAACTTGGCTTTACCAGCCCTTTGAACGGAGGACTCTTTCAAATAGCTATTCTTCTGATAACTATTTCAACAGAGACTGCCTTTGTGAAAGGACGCATGGCTACAGTCTGAACTATTTTAAAGTGTTTTTGGTCCAGAAATAATGGCTTTGTGCTACTTTTCCAAGAGGCATTCTGTGGCCTCTTAGTATTGTTGCTCTGTGTTGTCTAATCAGAACTGACATATAGCAACCCTAATAGGGCTTTCGTGGTAAGTTAGATATTTAAGGAGTACTTTTACCCGTTCCACTCCTCCAGTTGAGTTTCCATGGCTGAGTGGGGCTTTGAACCCTCTTTTCCAGGATCCTAGGCTGTTAACTCTATCCACTACACCACACGGGGTGTAGTGGGTAGAGTGCCTCTCATAGTCATTCCCCAATGCTGCCTAATCTAACAGGTAATAAGAAGTGATTCTATTTTTCTATTGTAGCATCCCATAGTAAAAATGCAACATGTAATACCATTAGATCCAGCATTTCCTATTCCTGTTCCAATTCACTTGTTGCCACTTCCATTGTTTAGAGAGAGACAGCATAAGGCAATGTTATATATACTATATCCCTTGCCTCCCTCCAGATAGGAGAAGGAGGTAGGTTGGAGGCAAGGCATTCATTTCCCATAATGTTAAAGTTAGGTCCTGGGTTGCCCTCCTTCCCTACACGGATTATCCAAACAGAGACGGCCATTTGGCACAGTCATTCTCTCTGGTTTGGCTGCTTTCCTTGCCATTTCCTGGTGTGAAAATATTGAGCTGAGGCTCTTTATGGAACAGGCAATAAGCACTCAAAGAGCTGCAAGACTCTTTCTGCTGATGATTTTTTCCTGTTTACAACATTTCCAACTGAGATTGGGTTGGCAGCGAAGTGCAGCGAAGTATCTGTGTGAGTCGGAGTTGTTTTAAAGTGGCTTTGGACAAAGTTCTGTTTGCCCAAGGAAATCTTTACGGTATAAAACTCAAGATGTTTAGCTTTATTCATAGAACAGAAGTGTCAAAACACTAACTTAAGAAACTCAAATGGGTAGAAAACTAGGGCAACACTACAGCCATATTTAAAATCAGGGAAGAGAAAGCCGCCACCCCACCCTACCTCATGATAAGCTCTAGTACTTTTATTTTTTAAAAGTAATTCTTTCTTGTTAATCACTGCAATGTTTGAAAAGTAGTCAGTTGCCATTACTTGTTAAAATATTTTAAATGAGATTTGTTACATTACTTGATGTTCTTTCTCTGTGTGTTTTACATTATTTCCAATTAGTTTTTTAAAAAATTGGATGTATAACAGAATGGCACAAAAATTGATAAAATGCCTATCAAAATGCCTCCCAAAAAGGTTTGAAAATGATCTATACAAGTAACTTTTGTTAGTAAGTGGCAAACAATACTCATCACGAAAAATTTAAACCTTTCTCATTCTGTTATTTTGGAACTACAGTTTTGTGACACCCCCATTATACACAAAAGGAACTAGTTACTTGTGCTTTAGGATGCTTTAGATAGCATCCTAAAGAGCAGAGACATCACTTTGCCAACTAAGGTCAGGATAGTCAAAGCTATGGTTTTTCCAGTAGTGATGTATGAAAGTGAGAGCTGGCGATTATGCGATTATGTTAAGAAAATTTCCCCTATCTCCGGAATTGTTTATGTTGTACAGATTTCATATTATACAAACTGTTTGTTATACAAGGGTCCACTGTACTTTATCCATCTGTGCCATTTACAACATGTAAAACCCTCTTACAAAAATCCTGTAAGCCTTATTCTTATACTTCATTTAAGATAGGGTGGGAAGCTACATCAGAAGAGAGAGAGTTTTTGAAAGAAGGGAGATTTGGATGATCTTATATCCTCTTTATTATAAGACAGGCTTCGTTTCAAGGACATCCCAGACAAATCCAGTTTAAAACTCAAGTACCCTTAAAAGAGAGTGCCAGCTCCTGTGGACCCCATTTTACCTCATGATGAAACATGCCATGTATTTCTTTCCAAAATACATATTCATTCTTTCCCTGTTTACATCTATACCTACCCCCCCATAAAAATATTGGACAAAGCATATATATTAACATATACAAATTTCACAAAAACCTTTCCTCAATCTTTTTGTCATGGCTGATGCCTAAAATAAGATAAATAACTGTGCAGTTTCAGTGGCCATCATTTGGCTTGTGGTCTAGAAAGCTAATTGCTACAGTGCATTTGCACCATTGTAAATTCCAGTTCCTCAGGAAGGGCTCATGCCTCAGGCTACCACACGTTCTCAAAACTGCAATATCTTTTAAACTGGGAGAGGCACAACTAAAGAAGAGGAAGAAATTATAGGAGTTGCCCTAAAAAAATAACCAATCTGCAGGGCTCCTGCATTAAATGAAGAAGAGCATTGATAGGACAAACATAGAGAAAACATAGTTTGTGGTTCCCAAGAGCTCCCAGCTAAAACTATTTTAACAAATTACCAGACATAGCAATTGCTGTTGTGGATGGGTCAGTCTGGTCTTATGCACATGCTGAATCTGAACATGTGTTGCAGATGTACACCTATCATTCCTTAGCATTTTTTGTCCATTGCTCAAACACACCCACTGAGGCTAATATTTCATGCATCTGCTGAAATGATCTCTTGTGCACCATAAATCACTTTAAGGTGATAAAATATGTTTGTTTTTTGTTTTTGTTTCCATTGGGTTTTTTCCCCATGTTGTAACTTGTCAGAATGACAGTGACTTTCTGCTACACCGTTCTTCTCAGCTATAACATCATGTAGTTATGTAGTAGCAGCTCACAACAATCGGGCTGGTGCTGCAGTTATAAAATATTAAGTTCATAGGATCATCATAACAGTCTCCACAGCCACACTCTGAAGAGAATTTATTCAATCTCTCTCTGCAGAACTTGGAAAATATGCCTTTTTGGACTACATCTCCCAGAATCCCCTAGCTTGCACAGTCAATGGCTAGGATTTCCAATATACAGTAGATGTTTCAAATACTATCACAAAGCATAATTAAAAGACTGTATCAGTAACGGCTCTTGTGAATCAGTCCAGCCTTATATAATATCTGTTTTGATTTGCAACCATCACCCTTCAAAGGTATACGTGTGTATTGTGTACATGCGGGTGTACATACAAAATTCAGCCTCCCAAAGTGCATCAGTATCACAACTATCAAACATATCAGGTATCAAACTTGCTAAGGCAAAAAAGATTACTACCCAGAGACAGGATGAGATCTAATATACTTAAGAAGTATATTTTGC
Source organism: Phrynocephalus versicolor (assembly GCA_023846285.1). Lineage (NCBI taxonomy): Eukaryota > Metazoa > Chordata > Lepidosauria > Squamata > Agamidae > Phrynocephalus > Phrynocephalus versicolor. The sequence goes on along the minus strand of JAHTLZ010000111.1, from coordinate 15,245,752 downwards.
ACATAATTAGTTACTTTAGCACACCACTGAATTAGTAGTTCCAGTTACTTTAGATTTTAACATGTAACCCTAATTACTATCAAAAGTTACTACTAAGGGCCATCAGAAGGATCATTAGACATGGATGTTAAGGTTTAATGTCATTCTGTTATCACTCCTAGTGGCAAGCGAAGTATGCTGGGTTATGATTTCTGCTTAAATCACAGGAAGGCAGATTCCTGTTAAACTTCAGGATTCTTGTTAAACTTCAGTTCCATATCCAGACTACAGTAGTGATCTCTCTTGCTGAAGATTTTCAGGGAAGAGTTAGACAGCCATCCATTATGGGATAGCTGCTCTCAGTATGGATTTCCTTTATGAAGGATCTAGACCAGTGATGGTGAACCTTTTAGAGACCGAGTGCCCAAACTGCGATTCAAAACCCACTAATTTTTCACAAAGGGCCAATACAGCAATTTAACCTGAATACAGGTGGCTGTGAAGGGGTGATGTCGGGTGCCCACAAAAAGGGCTCCGAATGCCACCTTTGGCACCTGTGCCATAGGTTCACCAACACTGATCTAGACTGAATGGCATCCAACCCTGTGATTCTAGGATAATCTACTCTGACAGATCTGTTCTCCCTAATTCCATTGTAAAGCCTTCTAAAACCCTTTGTCAGTATATTTTGTGGCAGTCAATTCACACTGGTTGTCATGTGTGCTCAACACACACACACACACACACACACACAC
>JAHTLZ010000111.1:15231064-15242465 GCA_023846285.1 Phrynocephalus versicolor | reverse complement strand
ATAATAATAATAATAATAATAATAATAATAATAATAATAATAATAATAATAATAATAATAATAATAATGATGATGATGATGATGATGATGATGATGATGATGATGATGATGATGATGATGATGATGATGATGATGAAGATGAAGAAGAAGAAGAAGAAGAAGAAGAAGAAGAAGAAGAAGAAGAATTGGAAAAATTAATAAAATGCAGATACCTGGATATCTAAATAACCCATTTGTGGATGAAACACATTTTGGTACTCCCGATAGTTATTGGGGCATTGAGAGCAACACTGCAGAATTTTATAAAAGAGCTGCAGCTCTTAGAAATAACACCATCATAGATTCACAAAACAGGAATTTTAGGCCCAGCATACATTCTATACTGTACTTACATTTAACTGGTAAGTATGGTTTTAGTTAAAAGTGCTATCTGTTAGATAGTAGCAGTCCAAGGCTGCGTCTTGTATTTTTGAATAATAATATTTAAAAAAAAATATTGTGGCCTTTTATGGACTTACCATTTTTAGCTTGAGTTAAGCCACAATACAGTAATTGTTTTCAGACTTTATAGTGCCACAATCCTCTTCATTGCCTCTGCTGTAACAGAAACTAATATGACTGCCTCTTTGAAAGATGTTACCATGGGTGCAGAATCATCTCATTCACATAGTCATCTTCTTTGTGATTAGTCATAGCCTAGGAGGCTTTGATATGTTAACCGGGAAAGGACAGCATACATTAATGTACTGAAGAATAAGATTAATACAGGTTAATTGCCTAAGAAGAAAAGAAAAGCTAGAACTGGGTGGGTTTCTCAGCAACTACATCTTCTGCTTCCTATTTCTGAAAGAGGCAAATAAAAAAATTGCAGTTCATTTGTACATGTACTGTACATTGGTGTACATTTTTACAGGTTGACCAGCCAGGGAAGAGAAGGTGATCTCTAGATTACATACATGAGAAAAATTGCCTTAGACTAGAGGTTCCGAAACATGAATCCTCAGATGTTTATGGACTACAACTCTCAGAAGCCTTCATCACTTGCTGGTCTGTCCAGGATTTCTAGGAGTTGTAGTCCAGGAACATCTGGGCACTACCAAGTTGGGAGCCATTGCTTAGCATAAATAACAAGCTTCCTGTAATGCCCGGGAAATCCTGTTTTCCCACCCCTTTTCCTGCCCGCCTCCTAGGTCTTTTATTTTCCCGGAAATGGTGCGGCGTTGAGGTTGGAGGGGCAAAGTGTGCGGTGAGTGGGGGGGCATGTGTGCGGGCATTTGTGGGTGGGTGGGTGGGTGGATGTATGTGTGTGTGCATGGGTGAGTGGGTGGGTGTTTGTGTGTACAGGTGCAGGTGCGGGTGGGCACGTGTTTGTGCACTCACATGCATTAGACCTCCCTCTTCCCATCCTGGGCGGCGGCAAGGAAAACTTGACAGGTATGTTGCTTAGACAGTTGTTTCTCAATCTTTGTACTGACCCCCCATATCCTGGATTTCAGTGGCCAGAAGTCTGGTATAAAGCGCAATACAAATTATCGTTGTTATAGTTGGTTTTGGTTAGATTCCAGCAGACACAATCAGTGGGATCCAAACAAAGTGGGTGGCTTGTTGCTTTCAATTTCTCATCCACTTTCAATTTCCTAGTATTTTTAAAGTAGCTTAAGGAGGCAATTTAACCTCTTAACAATACTGGGAAATTAAAAACTTCCTCTGCTCCTCTGTGGAGGGGGAGCAGGAGAATACCAAGTTTGTTTTAAAAAAAATGCCTAGTAAGGGACAGTGTTGATGCATTACCTTTTAGAGGGAAATAAAATAAAAGGTTTCCTCCTGGAAGGAAGAGGGCGTTAGGTGGTTGGGTTTGTTTTCTTTTTTTCTATCACTTTAAAGGCAGACAGGCAGGTCGAACTTTCTTTGAAGTGTGTACCTATTTGGATGTAAGGATTGCACCCAGCGGTAAACTGGAACTCTATGCAACCTTCAGTGACCCAATTTAGCCTGGTCCATCTCCTTCCAACTTAGCTGCCTTCAACTAAAATTTGTTGACCCAGCTAGCTTAGTCGTGACCTCCTTTACATATCAAAAAACATCACACCAAACTGTTGATGTGAAGTCCTGGCAGTAGAGTAAGCCCTCAAGGTACTGACCCTTGCATGGATCAAGCCACAGTCTCAGAAAATACTAATACGTGCCCTTCAATAACAACCCCTATAATTCCCAGCCAGCATGGTCTGTGGGATGGGGATGATGGGAGTTACAAGTCATCACATCTGGAGGATGACTAGTTGGACAAGGCTGAGGACCAAGCAGACGTCCAGATGGTAAGATTCTCAACTAGTAAGCAAGTCACAAGTGAGGAATGATGAGTGTTGCAGCCTTACATCTGGCAGGCCACTTTTTTGCTATCCTAGAGGTTAAGAAAGACTGAACGATGGTGAGTGTAAGTCTTGGATTAAATTATGATGTCTCCAAAGTGCTGGTAAGATACCTATACTATTACAGTGGACCCTTGTATAACAAATGGTTTGTACTGTATAAAACAAAATCTGTACAACATAAAAAATTCCGGAGAGAGGGGAAATTTGCTTAACAGAATCGTCTATATGGGGCAAATACGTACAACATAATAATGGTCGCGATTAGGGATTACTCTGTTTTCAATGCATTCCTATGGGAAATTTGTATAAAGCAAAATTTGCTTAACATAATTTCATTTGGAACGAATTAATTCCTTTATACAAGGTACCCCTGTATTTTACAACATTTCCAGCCAAGCAGGTGCTCTTCAATGGATAGTCTGGTTACAGTGCCCAAGAGTCTGACAATTCACAAGTTGTTTATATTATTATAGTAACTGAACTACCAAAAATCAGCTGCTGTTAGGTGTTAATATTTTATTTCCAAAGGTTATTCCTCACTGCTCAAAGGTAAAGGTTCCCCCTGCACATGTGCGCTAGTCGTGTCAGACTCTAGGGGCAGTGCTTATCTCTGTATTCAAACCGAAGAGCCAGTGTTGTGCAAGTCCATGACCAAGTCGCCAGCATGGCTGCAAGGAAGTTTTACCTTCCCGCTTTTTACAGCGGTACCTATTTATCTACTTGCATCTACATGCTTTCAAACTGTTAGGTTGGCAGGAGCTGGGGTTATCAGCGGGAGCTCACTCCGCTGCGAGGCACCCGGGATTCGAACCGCTGAGCTGCCGACTTTGCAGCCGACGGTTTTCGGAGCCTTAGTCCTCTGAGCCACAACGCCCAAAACCACTGCTCAAAACAGCCTGCTAAATATTGCAAAGTAAATAGTAAAAGGGAAATCATTTGAGTAGTGTGAGTTAAGATGTTGGACTGAATCCTTTTGGGTGAAAACTGTGACCAGAAGGCTAATCATCCAGTTCTCCTACCTTAGTCAGTGTATCCACCATGCAATAGATGCCAACACTGATAGCACAACTGATTTTGCAACCAATGCACATGTCATCCATTGAATGGATACCCTAACAATATGGGGTGGGGTGGGGAGTCATTTGCATGGTTACCCTGCCTTCTGCAATTCCTCCCAACAGGATCCTGACCTTCTCAACTTTCCATGTTTCACAAACTTTCCACTGAAGTCTCAGGTTGGGAGGGAAAAGTGATGACCCCCCCCCAAAAAAAAATGTCTTAGTGCCAAGAAAGACTCAGGGCTCAAGTGAACAGCACAACTCCTGGTTATTGGGCGTTACGAAAAGACCCTGCCTTTGCCAAGTCCCTGTGGGCTCTTACTGGTGAAATCCTAAGACACTGTGCTTTGGATGGAGCTTGCCAACCCTGGCACCACTACACTTGGCAAAACACCATGCCAGGCAGAGTGTACGGTCTCCATCACATACCAGTGCGGAGAAGTCAAACATAATAGCGGCAGGAGAGGGAACCAGATGTTGTTCCAGACGAGGACTGAAAGGGGAAACTCCAGGCCGTGGGCAATTCTCATCTCATCTGCCATAATCCCAGCTGCTATTATTTGTGAACAATGGTTGGAGATAAGGATTTCCCTTTTCTACTGCAGCAAGGGAAGGTGTGGGGAGAAGGCACCTCGCTCCATCTCCCTACCACTCAGCCCCTACTGCAGTGGTCCCCAAACATGGGTCCCCAGATGCTCTGGAATTAAAAGAAGCCTTCGCTGTTAACTGTGCTGGACATGATTTCTGGGAGTGGTGACCCAAGAACATCTGGGAGCTACCGCCCTACTGCATCCTTTGAGAATTTAAGAAAAGAGAGAAAAGCCTGGAGGTGGACCCAGACCCAGACATAATTTGGTTGACAGACTGAACTGAGGTTTCTCTCCCTTATGAGGAAAGGCTAAAACATTTGGGGCTATTTAGTCTGGAAAAAAAGGCACCTGAGGGGGGATATGATTGAGATGTACAAAATAATGCAGGGCATGAGTAAAGTGGATAGAGGGATGCTCTTCTCCCTCTCAACAAAATACCAGAACTAGGGGACATCCACTCAAATTGAGGGCTGGGAGAGTGAGAACAGGCAAAAGAAAAAAAATTCACCCAGCATTTTGTTAGTCTGTGGAACTCCCTGCCACAGTATGTGGTGATGGCATCTGGCCTGGATGCCTTCAAAAGGGGATTGGAGATTCCTGAAGGAAAAGTCCATCACAGGTTGCAAACCATGATGGAGATGTGTAATCTCCAGGCTTAAAACTGGGGTGCTTCAAGGAACAGATGCAGGGGAGGGGTATCAGGAGACAGATATCTAGTCTCGTGCACTCCCAGACGCATCTGGGGGGCCCACTGTGAGATACAGGAAGCTGGGCTAGATGGGCCGTTGGCCGGATCCAGCATGGCTCTTCTTATGTTCTTATGTTCTCTACCCTGAAATAAAGCTCAACATAAGCAAGTGTTGTTGTTCGGGGAGCCCTGGGAGGAAATAGGAAGGCAAAAATGTCCAAAAAGGCAAAGACAACGTGTTTGATAAAGAAACGTTTTAATTACAAAAACAAACTTCCAAACATATGTTTGGAAGCTTTCTTTTTACAGTTCAACCCAATAGGATAATACTTAGTCATGAAAATAATGCCTTTCTGTTCAATCAGTAAAGCCTTCTCAGTTATGAAACACATGTCCTTTTAAACACCATGAAGTCCTGTACCGCTTGTAACAACGGATTGTGGTCTCCATACAGAAGACAGTACACAGTATTTTGCCCCCGTGTCTTGTGGCCATGACCACATAGTGAGATACTAAAGACTGGATTAAAGCACTTCAGATAGTAGACTTTTATGTGGGCTACCAAGACACCCCAAAACTATCTTTTTTAAAAACAAATAAACCTAAAGTTGTTGAAATGGTTGGTATGGCTTCTTTGCACCATCTATTTTTATTTATTTCAAACTCTTTCCACTTACTTTGTGATTAAACATCTTTTACTAGTTGCATTTTTCTTTACTACTCTTCTAGACCATATCTGTCTGAATTGGACCAGCAATTCTTCGATCAGCTTGCTTCCATGTTTATGGGCAACTGTTCTTTCCTGTTAAAGAACATAATGGTTGAGGGCTGTTTAGTTCTCAAGAGAATCACACAACCATGATTCTGATACTTGTGATGTTTAATCACAAAGTAAGTGGAAAGAAACAATTACTGGTAACTGTCACAATCAACACAGTTCAAAGGCTTCGTCCTTTAATGTCAAGACCACCAGCTTTAAACAAAAATGTAACCAGTCAATAACGTTTAATACCCAAGTAAGTTCAAATAAACTTAAGCAAACATCAAATAGCTGCTGCAAAGCTGAGGAAATTACTGGGAATCTGCAGTGTTCATTTCCACGGGCTTTTGGGGCTGGGGTGGGCATCTCCAGAGCTGCCCAGATGCCCCCAAAACATCAGATCTTGCCTGATTTTGGAAGCTAAGCAGGGTTGGCCCTGGTTAATACTTGGATGGGAGACCACCAGGGAATACCAGGGGCAGTAGGCGCCCGGAATAGGACCTGTCAAGCCACTCCAGTATTCCTGCCAAGAAAACTCCATGGACATGGGGTGACGAAGAGTTGGTCATGACTGTAATGACACAACACACACACACACAAGCATCTGCAGACTGTCAGCCAAAATGAAAACTGGCCTTTCTTGGAAAATCACCCTTCCCTTTTACAGATGGAGCCAGATTCTAAAATCAGATTCTAGAATGCTTTTCTAGATTGACCTTAACTCAAAAATCTAGGGTCCCTTGTTGGGTCTTTGTTCAAGCCTTTGGAAGTGCACCCTTCAACAAATACTCAGGGATACCCATGTAAATAGTGTCTCCCAGAGTCTTCTGGAAGAATCACAATTTGTCCCATACCGTTTTAGCTCTTTAGGCTGTATTAAGAAGCAGAATGTGACCTGCCAGTCCTTTCCAGTTTTGAAGGTCTTTGAAAGCTTAAAGTACAGCAATACCTTGGTTTAAGAGCATTTTGCAAGACAAGTAAAAATTTCTTCTAAATTCAGCCTTGATCAACAAGCAGCATCTTGCAATACAAGCACTGGAGCAAGTCACAGTTCACAAGTGAGCCAATGGTGGTTCTTTCTCCCCCTCCCTGCTGGATTGTGGGTGATTATCTAGAACATTCCATCTCAGGCAGCCTCCAAAGTAGAGAGAGGAGAGAGGAATGGAGGTTTCCCTTGCACCAGCCAGGAACATTTTCAAAGGGGAGTGCAGGTTAGGGTTTTATTTTCCTTTATATTTTTGTTTTCAAAATCTTTTCTTATTTTTCAAATCATTTATAGTCATGGGGCAGCTAGTCAAGTGTGTATAGGGCTACAAATTGCATTTTATTATTGTCCCATTAATAACACAGGGAAAAATCTAGTTGATAGTCCCAAACAGTGCAGATTCTGCAGCCAAGTACCTAAACCACGGTGTGGACGTGGACTTCTAGCCAACCTCTTTTGTGAGTTTTGACATTTTGCCATTTCTTATGGGGAAATTTGCTTTGATATAAGAGTGTTTTGATTTACTACAAGCATGTTTCCGGAAAGAATTATGCTTGTAAACCAAGGTATTACTGTAGTAGGAATGGGGTGACTGCACGCCCCCCCCCCACAGGCCTCTACAGGTCTAGACTGTATCTTCATTCCTGCCCCCGCCATGTGCCTGGAGTGTTTGGGGAAGACGGGGGTCTAGGAAGGCTGTACCGGTCCACACAACGGTGGTGTGTGGCACCCTGGCTACACATTTGCAACTTTGCTCTACATTCAACAGGGATGGGTGATTTTCCAGGGACCCAGAGGCCAAACCAAAACAAACAAAAAGCCAACAGAGTAAGCAAAGGACTATGCTGGAATCTTTCACTGCGTTAGTTTTTTTGTTTTGTTAACATGCTCCAACCTGAACACTCCAGAACCTGTAATCCTAAACCATCATCCTACTATCTTTCTGCCACATCTGCCGATCACACAACTATTCAGACATAACATAATTTGTGGAAGTACATAGCATAAATTTACAGCATGTCATTAATGTCACGTCCATTCTGTCCCTTGGATTGCAAATGGTCTGACATGCACTCTCGTAACAGATATTCACAACCTCTAGCTCTCCAGCTGTTGTTCAGTTACAACACCCATTAGCCCAAAATCAGCACAGCCGCTTGTGATGGATCATGGACTTTCTGCTCAGATCCTCTCTGGAAAGATACAAAGGGTTCATCCCTGGTTTGCCACCTAACTGCAATTTAGTTCCTCATTTTTGTAAAAACCCCTGAAGCATGTATGAACGCCTGTCAAGATTTGTTCACAAAGTGAATTGGCATATTGGATTATGGGAGAATGGCTATACAGAAATTGCTGCACACCTGTGTAATAATTATCTGATAGGTTTAGACATTAGGTGACATTTTGCACATGTTCCGTTTTCCAAGAGCTGAAACATTATTGCATCAGCCAAGAGTATAAAAGGAGGGTGATGTATGGCATATTTGGTTGGGGTCTGTTGGAGAGAGCAGCACATCACTTTGCCAGTCGGACTGGTGAGTTCCCAGACTGTTGGATCACTGGACTGGACTGTATTTTGACTACACTTATGCCTGCCAATTCTACAAATTCTGCTGTATGTATGTTTTGTAAATACAGATAAGTTTGGTGAAGAGGATCACCGCTACCTGTCTTTTTATTTTATGCACTGCTATTTGGTTCTTACGTAGCCCACACCAACTGCATTTCCGCCAGGCAGTACAAAGCTCTGCCGGGTTATAACTTATTTTTTTGTTATAAACCTTCACAACCTCAAAACAAGTAGCCTCATCTAGCAAAGAAAGGGAACAGAACTTGAACAGAGAGAACGACGGATTTTCTCGTACAATGCTTCTGGGATTGGCGTCGTAGCTCTTGATATCAGATGCTGCTGCTGCTGCTGCTGCTCCTGGGCTTCTTCCTGCAAGGCTTGTCTTGGCATGTTAAGAAAAAAAATCCCTCAAGCAAACAGCCCCCGACATGATTCTTTCATGGTATAAACAAGTCTGATGTTCTTGAAGAAGGCAGGACCTTACCCAACAGGAGTAAAGAGGGAGATCCCAGCACACACAGGACAAGAAGAAATGGAAGCAACCCTTGGAGAAGGAGGAGGATCTGGTGTCCCATGGAGGGTCTTTTCAGGCATCGTCTTAAGCATGAAAACAGCGTAGGTATGTCGGCTGTGAAAAGTTAAGGCATGCTGCACTGCAGGTCACTGATCCCACAATAATAAGGCCAAGTGTTTTCATTCCCTGCTTCTTTCCATGTTCATACCCACCTGGGTATTTGCAAGCCTGGCATTGTTAAGGCATGTTGCTTGGTCAGGAAGGGCGCAGGGGTAAAGCTTTTGCATTGGCTCTCCGGTATAAGGATGTGAAGTGTGTTCCTTTACCTATATAGTGCGATATGCTTCATCTTCTAAATGGAGACATCCAAGATATCAGGAGGCAACAGAGTAGTTGCACCCTGAGACTCAGAAGGGCAGCAGTGAAGGAAGTAGAAAAGATTGTCGAGTGTAAGGATGTGTCTGCTGGAGACCCGAGGCTATGATCGCCCCCACTCGTGTATTCCCGATCAATAGGTGCAGTATGAAAGCTTAACAGTAAATAAGGCTGGCAGGAGAAAAAGAACGGTCCATTTGAAATATGGTGTAGAGGAAAGCTTTGCAGGTATCGTGAACTGCCGGAAGGATGAACAAGTATGTCCTAGAGCAAATCAGGCTGAACTGTCTTGGGAGGCAAAAAAAATGAGGCTTGCCCTAGTTTGGGCACATCATTAGAAGGGAGGGTTCTCCGGAAAAGACACTGATGCCAGGAAATGTCAAACGCAACAGGAAAAGAGGAAGCTCAAAAGCAAGATCGATTGACTTCTGAACGGAAGCCACAGGCTTGAGTCTACAACAAGGCAGCCAGGCAGCCGAGGAGAGGACGTTTTGGAGATCAATCTTTCACAAGGGTCAGCATATGTCAGAATGACAATACGGTGCAAGAAACATCCACCCATCCCTTTTGTTGGCGGCTATCATTTGTGACCGACCGCACCATTTCATTTTCTTAAAAACAGTATAAAATTAAGTTTTGTTGACTTTGAGGGGGGGGGGGAAAGCCAACCGAAGTCTATTAAGTCCTGAGAGGTTTGCAAAGTCAAAATAAATACACAACTTGTTTTTGTTTTTTTTTTTAAAAATCCCCTGTTGTATAGTGGCTTTGGGTGACATCACTTGGCAGCAACCCGCGAAATCATCCATTCCAAACCAGCTGGAAGGCTGCAGGGAATAGAAATGAAGGGTCAGTAGTGTACTGTTTTCTACGAGAGAGCTCTCAGATCTTTTTTTTTTTATTTTGTAAAAAAGGAGTAAAGCTACTTAAATAAAAAAAAAAACAAGATTCTGCACGAAGGACGGCATCTAAATCAGAGTATACATTGCTCATATGATGTGGTTGGGGAATGGCTGGTTCGGTCAATGCGACTGACCATGACTGTTGACCACTGGGCGTGCAGGCAAGAGCTAATGGGTACTTGTAGTTCCAGTCCTAACGTGCCACGAATCTCTCTCACACACACACTCACACACACCCATCATAAGATGATTGGCATAGGAGGCAGTCAGCAGTCTGCTGAGTAAGTGATTTAAAAAAACAAAACAAAACACCAGGGGCACTTCCTGGAAAATGGCAAAACTTGGCTTTCTTCTAGTGTCGCACTGAGACACCAACATAACCTTAACCTAGGACTAGAAACCCATGTTACACTGAGTCAGATCAGACCAATATTACTTTTAGCAGAAGGAGCTCTCTATGAAATGGACTTTTCCATTATCTATACAACCTCATGTTTCAGCAGTGGTGCCAAGAATTAAACTTGGGGGCCTTCTCCATGTAAAAACGTGTGCCCTGTCCCTAATTTGTGGACCTTTCCCATGGAAGAGAAGCAGTGCAGTATCTTCTATTCCAAGAATCTCAGTCATTCATTCCAGCTGAAAATTCACCCGAGTTCCATTTCTGAACTGCCTTCCTACGCCACAGTGCCCAGTTTTACTAACGAGTCATCCCGGGTGTAACGAGTCATCCCGGGTGTAACGCATCCCGGGTGTAATCACTGGAGGCCCAGACAGGTAAGACTACTCACCCTTCTCCTGTGAGTGCACAGCATCCTTGAATATGCCAGGGATGGTCTTTGATGGAGCTCAAGGTGAGGAATTTTGAGATCTCAGAGGTAGACATGGAGTTCTTGATATCCTGCTTGTTGGCAAATATCAGCACCGCTGCATTACGCAGGTCCTAGGGATGGAAGGGGAGAAACCACGGGTTGCCTTCATGCTTCTGGACTAGGATGAAAGGGCATGTTTAGCCTTGAGAAGAGAAGACTGGGAGGAGAGAGGATAGCACTGTTCAAATACTTGAAGGTATTGAGGAGCAGGATATGTCCTCAGTCACCCCAGAATGCGGGACACATAATGGGCTCAAGTTACAGGAAATCAGATTTAGGCTGAATAGCTGGAAAAAACTTCTTAACTGTTAGATTAGTACGACAGTGGAACCGATGACCTCGAGCAGCAGCGAATCCTCCAACACTGGAGGCAGTCAAAAGACACTTTTTGTTCTGAGCAGGCAGCGTACTGGGCAAACATTTCCTGATATCATGGCAGCTCAGTCAATGGGGATGTCTTACCTTTTAAAAAGACAACCAAAACCACCTTACGTTAGGACCCCCATATACATGGAACATCAGGTCTAATCCCCGCAGATGCTGAAAAATCTGGATTATAGCTATCACCCTCGAAATATTAGCAACGCTTTTTGTTATTCTTCTAGTAGCCTAAAGGTATCACCTGTTCCACTTTTGTATTGGGTTTTTGTGATGGCTACAGGGCTCCTCAACTTGTTTTGCTTCAATAGCAAATGCAGTACATCACATGGGCTATGGCTCC
>JAHTLZ010000111.1:15188094-15231024 GCA_023846285.1 Phrynocephalus versicolor | reverse complement strand
CTAGTCAAGCAAGTGTGTGTTTCAAACTGTCACAGCAATAAGATAGTGGGCAAAAGCTCCCCTCCTAAACAGTACAGAAGGTCTTCCACAATGCACCTCTCCTCTCTGTACTCGGTGGCCAACAGACTCACCTCATGAGCGAGCATCTTGTACAGCTCCTCCTTTGTCATTGTCAGCCGCTCACGGTCCGTGCTATCAATCACAAGAATGACAAACTATAGCACAGGGAAGAAGAAAGTATTTAACATAAGAGTTGTCTTAGCAACAGAATCTGAACATAACACCATCCCTTTTCAATACCAGCGGGGGTCTCCATTTTCTGACTGCTAATCTTGCTGTAACCAAAATGCACCATTTGATGGTTTGAGGTCCTCTAAGCACCACCTCTTAGTACTCTTTTTTAGTACCCAAAATTATGAGAAGAGGGGTTGAGAGGAGACACTAAAACAGCTACTCTGTCTTTTTGAACCTCTGATCCCCATTTCCTCCTACCTGGATACTGATATTCTTTGAGTTATAAAAGGACAGAGAAGCTGTTTTAACACCTACTCCCGACCCTTCATTCTCTCACTTCTGCTTCGGTCCTGATTTTATGTGGAACAAGCCTCCCCCTCCCCCCCTTGAAGTACATCTCCTTATTTAGCTAGCATTAGAATTTTAGTTTTTCTCTCATAGATGTAGCTTTCTCAACCAATGGACTACTTGATTTTAATGACTTCTCATACATGTTGTGGGTCTGCACTGGAACTCACCATCCATGGACCTATACTGAACAAAGGCTAAAATGACATGGTGAAATAATGCAGAATTTTGTCCACTTATGAACAGGATGAATTCAAAGTGTTTTTCTCCTGACCATAGGACACAAATGTTAACTTAAATTGTCCCAGCCCCCCTTTTTGCTCCCAAAGCATAATTTGTAAATAACCATTTGTTACAAATATAAATGCTAGATCACCCTATTATAAGAACATAAGAAGAGCCATGCTGGATCAGGCCAAAGGCCCATCTAGTCCAACTTCCTGTATCTCAAAGTGGCCCTACCAAATGTGTCTGGGAGCACACAAGTCTAGATATCTGTCTCCTGATAAGACTCCCCTGCATCTGGCCCTTGAAGTACCCTGGTTTTAAGTCTGGAAATTACACATTTCCATCATGGTTTGTAACCTGAGATGGACTTTTCCTCCAATCCCCTTTTGAAGGCATCCAGGCCAGATGCCATCACCACATCCTGTGGCAGGGCGTTCCACAGATTAACAACACACTGGGTAAAGAAGTATGTAGCAACTAGCCTTGGGGCATGGAGCGGGGTTTATTGTTTTTTCTTTCGGTCAGCTGGTTCTCCCACATTGTTACCCTCCGGGTCTTTTACTGCTGTTGTGTACTAAGTAGATGGCCTTAGGAAAGCCATAATTTCTCTATTTCTCATAGGGATGTCAATGCTTACATATCTTTTTGGGCTGTTCTAGGCATTTTTTAATATATTATGGAAGACAGCACATCTCACGTGCTCTGAAGACTTGAAAACTCCATGCAAGTTTCTCCTTACAGATCCACTTATAATCTGGAAAAACATGTGCAGACCAGCAGAACCATAAAGCAGCTGTCCCTGGCCCTTTGCTACCTGAGTCAAAAGCCACCTTCCAATTCTGCATGCAGGAGGTGAATAGACTTGTGAATAAATTTTATTTCAACAGGGGCAACAGGACTGAGCCTGCCATCAACCCTGAGGGCAGAATATGAGTTTAAAGATTTTGGACAGGCTCGGGTTGGTGGTAGTTCATAAAAAAATACTGGTGTGTGTATGGGGAGGAAGCACCAATGCCCCCACAACATCTTGGGCAAGGCTAGCTCGGGCACAGCAGAAGTACAGTAGTACCTTGTATAAAGGAATTAATTTGTTCCAAATGAAATTATGTTAAGCAAATTTTCCTTTATACAAATTTCCCATAGGAATGCATTGAAAACAGAGTAATCCCTAATCACGACCATTTTTATGTTGTATGGGTTCACCCCATAGGTGATTCTGTTAAGCAAATTTCCCCTATCTCTGGGATTTTTTATGTTGTACAGATTTTATGTTAAACAAACTGTTTGTTATCCGAGGGTCCACTGTATATAAAAGTATGAAAGCCATCAAATCCCCTTCATTTACAGTATATGGGCTGCAGAATTAGCAATTTCAGCACAGGCCTGGCACTCATTGGGGAGAAGGACAAAATAAACGAGGCAATAAAATTTTCTAGGCCTTCTGCATAAGCAATATATAATCTGTGTGGAATTTCTAAAAACAGGTTCTACCTTTAGGAGCATTGGCAGAAGGGCTGGCTTGTTTGGTTTTGTTAATTTGCCGCTTAGACAAAAACTGAGAAACACAGACGATTTGGGAGGTGGAGAGAGAAGGGGGAAAAACACATTCCATATCTAGAAATGTCAAAAATGTGCTCCTGGCAGACAAAGAACAAGCCTCAACTTAGTTTTGTTCTGCCAAAACAGATGGGGAGCCATGACGTAGACAAGGACCGAGCAGAAAACATTTTTTTCAAGTCTAATTTGAACAATCTGGGACACAGGCAGGCACAACAGAGAGCTCAGTAAGGTTAGAGGGAGCAGAATTCATTCTCAATACACCAGTACGTGAAAAAGTTACTTTTTTGGATTACACATCCCAGAACAACAATTTTGTTCCTCCAGCTCTGAGGACCTTCCCAGGCCTTCTGGAGGCCCCAAAACGGCCTCCCTGTGAACCAGAACTGACTTCTGGTAAACTGGAAGTCAGTTCCGGGTCGCCAAAAATCATTTCTGAGGCCTCTGAGGGCCTTTTTAGGCCTCTCGGAGGCCTCAGAAATGATTTCCGGCGAACCGGAAGTCCCTTCTGGTTAGCAGGGAGACCCTTTGGGGGCCTCCAGAAGGCCTGGGAAGGCCCTCACAGGCCCATTTAGGGCAGCACCAGGCTGGGGGTAAGTACAAGAGCCTCCAGTTAGGCCCCCCAGGCCTGACTCGACCTGCATCCGCATATCATGGATTTTCAATTATCGCAGGTTGGGTCGGGCCCCTAACCCCTGCAATAGGTGGGGTGCCACTGTACTTCAAGAGCCAGGTGCAGGGGAGTGATATCAGGAGACAGATATCTATTCTCGTGCACTCCCAGATGCATTTGGTGGGGTCACTCAGATACAGGAAGCTGGACTAGATGGGTCTTTGGCCTGATCCAGCATGGCTCTGCTTATGTTCTTATGAAGTTCCTGGAAGATGAAATCCAAACCACCTGGAGGGTCAAACATTCCTAATCCCCTGCTATACAGGTTTATAAGGCTCGGAAGACTTCTACTCGTACCCGAGCCTTCTCTGTGGCTGGCCCTACACTATGGAACCACCTTCCCAGTGAAGTGCGCCTTGCAGAGTCCCTGCCAGCCTTTCGGAAGGCATTAAAAACTCTACTTTTCCGAGAGGCATTTGGTGACTAGTAATTTTTTTCTTTCTCTCTTTACCCGCCATCTGTTATTTTTTTATTTGCCCTGTTAGATCATTCCTGTTTTTAAATTGTTTTATTTGTTGTTTGATTTTGTTTATATTCCTTTTGATGTAAACCGCCCGGAGTTCCCCTGGGAAGACGGGCGGTATATAAGCTCAATAAATAAATAAATAAATAAATAAATAAATAAATAAATAAATACATACATACATACATACATACATACATACATACATACATACATACATACATACATACATACATACATACATACATACATTGCATGTTTTTTTACTAGGAGCATCCTTCCACATCTGCATTTTGGAGTGGTCCAGTACCAGGCCTGCTCAAATCTGGGAGTGGCGCCTCATCGCAAACAGACTGGGCTTAGTCTGTTATCCATTGCACGACTGCTTACTGTATTTTTACATGTATGAGACTATATTTTTTTACTAAAACTGCTAGATTAAAATTTTAGGGTTGTCTTATACATGGAAATAAGCCAATGAGAGAACCACACAGCAGAGAAACTGTTAATTCGGGCTGGAAAATGGGGGTCGTCTTATAGACAGAAAAATACCGTACAGTAATCCCCCACCTATCACGGGGGTTAGGGACCTTACCCGACCCGTGATAATTGAAAATCCGCGATATGGGGATGCTGAGTCAGGTCAGGACTGGGGGGCATGGCACTGCCCTGAACGGGCCTCCAATTGGCTTCCCGGGCCCCAGAGGTGGTTTCTTGCAATCCAGAAGTCACTTCTGGTTTGTCGGAAACCACTTCTGGGGCCTTTGACAGGCCCAGGAAGCTTGTTGGAGGCCCATTTGGGGCAGCCTGTCAGGCCTGGGTTCAGTAGGCCTCAAACAGGCCCAAGCATATGAAGGGCCCTTGCCTTTCATATAGTACTGCGGTCCCGCAATATACCGGGACCACAGTATATGAACCGCGAAATGGCAGGGGACCACTGTATTTGCTTTCTGAAGTGGTACAGTCCTCACTGAAGATGGAGGAAAAAAGAGGGGGATATAAAGAGAGGCAGCTCTCAAACCATTGTACAGCAAGAATTACAACAGCAAAGAAGGAATGTCTGTAGGCGCAATGGCTCTGCCTTCCACACATGACAAACACATGAAGATCTTTCCTCATGCCTCTGTTGGAGGACACTGGGTGTGTGGAATATTTCTCCTTCACAGGATCATGAAGGGTTCTGTCTCCTTCCCTGAGGCAGTAACAGCCCGAATCCTGGATGGCCTCCCAATAAACTCCCATGCAGCTTTTGTACTTGTGCCAACATCCCTGTGAAAACTCGCCCAGTTTATTTCTGACACAGGCCACAGAGTGTGGCCCAGTTATTCTACGTGGATTGAATACTGTTGCTCATTATAGTAAGAAAGAGTGGGCTTAATGAATCAGCACAGATTTTGTGAGTCATCTGTAATCTCCATTGAATCAACGGGCCTACTCTAGTTGCAATTTAGTATGCTAATCAACAGGATTTCAGCTTATCTTGCCCACAGACCAAAATGCTGTACTAGCAAAGTGGCAAAATGACCTGCAAGGGATATCAAATTGGGTGGATCAGTTTTCTGCTAACCTCTAAAATAAAATTATAATTGGTGTGAGCATTTAAGTATCCCAAATACACAGAGGAAGAGTCCTGCAGCAACAGGATTTCCTTCTTATCATCTTACCCGTAATCAATATAGCATCACATTGAATCATATTAGTATAAAAGCTACCTGATATTTTGAATGTTAGATTATGTAAACAATTTGCTTTTTTTTGCCCAGCATTACTAAATGCAAAGCAGCAATCCAAAAGGGAGCAGCTGCCATTTGTTTATGCCAACTTATTTTGCCTCTCCAGGTCCTAGACTATGTGTAATAGTAATTCAGTTTCATGAATTCTGCAAGAGAAAAGGGGGGGGGGAGAGAAATCAAGGCGAAACCACACCTCTTTAGCAGCTGAGAGATACATTACTTCCAAAGAGATTCATAAAATTCAGTCATGGTTAAATAAATGAGTGTGCTGGATGGCCCCTTGACCTCAAACATAACTAATAGCAATGGATCCTTTACCATGCCTTGATAAATAATAAGTAGCAGATTACTTTTTTTAAAAAAAATACGTTCCAACCACTCACAACCACTTACCTCTGTATTGGAATAGTATGTGTTCCAAGTAGACCTCAGGGTTTCCTGTCCACCAATGTCCCACATCAGAAAGTGTGTCTTGCGCAGGACAACTTCTTCTACATTGCTGCCAATCGTAGGCGATGTGTGGACAACCTCATTCATTAGGCTGGTGGAACAGACCAGTAAGCTGCTACGGCGGTCTCAATTTATCCCCATTCCTTGCCCATCGGACTAAGGAAGACACGGTCCAACTTCTCTATCCCAAACCCAGGATCCACCACATTTTGGAAACAGTAAGGAAAGTTTTGGAAGTTTTGGACATGTCTTGGTTTCGGCAGAGAAGATTAACAATAAGCAAAGTAAAATCAAAATGTTCCTGTACCATATTGGCTAGCACACCAACATGGTGCCATCTCAAGGTTTTGGACTAGAACTTCCATAATCAATGGTTTTGGCCATGATAGGAAGGGCTTACACAGTCCAGAATGTCTGCTTCTAAAGCAAAAGAACTTCAACCTATAAACTATGCTCCTCTTTAGCTACTACATAAACAGAATGTTGCAGTATTCAATATTCCCTGCAATGTGTGTGTGTGTATGTATGTATGTATGTATGTATGAATGAATGAATGAATGAATGAATGAATGGCGGAATGCTCATCAGATCTGTAAGTTCAGATACCTAAGAAGGAAAAGACCATGCCATGAATGTGGACACTCTTAACAAGCGTGGCTTCAGTAAAAAGTGTTTTCAATATCAAACCTGAGCAGTAAAAGGAGACATCTGAAGAACAGGAATAAAAGAAGCACTACACAATTGTGGAGAGGTATGAAAATCAAGTCAAACCCTTTGGAATGCTGCAGCACTGGCATGGCAGCAAGAAATATCTGCCTGATATAGCCCACATGTGGTGTGTGAGGAGAGAGCCAATTACAGTGGTACCTCAGATAATGACTGCCCCGGATAACGAATAATTCGGATAACAACTCGTTATTTTCAAATCCCCCCCCCACAGCCCCAGCCTCCCTCCACATTTCTCTTTCACTGACCTGCGGGGGGAGGCAACATGCAAAGGTGGGGCCTGGGGGGAGAACCGGGGCAGTCTCTCTCTCGGGCCACCCAAATGCCCGGCAGTGGTGGCTGCGGCGGAGGAGGAGGAGGAGGAAAGGTGGGTTTGGGGTGGGTGGTTGGGAAGCGCCAGCCGCCGCTCGGCTCAAATGCCTGGTGGCGGCGGAGGAGGAGGAAAGATGAGTTTGGGGTGTGGGGGGGAAGCACCAGCCGCCGCTTGGCCGGAACGTCCGGCGGCAGCGGAGGAGGAGGAGGAAGAGGAGGAGGAGGAGGAAAGGTGGCTTTCGGGGGTGGGGGGGAAGCCCCGGTGGCAGGGGTGGGCGAGGAGGGGGAGGAGTGCACTTTGAAAGTGCACTTTAAAGAGGTCTGGGGGAAAAGGCTTTTTTTGGCCTTTTTCCGAACCTCCGGAACGGATTAAAATGGTTTCCCATTCATTTCAGTGGGAAACCATGCTTCAGATAACGAGAAACTTCGGATAACGAGTAACTTCGGAGAACGAATTACCGTTGTTATCTGAGGTACCACTGTATTTAGGCATCTGATGTAGCTATCAATCTGGAAGGGAAGCATGCCCTGATGGAGCAGGTGGCCCGCCAGATGCTAACATTTTAATGCAATGTTACTAATTTTTTAAATATTTGAATAATTTACTGTTTTTAGCTGGATTCCTGACTAGTTCAGACTGAATAGAAATAGAAATCTAATGCAGAGAAAAGCAAAATACTCACAACTGGTAGAGGATGGTGGTTTTCCCAGCATTGTCCAAGCCAATAATTATCACTTTATGTTCTGGAGAGAGACAAAAACGCAAGCGTCATTAAAAGCTGATATTCATGTTTCCAGAAGATATAAAGATTTCATTAACCTGTTGAGAAACCAAACTATTACTGTGTACTTGCACTTATTCTAAATGTTCAGAGAGAAAGAGAGAGAGAGAGAGAGAGAGAGAGAGAGAGAGAGAGAGAGAGAGAGAGCAATACATAATCTGGGCAGTACATAATCAACAAAAGTATCAAAACAAAATGGCAACAAAACCACATGGCCAGTCAAATCTGATATAAGTAAACAAATTTAAACTACAGTTGGACACCAAATGACACACACTAATGAAATAATTTTAAGCTTTAAACAATTCTGTTTTATCTACTTTCTTTAAAACTGGGGGAGAGAGCACCTAACTTTTTTTCCTGGTAATTTATTCCAAAAATATGGACTAGATGTCCAGAAATTGTGTTTTATGAGTCAGTATGTGACCTTGATATGAATCTATCATAGATGACTACACAGACTTTGTATTTATAATCATTTCCTTGTATGATTGCATTGACAGTATGTTTTCAATGTTTGTTTACATCCCTCATAACTTTAGATCTACCTTACATGATTACATTGACTGACTTCATAAATACACCTGTTTTCAATTTACTTCCCTCCTTCCCTCATAATGGAATTGTTATTCGTTTCTTTAACTACTCACGTTCTCTTTTAGTTTTAATGTTGCCACTTAATGTTGTAAGATGCCCCTCAACTCCCTCTTCTTAAACTTGAATATGTCTCAAATGTACTGGTCTGTATATTTTCCCTCACTAGTGTAAACCACTTACAGTGTTAATAATATTATGATTTTATATTGGATTGTTTATTTATGGCATCTATTACAAGAGCCTTGCGGTACAGTGGATAAATGCCTGTACAGTACTGCAGTTAAACTGTGCTCATGACCTGGGGTTCAATCCACGTTAGCCGGCTCCTGGTTGACTCAGCCTTCCATGCTTCCAAAGTCAGTAAATTGAGTACCCAGCTTGCTGGGGGGGGGGGACATATAGCCTGCATAATTAAACTGTAAACGGCCCAGAGATTACTTGAAGTGGTATGGGGTGGTATATAAGCAGAATACTTTGCTGTACTTTGATTTATTGTTTGTTGGCTTGGTTTTGTACATCGATATTTGTTTAACTCCTATAAACCGCCCAGAGTAGCCTTGTAGCTAGATGGAGTGGTGTACTGTTGCTACTGTGCTCACAACTTGGGGTTCACTTCCACGTAGCCAGCTCAAGGTTCACTCAGACTTCCATCCTTCCAAAGTCTGAAAAATGAGTACCCAGCTTGCTGGAGTGGGGGTAATGTGTAGCCTGCCTAATTCCTTGTAAACTGCCCAGAGAGTGCTTTAAGCACTCTGCAGAGGTATATAAGCAACATATTATCCTCTAACAAATACTGTACATGAAAGACAAGAAGGCACAGTATGGAATGCAGTTGATATCAAAAGCACTAGGAGATTTGGCCCTTCTGTCTTATTCTGTCAGGAGAAAACCTGCTCATAGTTTATCCCAACACACACATACTCGAACATGTTTGACCAAATTACTCACTGAGTACACCAAAGAAATCAGGACACTAAACAAACAAGTTGTACCTGGTTGTGTCAGAGGTTACAGGTCAACACTCCTATGAGTAACTTTCTCTCTAGAGAATGGTTTAGGTTTTAGGAGGTTTTAGTGTGTGCAAAACTTCAAGGAATGTTTCTTTCAACTGCAAGCTATACATCATAATCTCCCGTCTCCCTGGCTAAAAACTCCATATATGGTCAGAGCAGGTAATCAAAGTAAGGCTCTCTCTGGCTGGCAAAGAGCCCAATTCTAAAAGGCTGCCTATTTTTATATGAAGGAAAAATCTGGCAGCTTCATCAGATAAACATTAAATGGCTGTGGGGCGAAGGAAGGAAATTCTACTCGAAATGTAAAGAAACAACACAATGGAAGAATAGGTTTTCTCCAGAGCTGAATGTCAAGGCCAGACTCACATAATAAGCTGCCCTGGCTGTATTGTTTCAGACGCCAGATATGAATAAAAAGTGTGTGTGTGCTACTTGCACTAGCTGTATTCAGACCGATGAAGCTGTTTGGATGAACAGCGAAACGTTTCTATCTCTCAAAAAAGAAGTCCAGTAGCCATAACTCAACTTCCAGATAAACTCACCTGGATGACTGAGAATCTTCACAGACACACAGTGCCTGCATTTGCACATACCGCTAAGCCACCGGTTAGTGCAAGGCTCACAAGCAAGATTCAGCTGCAGCCTTCTCTGCTCTGCCATACATATCTCTTGCGTGACCAAGAAAGAAGAGTTCAGAAGCATTTCTGCACTTCACTTTTGCTTAACCACAGTCTGCCACGATACCCAAATCCAACTAACTGGAGTCAAAATTAACTATGATTAGTTTAAAAACAAGGCAGCTTCAAACTAGAATTGCTGAAGCTGGCTTGTTACAAACAAACCCTGGTTAACACAAACCACAGTTCAGTTCTGGAGTAAGCTGTAATTTACCAGAAGCAGACACAAAACCTTACAGATTCCTCTTTGTGAGCATAAAATCATATAGAATTTGCACAAGCCAGCAAGTGTCTCAAACAGTGAATGTGTCTCAAACAGTGAATGTGTGCATGCACAACACATTGGCCTTGAGCCAAAGAAACAGCAAAGGACTGTGCCGTGTGCAGACCACTGAGCTTCAACACCAACAGTGCCTGGTGCACAAAATTCATGCCATACGGGAATGTGGGGGAGGGAAGCAACTTAGGAGTTTGTACACACACTGTCCATTTGCTGGGTTTAGCCTCCCCCTTTTCAAGCAGCAGGAAATGCAAACACAGTGGTACCTTGTATAAAGGAATTAATTCATTCCAAATGAAATTCTATTAAGCAATTTTTCCTTTGTACAAATTTCCCATAGGAATGCATTGAAAACGGAGTAATCTCTAATCATGACCAGTTTTATGCTGTATGGATTTACCCCGTAGGCGATTCTGTTAAGCAAATTTCCCCTATATCCAGAATGTTTTATGTTGTACAGATTTTATGTTATACAAGCCATTTGTTATACGAGGGTCTGCTGTACTCAATACAGCACATCCTATGCTGCCTTTATATGCAGATTGTGTTCACGGGATCAGGACAATTGGGTGTTCAAGTTAACACAATGTACACGCATGGAAGCCTGACTGTGAACATCGTCTTGGAGACGAGAGCTGCCTGTTACATATCTGCGACCATGAGTGCATTCAAATGTGCCCTTGGTGTGTTTGTTCTGTAACAAAAATACTGATGCTCAAGAAAGTGCCTGTGAATGCAAAGGAATGTGTTTATTTAGAGGGCAAATATAAACTCCCGAGCATGCCACAGGAACTAAGGTAAGAGGCTCTTATTGCTTCAGGTCCTCACCCCAAACCACAGGTTAGGGGGTGGGAGGGTAGGAATTTAAAGACTCGTAGAGAACCTTTTCAGTTGAGAAACAACAGAAGGCTGCCTCAAACATGAACGGCAGTAGGAACAAAGAATGGGAAAAGGCCCTAACCACCAAACACCTGCCTGAGCAGATAAATCACACGAAACAAAGACAACTGTCTCTCTGTAACTCAACCCACCCACCCCTACTGCATCCATATCCCTTCCTACACTCCCTGTGATCAATGGAGAGAGTGAGGTCCATTTCAAGACTCCGCACTTCCAAAAAAAGCAGATCCATCCCATCCAACCTCCACTCCTGTTTCTCCCCTGCCCTGTCTGGATGTGACGGGATGGGAATCTACAACAACCTCCTTCCCCAAGAAATCTAAATTTAGCTTTAAGTGTGCTGCTCTCTTTGCCTTCCTTCACGTTCAACAAACTTTGTTCGCACTGGCTTCTGCTTCTAAGAGTACCCGTCCCTGCTCCATGTACAATGGTACCCCAACTTAAGAGCAGCTCGACTTAAGAGCAATTTGACTTAAGAGCGGAAACTGTTGGCATTTAAACTGCTGCCTTACAAATTTTAGATATGGTCTGCTCGACTTACAAATACTGTACTATACTCACAGTTTCTGGGCAGTTCTCCGACATTTCACCTCAGATACCCTCAAAACAACCAATGGAGGTTTAACTTGGCAATTGTACTGTGTATGTGTACCAAGGGTTGTATGATTACTTCTGAGCATATGAGGGGTGCTTTCTTGAGAACCCCTGTAACAATGACTGCTTCCAAATATCCCTTGATATCCCTCAGGAAATACAACAGTGCAAAGTGCTATAGAAAAATACAGTATTTTTATTATCTAAAGAAAGTTGACAAGGGGGAAAAAACTGATCTATTTGAAAGGTGGTGCTGGGACGGAACTTGACAGATACCTAGGACTACCAGAAAGGTGAATAAGGGGGGGGGGTCCTAGATCAAATCAAGCTTGAACTCTCTCTGGAGGCAACAAGCTTGAAAAGGAGGCAGTCGTGGCACATCAGGACCAGGCAGGATTCTCTGGGAAAGACAAGAATGCTGGGTAAGGTGGAAGGCAAAAGGGAAAGAGGAAGACTAAATTAAAGATGGGTTGACTCTCTAAAACAGGTATGTCCAAACTTCGGCTCTCCTGATGTTTTGGACCACAATTCCCAGAATTCCAAGCCTGTATTTCCAATGGCAAAGGACTGTGGGAGTTGTGGTCCAAAACATCTGGAGGGCTGGATAATGGGATCTGAGCAAGGCACACATTCCTGGGCATCACCATAAGTGGGGGTGGCTTGACAGCAGGGAACAATAACAAATAGTAAAGGTAATACAGAGGAGGATTCAGATAAATTATAACAAACCCTTCAAGCTTTTGGGATGGACCAGCCCAGACTATTTCATTTGTACACAACCCGTTCTCTCTCTCTCTTTCCCCATCCCATCGCCACGCTGCGGCCCATCCCCACAATACAAGCGCAACATACTGTACCACTTCTCCAGCACAATCTGCACTTTACATAGTGAATTACCCCCCCCCCCAAAAAAAATCCTGGGGTCCCCATCAGCCAAGGGTCCTGATGTTTTTGGAAGTCGGGGGAGCTCTCTCCTCCCTTCCCCATCAATTTCACCCAGCCATATGGTGTCAAATTCCTTGAAAGGGAAAGGAGGGGCCAGGGAGAGGGTCTTTAAAAGCAATGAAAAAGAAGTTAGAGAGTCAATGAGGGAGGAGGGTTGAAAGAAGAGAAGAGGAAAGGCCACTAAAGAAAATCTGATAAAACCAGCCAGCGCACCAAAGCCAGAAAGAATAAAGGGGATATTGTCAAAAGAAGTTGAGCGAAAGACGGGGGGGGGGGGAATATACAAGGGAAACAACAGGTTTCCGAAACAATCGAAGGGGCGAAAAAGACTGGGGATGAGACAAAAAAGCAGAATTCCCGAAGAAATATTATCAAGGGTGAAAAAGACGGGATCGGAAGAGAAATGAACGAATGCAAGCCAGAGGAAAGTGAAGCAGAAACCGGGCCAACGGGAATGAAGGGAAAGAGAAGGAAAATGGAAGCAAAACGGAAAGCGGCCGGGAAAAGAACCGAAGTACAAAAAGAAAAAGACCCAAGAATGAATAGGAGGGGGGGAAATCCATACGATTACGGAGAAGGGGGAAGGAAAAGAGAAAATAAGGCGGCGGGAAGGGCGCAAATAAGGGGAAAATGTGAAGAGGGAGCCAAGAGAAGACGAAGGAGAACGGAAAACAACAAAGCGAGAAGGGGGAACAAGGCGAGACGCAGAGGAAGAGAGGATGGAGAACATGGAAAGTTAAAAAATAAAAATAAAAAGACGAGTTTTAAGAATAAAAGAGAGCGGCGGATTGGAGAGAAGGAGGGCAGAGGTACCGTACCGCGGCTTCCGAAAATGCTCAAGAGTTTCGCAAATATCTGCCCCATCACGAGCCCCGCAGCTTCCGAAGGAATTGCGGGCCCTCCGCTCCCTTTTATAACCTCTGCTGTGACGCACGAGAGGCCGGGGCGGGTCCTGTCTTCAAGCTCCTCCTCCTCCTCCGGGGAAATTCTCGGGGGAGAAACCTGGGTAATGCGGTACCTAACTCGTCACCAGAGTCAAGGGGGGGGTGACCAAATGAACAGTACCGTTCCTTTAAGAAACGGTTCCAGCAATGGGGTGAGGGGGACCTGTCCTCATCTCCCTTCTCTCATGCTGCCTGCTATAATTTTGAGGAGAGAGGAAGGAACAGGTCCAAGTCTCCCACTGAAGATCCTTTTTTTAAAATCAAGGGTTTGTGCTAAATTTGGAATTGCAACTGCTCCTCAGGGCAAGCTACCCAGCCGTCGCCATACCGTAATAAGCAGTGTAAAAAAACGCGCAGGAAGCTAGATCAGTCCTTACAACCACAGGAGGAGCAGGTCTTTGCTACATTTAATGGCTGTTAATTGTCCCTTCAGGATGAAACTAACCTTGAATTCTTTGCATTGCAACCGGGATAGGTTGCAACCATAATCCATTCTTTAAAAATTGTCTACTTCCCTCTTCTCTACTGCGATGATTGCAGCTGAGGAATAGAGAACAGATAACAGTGTGGCCCCTGCTACTCTGCAAAACCAGCGGTGTCGACCCTACGCGCCTTCCTCCAGCTGTTGTCACTGAAACAATGAGGTGTTTCACTTGAAGCAGGGCTGGCCCAAGAGACCTGCTGCCAAAGGCACCACAGCAAATGGCTTCCCCTTACTAAGCCAAGCCCATGACCTGAATATATTTTCTGTCTGAGGTGAAGCTACCACAAGGGCTTCTATGGGGCAGTAACATAATGTTTTAAATAAAATACTAATTAAAATGGGCTCTCTTAGATGACCACCCTATTCCACATTTAAGGGTGATAACAGTGGTTGCAGTATGTATTAAGCTGGTGTTTAAAAGGTTTAATGAAATCAAGGCATGTATTTATTATTTATTTAAGATACTTTTACTTTTATCCTGCCAACAGCCGTTTAAGATGGCTTAAGCTGAGAGGGTATGACTAGAACTCAGGTCTGTCAGGTCTTGCTCCTAGTTATAGTCAGTACAGCACATTGACATGGCATACGTTAAACTAAATAATAATTATCTAAATGAAATAATGGTGTAAATAATTAACTATGCAATCCTATGTATAGTTATTCAAACATGAGCTCTAGAGGACTAGAAATACAATAAACATCAATGTACTGTATTCAGTTAAATTCATTCTCGTGTATCTTTTGGAGTCTAAATTGGTGCCACAGATTTAATTTTGAATCATTTTTTAAAGCCCTAAAAGTCTGGAATGTAATGGTGTAGAAAAATGTCCAAGTCCCAAATTCTAGTTTGTTTACTTCCTCTTCACAGAACGAAACTGCACAATATGGCTTTTTTGGCCGTCTTATTGCTACAAGACAGGAAGTGGTAAGTACTTCTTCTGCTTGGTGACGTGATCAATTCTATATTCTTTGGGGGGGCCCGTCCTGTGGAAAACAGAGACCTTGTAAAAAACGATGCTCAAAAACATCAAATTCATAACATCTACCCCTTTTGCTGGTTTGAGTCCTATCCCTAATTGTAACAGAAGTGACTTAAATTGTATGTGAAACTGGATCTTTTGAAAAACCCCTATGTGCCACAGGAATTGTGGTTCGGGTGTGAAAAAGTATCGGTCCATAACCAAGTGCCTTGAGTTCTATGGCAGTGGGGAAGGACAGAAATCAAACATATAAATAAGTAGTAAATAAATAGAGATCATATAAGTAGCCGTGATAGTTTGTCTCAGCATCATGGCCAAGTTAAAGGCAAAAGATATGGAAGGGAAAAATAGTTCAGTGTTAATACTGTACATTTGTCACGGCGTGAGCTTTATCTGAGGTTATTGAAGACCTTATCCTTCTTTCAACAGCTAAATCGAGAAGAAAGAAGGCTGGAATAAAATGCATTTTATAAAATGCTGGGAACAAGAACGAAAAAAGTGTAGTGCGTCTTTCTGTCTTAGGGCAGAGGGGGTTCATGTGTTTTCCTCTTGCTTCGTTCATTAAAACAATACACCTTCTTCCTCTAACTATGTTCTTAAATGAAGGCACTGTGTTGGAGTAAGCTGTGATTGTGTGTAATCTTTCCCTAAAAGCAATTGGGGGGGGGCATTGTTTGTACTGGACATCGGGTGCAGAGGGTGCAGATGATAGATAACAGAGTCCAGTTATCTATCATCCTGTTCCAATAAAAAATACCTCACTTCCGAGAGTTATTACTAACCATTGGAAGGAAAAGCAGCACTCCTGTACATTGTCTGTCACCACATGTGGTGGCAAGTATTTGTATGTTATTTATTAGTTACATTAATTAACAATATTTTTTTATTTCATGTATCAGTTACTTTCATGGATGTTCTTTTTTTCTTCCAGGGAGTTAAAAGCAGTGTACCCAGGACACCATGTTTTCAGTGTTAATTTCCATCATTCATAACTTTACATGGAACTTTACTCTTCTTTAAACTGTCTGTGTTCTCTTGTAACTTTAATGTAATGTTGTCTATTAATGCTGTAAGATGTCCTTCAATTCCCTGTTCTCAATACTAGAACATGTCTTAATTGTACTGGACTGTATATTATCCCTCATTACTGTAAGATGCCTTGGGTCCTTTTCCAAGGAAAAAGGCAGGGTAAAAATACTCGAAAATAAATAAATAAATTTATTCTCACAACAACCCTGTGAAGTAGATCAGGCTTAAAGAGAATGCCTGTCCCAAGGTGCCCCAGTGAGTTTCATGGCTCCGTGGGAGATTTCCACATGGTTCTCCCACATCTGGCAGTAGTTTCTCACTCTAGTACATTTGTTCTAAGTAATCACTTCAAGTCACCCACCCATAGTGTTCAAGGAAAATCAAATTACAGAAAAGTGGAGGGAAGATCCAGTTGTGGAATATATCACACTATATAACCTTCCATTTATTTCCGAATGAATCAATTTAAATAGAGAAACATAATAAAATACACAATGACCTTTTGCTCCTAAGGACCCATCATCATCCTAATCAGTATCCTTTCTCCAAAACCAACTGATCTGATTTGATTCCCTTACCCCCTTTCCGTTGGTCCTGTCTGGTTATGTCAAAATCCCACAGGGTGATTTGTGTATATGATTGCTGCCCAGTGAACTTTTATGGCTAAAAAAGAGAGATCTGGTTTCTTTAAAACTGCAACCTAATGCTTTTCTAGTCTTGTTTTTAAATAAGTGTAGCTTGGTCTCAAAGCAAATGCTATGTCACTGAACATATTTCAAACTCAACAAAATAAGCTTTACAGGAAATCCCTTCTGAAACTACTGAGATTATTTGCAGAACTGAAACGGTAATATTTACATGTCTGCATTCCTTTTGTTCTCTGCTAAATATAGTTTTGTGTTTTCTATTTATTTATTATTTATTTATTTATTTATTGCACTTATATACCGCTCTATTTCCCACAAAGGACTCAGGGCGGTTTACAACAGTAAAAAACAATAATCAATACAACAGCTAAAATAGCAATTCCAAGAATAAATATATCGTATCTGAGATTTGAAGATTCCCATTCCAATATTAATACTGATGGGGTTAAGAAATGTCACACTATTCCCACATAATATATCCAATACAGTTTGAAGATACACTGTATGCTCTGCTTACTGCATGAGAAATTGCTGTGCCTGCAGGTATATAAACTGGACTTCTTATTTAATTGAGAAATTAAATTTCTTAAAAAGAAGAAGCAAAGAAGGGGGCACCTGGATTTGAACCAGGGACCTCTTGATCTGCAGTCAAATGCTCTACCACTGAGCTATACCCCCATCTGTAAATAATGTTAACTTACAATGTTTTTCTACTTGCAAACGTCACCCATATTGTTCCCCAAGAACAGTCTTTTGGAGGGTGCCGGTTTGTTTTCAAGATGCTACCCTTCTGCTTGATTAAAGTCCTTATACATAGTGCTTCACTCTAGAAATAATGGGTTGGTGCTACCAAGTGCTCATTTCATTTTATTTCCAAAAGTGTAGGATTAGATGTATCACATGCTTAATCCTAAATTCATGGAGAATTAATCACACTTTTTAAAACAACATCCTATCAAAAAAACTAGATCACTAAACTTCAATGAAGGAAGGTTAGAATGACTTTCAATTATGTTTTGCATATTTAAGCCTAGTTCCTAGAAGTACTGTACAAAATAAAGTCTTTCTAGAAATGTAATAGGACCCTAGGAAACCATGGTGTGCCCTAGGAGATTCTGTGGGCTATACTAAAATAAACAGACAGACAGACAGACAACACACACACACACACACACACAAATTAACAACAAAAACCATTATCCTGATTGTTGAACAATGGTACTGTTAAAAGAATTATTTCTCTATATAGGCATCCAAGCCATTGAGGGACACAACTACTATCTTGTTACCTAGTACCTTGTTATCCAACCTTGCAAAGGTAGTCCAGGAAGCAGAATCAAGCCATTTAATTGCTGATGCGTAAGTGTAAAAAGCTTGGAATTTGTTTCTGGATTAAGGCTGCCATTTTCCGTACAGTTTCCAGGGAGTTATCCGATCTGATCTCACTGAGCAGACATGCATGGGGCTGCACAGTGCCCCTTAACCTTTGCTGCTGATATAACCTTCGCAAACATTATTGATCTATCCTTTTAATAATTATTCCATATGCACATTATTTGGTTACACAGTTCCCACATGTTTATTTGCACAGATTCATCAGTATGAGGAGGACAGAGCGGGTCTATTTACAGTATTATTTACATGAAATAAATACAGAAATTGCAAGCATTCTGTGCTTCCTTCTTAATTAATGTTTTTGGCATCTCCATTCACTTCTGTCCGTTGAGTACTCAAAGGGCACCCTGGAAAAGAGAGAACGAGAGAGAACACTTATTGGACTGACAACTGATGGGGAATGGTTGTTGTTATCACACAAGAATCTTCAATCCATAGCAAAGGAAGACAGGATGAAGTCAAGATTTGAATTTTCTGCCATTTACAGTGGTACCTTATATAAAGGAATTAATTTATTCCAAATGAAATTATGTTAAGCAAATTTCCTTTATACAAATTTCCCATAGGAATGCATTGAAAATGGAGTAATCCCATTTTTATGTTGTACGGATTTGCCCCATAGGTGATTATGTTAAGCAAATTTCCCCTATCTCTGGAATTTTTTATGTTGTACACATTTTATGTTATACAAGGGTCCACTGTACTGTATATCCATAATGGCCAGGAGCTTTAAAGCAAAGTCAAAGCTGACAATCATAATTTCATTTTTCAGTTACAATTTCTTAGCCGACATGTGCAGTTTATAAATAACTTTACTCTAATAATTTGGAAGTACGCTCCCAGAATCACCCCACCCCCAATACAGTATTTTGCTTCTGGAGATAGAAGTAGGGAATAGAGAGCTCCCAATGACCCTTGGCCAAGGTTAGGCCTTTGTGCAATGAGTGGTGAACCAACCACCCTTCCCTGCACCAATACTCACTCTCGGTGTGGGGGCATCTTTCGGCACGCTAGTCCTTTCAGGCAAGGGCACACTTGGTTCAAGCTGAACCCGAGTCCTCCTTGGGGGACATAGCACCTTTCATTTAAGAGCAGCCTCTTCTGGCAAATCATCTCTCCGTGGAGGCGGGCACAGCAAGCACTGGGAGGGCAGTCTTCATCCTTGTGGCAGCGGGCACCTACAACGGATGTGGAAGAGAGGCCCAAGGGTTAGAGCCCACATGATATTGAGCGAACACTTTGGTGATTGTGTGAAGCCCTTCCACAATGAGACATTGAAAGAGGCAGGCAAATTGACAGCTGCAGGTACCCAAAGACATAAAGAAAAGAAAAGAAAAGTGTTCTGCTTATATACCGCCCCATACCACTTCAAGTAGTCTCTGGGCAGTTTACAATTTTTTTATTACAGTTTGCAGGCTACACATTGCCCCCCTCCCCCAGCAAGCTGGGTTCTCATTTTACTGACCTCGGAAGGATGGAAGGCTCAGTCAACCACGAGCCTGCTACCTGGGATTGAACCCCAGGTCGTGAGCACAGTTTTACTTGCAGTACAGGCATTTAACCACTGTGCCACCATGCAGCTGCTATTTCGCTGGTGCTCTCTAAACTGCTGGACTGCTATTCCATACATCCCCAACAGAAGAGCCATTGCTTTTGAACTCGAATCTGGTTCCTCCCTCATATTTAATTTAACTTTCTCCAGCCTGAGACCCTTTAGATGCAGACCTCTGTAACCTCTATCCCCCCGGCCAGCATGGCCAGTGGAAGCTGTGGCCTAATCCATCTCTTGGATGAAGGCTGCTCTACAAATAGGCCAAGGCATAACTTGTCCCTTCCATTCTACAACTGAGAATATTGAGAAGAGTAGGCCCAAGTGCTTCACTGACTGAGGCATAGCAAGAAATGGCATTCCACCCTCCACCACCACCACCCCTGCCCCCAAATCCATGGCAAGAAAAGCCAACCAAACTATTTTGATCTTTGAATTTGGAAAGCTCACCATCAACTTCTTTCCCCATCTCTGGCAGCGAAAATGCAATAATAACAAATGAGATACAGAACTTTGGGGAACAGTAAGACTGGCCTTGCATATCAGAAATGAATAAGCTTTGTTTGTGAGAGCATGGAAAGCACTCCAGGGTAGTAGCTCCCTCTCAGTGCCTTACCTTCCTGCCCGCTTGGTACGGTCTCCTGGCATTGGCCAAACATACAGCTGAGGCCCTTGGCACAGTGGGCATCCTGGCGGCAGTATTCGCCTTCTTTCCTGAGGGTTAGGCAGAGGCCAAAGTGATGGTCACAGAAGAGGCCTTGTGGGCATCTTTTCTCTGAGCTACACACAGTCTTCTGCAGAGGAAACAGGGTGAGTAGAGAGAAGTTAGTTCAGAAGAAAGCTATACCTTTGGGGCTTGAGAATGCTGGCATTTCCAACCAGTTTGACTCTGAATCTGAAGCTAGACAGCTCATTCACATTTTGCTAAAAAGGAAAGGAAGGAAGGAAGGAAGGAAGGAAGGAACCAACAGGAAGAGAGAAGAGGACACTGCTTTGAATAAAGCTGCATATGCTGCTGATATAGCCAGATACAACATTAGAAATAATTTTATTCTTTAAATATAATGCACCTTTTCTGAGTAGGGAAGCGCTGACCAGATGACTTGTGTCATGAAGGGGCTGCTGTCCAGCTACTATCAATGGTAGACAAGCAACATCGAGATTCCCTAGGGTTCTTGATGTTCAAACCCCCTTGAAATGGACAGTCCTTCCAATACCAAATACAATGAAAAAGAGAGGTGTTCTCTGTCTACACTCTCTAGGTAAAGAACTTTCCTCATGAAAAGAGAACATCTAACCAGAGTCCTTGAAACCCTTCAAAAGTTTGCTACTGCAGAAATATTGGTTAGGGAATAACAAGAGTGAGGTTCAAGAAGTGCTTAGGAAATTTAGGTTTTTAAAAGCCAACCCCCAATATCTTCCAGACAGCAGGATGACAGCAAGAGGTAAAGTCCAAAAAAGTTAAGTTACTAAGCTCTGGCCAGTGAGTCTGGAATTATAAGACAAATACAAAAATAAAGTAGATCCTCTAATAAGGACTAAGTTGCTCTAACCCAGGGGTTCCCAATTTTGGGCAACCCAGCAGTTATTGGACTACAACTCCCAGAAGCCTTTACCACAAGCTGTGCTGGCTGGGGTTTCTGGGAGTTGCAGTCCAAAAATACCTGGGTGACTCAAGGTTGGGAGCCAATGTTCTAAAAGACAACAGCCAGGATGCAGGGAAACGTTGTTGGGGCAACGGAAGTAGTAGCAGTAATGGGTTTTGTACTTACCGTGTGCTCCAGGTTGGCTGATGACGCAGGGCCTCTGAGAGATGCCACCTCATTGGCATTGTGATTTGGCAAAGACAAAATCCATGGCCCAATGGGCACGTGGGTGGACGCTGTGGGCAAGGAGAGGAGAAAGAAGGCAAGAAAGCAGAGGAGGCTCCACATCATCCTGATGTCCGTGGCTAAAAGGAGTCCAGGAGCAACAGCAAGATCCAACACAAAACGCCTGTAGAGCGAGTGAGCCTGGAAGAGTTTATATAGGGAGACCCCTCTTAACACCTGCTATTAAAACTGTTTGCCAACCTAATGGGAAGGAGGAGGCAATCAAGGTTTAGAAGCTTAGCATAATAATTATGGCCTCCCACCCAGGAAGATAAACTGGGGCCCAGAAGTCTGGGTGTTACTTTGTCTTTGTGGAAACAAAGCAATACTCGTCTTATTTCCAACTTGGAGGCTGCACCCCTGCATGAAATGCAAGGTGACCAGATCAAAATTGTAAAACTGTACACAGTATATTACGTGGAGAGAACAGAGCATATAAAACTTACATTTTTAAAGCTTGGTCTCCTAGAGAGTGCTTGTCATTCACTCTTTCGTTACAAGACAGCTCAAAGTCACCTGTTGATGGTATTTTCCATATTAATTAATTAATTAAAGTCCATGTGCCTTTTCCTCTTTATCTCTTTTTTTTACAATACAGTGGTACCTTGTATAAAGGAATTAATTCATTCCAAATGAAATTATGTTAAGCAATTTTTTCTTTATACAAATTTCCCATAGGACTGCATTGAAAATGGAGTAATCCCATTTTCATGTTGTGCGGATTTGGCCCATAGGCGATTCTGTTAAGCAAATTTCCCCTATCTCCGGAATGTTTTATGTTGTACAAATTTTATGTTATACAAGCTGTTTGTTATACAAGGGTCCACTGTATTCAACTGAGATCAATGCACTACATCTTCCAGAATCACTGAAACAATGTGTTATTGTCTATGTTAACTGGGGGAATCTGGGATTTGTAGCAAAAAGAAAAAATAGTTATTATTTTTCCTAACCTTTGAATCAAAGCAAACAGTACCAGGACACAAATTAAATTTCCCTATAGTATTATTCCTTTTCCTGCTGAAATGAACAGTTTAATTGGGGCTTACCAGTGGTGTTTAAATTAATAGGCGTCAAACGCTCTTAGTTGTTCAATGTATGTTTAGCAATAATCCTGATTATGGTAAAAATCTGATCCTAGTCACAGCAAATTTATCCTGAGAATTGCTTTCTCACTTGTCAGAATTCATTTCAGACAGTGATAAAGGCATCTGCCAGATTTTTTCTGTTGGAGGTGGGTTAGGTTGAGGTGACATTGAATACCAAGGGGCAAGGTGGTATTAATGCATAGCACATTCCACTACAACATTCCTGTGCATTTGACTTCTGCATGCAAATATATTATGAGTACCACTTTCAATGATAGCTAAATTTTGTAAAGTTAGTTAGACTATCAATGTTAATCACAAAAAGTTTTATGTGCGTAAAGCAACATGACAGTGAGAGAAGATGAGGACAACGTACAGTACTTAAAAATGTACTAAGGATTTTAAAAATATATATTTTGGCATCACTGCCTGTATTATAATATTTCCCAAAGCTTACCTGGAAAAAGGCCCATGTGTTCTAGAATAAGATTTACATATTGGAAATAGAGTGATATGACACAAAACTTGGTTGAAAGAAATTGTACGTCTGTGAAGATTCTTACTCATTCAGGTGAGGTAATCCAGAATTTGAGTCATGGCAACTGGACTTCTTTTCTCGTGAGAGCGAAACATTTCGCTACTCATCCAAGCAGCTTCGTCAGTCTGAAAAAGCTACTTGGTGAGTAGGGAATTGTGTTGATCTAACAAGAAAAGAAGTCCAGTTGCCATGACTCAACTTCCTGAAAAGTAATTCTATATTTGTTTGTTTAAAATATTTTTACCCACTTTTCTTCTTAGAAAATGGCCCAAGACAGCTTAAATCATTGAAAGACAGTCAATGAATATACAAAGGTGGTGTGTATCAGTAAAAGGCAATAGTTTAAGCTGAAAATACTAAGTGTGGAAATATTTAAAAGAAGGAAACAAATAGCACTTTGATAAGTGGATAATTTCAGCAGGAGGGAAAAGAGAAAAATTGGTTTGGGATATCAACTTCGGCCCTCCATGTTTTAGACCACAACTCCCATAGTCCTTTGCCATTGGAAATACAGGCTTGGAATTCTAGGAGTTATCCAAAACACCAAGAGAGCCAAAGTTTGGACATGCCAGAGTTAGACTATTTTCCTATTTTTTTTTATTTTAAAAAAAGATATCAGCATCAGCTGGCATTGAAAACCTCTTGTTTGTTTTGAATTTTGAACTGTATACATGGTCTTTTTCTGAGGACATTAAAGTAAATCAGTTAATGAACACCTAGGACAGGAAGCAAACCCCTTCCCCATTGTAGGCTAGGCACCCATAGCCGTCATCTCAGACAGCAGCATTGGGTCAGGATGAACAAGCGCAGTAGCAGTTCCATAGCTGTTCCATTTTGTTGGAGGGCGGCCTGCCTGATACTCTATACAACCCCTTATTTAGCCTGCTACCCTCCTATATGATGGAAGATACCTTTCCATCCCAAAATTCTGCAGCATCAAAGTAAATTCAGCCAGCAGCCCAGTTGGCTTTTGATCATGGAATGGAAAGGGTACCTTGTTCCCTGTCCCAGACAACACATCTGGCCAGCACTTTGCCAACGCTAAAGCAGGAAATATATTTTCTTCACTCGTTAACTGCGACTTTGCAGTCAATTATTCCTGCAGAGTTCACTTCTTCTTCAGCTTTTCCTCTACTAGCCTTTATCCTCTCTGGGTAGGTTAACAGCTTGACAGATGGAATAAGGTGCAAATGGCCCCTGCTCCAAGGGGAAAAATCTTTGTTTGAGCTTCATCATCCTGATCTTTAGATTGCAATTCTACACACACACACACACACACACACACACACACACACACACACACACACACACACACACACACACACACTTACGACTGAATGCTGTGGACCCCAGTGGGGCTTCCAAGTAAACAAGGGTGGGTTTGCACTGTTGTGTCCCACACTGTTTTGAACACCATGAAGATCCATTATTTCACTTATACAGGAAGCTCCTTTAATAAGGTAAATCACAATAATCCCACCCATTGCTGTGCTCTTCAAGTATGATCTCACGGGCATATAGGCTCACATTTTGGGCTGTTTTGTGGTGCATGCTGAGCTATTTATTTATTTATTTACTTACTTACTTACTTACTTACTTACTTACTTACTTACTTACTTACTTACTTACTTACTTACTTACAGTACTTACTTATATATTTATACTGCCCAACTTTCCAAAGGAACTCTGTGCGGTTCAAAGATTTCTAGGCAATCACGCATCATGCAAAGAACAGTGTTCCAACCTGACCCCAATTAATATGCAAGCTGACTTTTCTGATCCAGCAGAAGGGCTAGGGCCATTTGGGCCATGCTGGAGTAATTTTCCCACGGGTTTCAGGGGAGATCACCCTTCTTACTTTCTGGGCATACCCTAGGTTGGTTGTGATCAATTCATTATTTAGTCTTCATGCATCTTCTGATGAGCATCTCTATACTTATCATCTTAGAACCACAAAGCTGGAAGTGACCCTATGGATCATTGAATCCAGCTCCTAACAGTGGGAAATTGAACTTCTAAACTCTGGCTCCCAAGCTAGATATCTAAACCACTAAGATATCCAGCTTAGGTAGGTTACCTGTTAAACAACACAAACCAAAGCTGTGGGACATTGCTTTTGTTGTTGTTGTTGCCTACAGCTCCCATAATCCCACACCCATAAAGGACACTGGCCATTTTAGCTATGGAATTGTGGGAACTATGAACAAAAGCATTACCTTTTCCTATCTCTGCCAGAAAAACATACGGTTGTGTTATTTATTTATTTATTTATTTATTTATTTATTTATTTATTTATTTATTTATTTATAATGTTTTTACCCCACCTTTCTCCTTGGAAAAGGACCCAAGGTGGCTTACAAAAATGAGGAATAATATACAGCCCTGATCATTTAAGACATATTCTAGTTAAGAACAGGGAATTACCAGTTTGGTAGACGTTGTCCATGTATGTGCTATGCTGTGCTGGACTTTGTAGAAGTTGTGTGGTCCACAAGCTAAAAAGAAAAGTGTCGTAAGATGACATTGCCTCGAAGTTTTCCTTTGAGCTATTTTATACAGAAAGTATGAGACTTGTAAACTAACTGTTCTAGTTCAATTACATTAACATGAAGAGTCTGCATCAAACTGGACTAGCCTTGCCATTAGGCAGAGGAAGGTAACCATCTCAGGTGGGAGATACTGGAAGGTAACAATGCCAGATCTCTTTCCCTTAGGCCAGGGGTGTCCAAACTTTGACCCTCCAGATGTTTTGGACCACAACTCCCAGAATTCCAAGCCTCTATTGTCAATGACAAAGGACTGTAGGAATTGTGGTCCAAAACATCTGGTGGGCCGAAGTTTGGACACCACTGCCTTAGGCCAAACCATGTGGGTTGGAGGGTTCTGGGGTAGTTCAAAGGTAACTGCAGTCCCTTCCTCCCCTTGAACTCTATGTCACTTTCCATTTTCCTAAGCTGCAACCCTGGATGCTTACGTATATGCCTGGCCCAGTCTGGCATGGCCAGATATCTGAACAACATCAAGGGCCCTAAACTAGAGTGCAGGAACCGAGGCTTTACCCCAGGCCCCAAAAAGCTAGAAACGAATCTACTAGCAAGTTTTAGGGAAAGTAATAGCAAGACTTCCCTGCCCTGTTTGTTTTCTTTTTCCTAAGAACATAAATGTTTTCTTTTTGGGCACTATCCCATTCTCCTCTTTTCTCTTGGAAGAGCTGCACCCATGTCACAGGATGGAGTGGGTGGGAGATGGTTCTGGCAGGCCAAGTCCCAAAATTATGCAGTTCTGCCAACATCTGACAAAATGCTTCCACGAGACCCAAGAGTGTGTGACAGGCAAACTGATATGTCAAGCTATTCCAAGGACATCAGGCATTTGAAAGCCACTGTTTCAAAGTGTTATGAATGGACTCGTATATGCACCCGTGTTCATCATGTCCCGAAACAAACTAAACAGGAGCAGCAGCAGTCATCGTGGTGGAGGAACCAGCTTCTAAAATAATCGGTTTGATAATTGTTCCATCTTGAATCGGGGAGTGTGTTACTTGCTGAGATTATCATTGGCCCTTTTAGTTCATTCAGATTTTGCATGGTGTTCATAGGAAGTTTACAGAAGTAGGCAAACTGAAGGGAAATACAGTCAAATTAATGTTATCAGGAAAAGGCAATCCCTGGGTAGCTAGGGAATTTGAGATCTTGTAAGCCAACAAGTAACTTTTGCAGCTTATGCCTTGTCTATCTCTTACTCCATCCTTCTTGATTTACCAAGAGTTCATGTTATCTCCTGCAGAGATTCCCAACCTTGGGTAACCCTGGTGTTCTTGTACCACAAATCCCAGAAGCCTTTGTCCCTAGCTGTCCTGGCCATTATAGCCCATGAACACCTGGGTTACTCAAGGTTGGTAATGGTAACCACTGTTCTATTGTATAAACTTTTCTTCTTACCCAGGAGTTTCTCAGACACTACCGCCGTGCTAGCGACTGCATTATTGTGTATATGACATAGTACCCATTCTAATGCCATATTGTCCATTCATCTATGTCGGGCTAAGGAAATGCCTGACCTTCTAATGTTGGCCCACAACTTCCATGATGACTCACCATTGTTTCTGTTGGCTCAGTCTGATTGGAGTTGTAGTCCAGAAGCTCCTATGCCCACTTTCTCCCCCATAATCTATGTACATCTCTTTTTTAAAAACAAAAGTTGTTCATCAATAGCTTTTTTTCTAATGTTAAGGGGTAATGAGTTTATTATGGCCTTGGCTGGGGTGGACTGAGCCAGTTCATCAGATGTGTTTATGTGTCAACCTGTGAATGTTTATCTACACATATTTCCCCTCGCACCTCATCATCATCCTTGGCTCATCTCCTCCCAGTGATGGTTTTAACACCTTCCTTAATGGGGTTGCAAATGACATGTTTACCTTCCTGATCTCTTCAGCATCTCCTTCTCTGGACAAAGTGGTCCAGCTGAGAAGGGAATTACTAAATCTTTGGGCAAACAAGTAAACACAGTACCTCCCAATTGCCAGTGGTTGTTCAGGTTGAGTTTCTCTCCAACTCCTTCAACAGTTTCAGCAAGACGTTTAATACTGAAAGAAACATGCTGTATGGATGGATATACGCAGGCATGCAGAAAGAGAATTTTGAGACACTTCCAACAACAAGAAAAGCAGAGGGCAGGGAACATATATGTAATTATTTACAATAATATATGCTCATGTTTATTTGCTCCTGGAAATAGTTGTAACTTGACGTTCAACCCCATCCTGTTCCCAATGGAAAGTAGCTTGGTAGTAGGTCAGTGCAGCAACCATACAAACTGTTCTAATGTTAAAATAAATAAATAAATAAATAAATAAATAAATAAATAAATAAATAATAGTTTGATTGCATTTTAGAATTATAAAATTTTGCTTTTTCATCTATTCATTTCCAGTACATCTCATTGTGGAGCTGTCTTTAATGGCTGTTTTGAGAATAAAGTGGAATATAAATTGAATCAATCAATATAAATAAAAGAGTGATGGGCAAGATTTGTGTAGATAAACCATCACACCATCATCCACACAGAGGCAGTTACGCTAGCATGCCTATAAAACAAGTCAACAGAGGGAGGCCAAAGTCAAGTTACTAAGGATGGGAGATTGAGACTCCAATCCCTAGAAATACTTCTTTATTAAGTTTTTTCCTTGCCTCTTTGCCCCAAAAGGCATTCAAGTCTGCCAAGAGGCCTACAGTAACAATAAATTATATTTTAATAAACCTGCAATAAGAATGAATGAGTTATGAACAGTATACAGTACATTTTTTTCTAATAGCAACCAAAGCAAGCTATGCGAGAGTAGCTGCCTGCATCCAGTAGGGTGCATGGAGAAGTTAGTAACAATGACAAAAACGCTGTGAAAACAATGCTGAAATATTCTGACCATATAGTACAGTGATGAGTGCTGAAACTGCGATTCAAAATCCATTAATTATTCACAAAATGCCAATACAGCGATTTATCCTGAATACAGGTTGCTGTGGAGGGGCGATGTCAGGTGCCCACAGAAAGAGTTCCGAGTGCCATCTTGGGCACCCGTGCCATAGTTTCGCCAACAATGATATAGTAAAACCTTTCTCAGGTACAGTGATTCAATTTAGGAGACACAACAGGGGATGACATTGACACTATTGTTCAACTGATGATAAAGACAAGGTATAACATACCTATATACATACTGTACGTATATTCATAATACTGTGCTCTGAAGTGGCTTCCTCCAACCCAAACAATCAGGTTTTAACAAGGCACTGAAACTTATCTCAAACACCAGCAAACACCAACAGTCTGTTAATAGGTCTGAATTGACTTGACCACACATAATTCTTATTTGCCTAATGTTGTTTCCAAATTGCAGTAAGGAGTGACTAAGTAGCTGACATCCTGCTGACATAAAATTTATGCAGATCAACCCTGGTGGTGTCAACATCCGGCAATGGAAAACTTTAATTTAATTTAATTTTAAACTTCCTATTCTAACCCCTCTTCGTTTTCCAAGGCTCTTCAGGAGTTACTTTGGCCCTTGTGAAGCCCCCAAGCGTCTTGGGATGGTGGAAGACTTTCATATCCTAAATTGCCCCTGCATCTTCTTTCATTTATTTTTACTTTACTGTATGAAGCACACTGTTAAATATCTAAATTCTGCATTGCTCACAATAGCTCTCTAGCAGATTCTATTCCCTGCCCGGACTTCCCCACACATGGGGTTTTTTTTGGGGGGGGGGGGTAATAGAAAAAGTCTAAAGATCTCCGAAAACTGTGAATGTGTAACTTTCGATGTACTTTGGTATGCAGGATTCAAGCTGTCTGTTAAAAACAACAAATATTCATAAACATCGATCATATATTAGCTTTAAAATGATTTCCTTCTGCTTTGTCTGCTCTGGAGTAATGGTATTTGCGGCCGCCCATGACTCAGACAAAAATGATTCTAGAAAGGGTTTTACAGCCCTTTACAAAAATGTATTTATTTCATATATGTATTTTATTTATAACCGGTTTTGTTGCGTCCTTTATCCATAAATACAGTACTTAAGGCTGTATTCGCCGCCGCTGCTAGCACTTCTTTTATTTACCACATCGATTGGGTTCTGTGTTTAATTCGTTCTTCCTGCTTAAAAATTTTCCTACTACGGAAAGCCTTCGCCAATTCACGTAGCTCGGGAAGCTGATGTTGTTTGTTCCGAGCGATAAGAGAGCCTCCGTGAAGCCATTGAGCCAGCAGAGGGGGTATAGCTCAGTGGTAGAGCATTTGACTGCAGATCAAGAGGTCCCTGGTTCAAATCCGGGTGCCCCCTCAACTTAATTTTTCGTATTTCGTGTCATGCTTCGTTTTGCACTAATGTAGCTAATAAGCTTTTAGGGGCGTTAAGGAAGGTGGAAGTTTTCAGTAAATACGGTCTACAAAACTGGGCGTCGATTTAGAGGTAATCCTCTCCGGTGCTTTAATTTTCTTTTTTCCTGTGTGAAGGAAATCAAGATTTATCGCTACTTTAAATGACTTACAGGGATTTACACTACAGTATCTGGAATAGGCGCCACTTATGTACATCTTTGCCTGATTTTGACATATTTTATGCTTTCCAATAAATAAACATAAACATATTAACGAGCTTTTGGAGGGGTGGCAAAAAATCATTAATATTGGGAAGACAGGATTTTAGATTTTCTGAGACGTAAAACTTTCGGTTCCTCATTATTTTTTTCTACCAGAATAATTTATAGGAGGCAACAAATTCAGCGATAAATAAAACGGTCTCTGAACATCCAATTGAAATCCCATTTGAACTGCAAAC
Organism: Phrynocephalus versicolor; assembly: GCA_023846285.1. NCBI lineage: Eukaryota > Metazoa > Chordata > Lepidosauria > Squamata > Agamidae > Phrynocephalus > Phrynocephalus versicolor. The sequence continues at coordinate 15,200,650 of JAHTLZ010000111.1, read as the reverse complement.
AGAGCAAACAAAACAACCAAAAACCAACCAACCACTACCACCACCACCACAACAACATAAAGAAGTGCTGCCCGTCTGAGTGGTTTGTGAGTGGCATTGACGAGTTTTATACATATACATATGGAAAAGCGGAAGGATGCATTCTTTCAGGCTACCAGAGGAGGCAATCTTTCATCCCAAATGGGAGAAAAAAGATACAGTACTGAATCTGAGAAAAAACAACCTCCTAAAATTCCAAATACTGTAGTGTATAGTACCGCTGTAGAATGAAATGTTCTTTTAATCCTGTACAAAAAGCAGTGGCAGGGGCAGATCAGGCCTCCCCACTTTAAAAAAGCCAATTACTTTAATGGGTTTGGCTCTTCAGGGTAACATTCCTGATTGTGAGGCATTTCATACCAGGCTTTTAAAAGAAAAAAGGACATTGTGTAAATCCAATAGGCAGCTCAGGAAGGTGTATATCCCATGGGATTTCATGGACAACAGTGTTTCATCTGCCAAACTACTCATGTGTCTCATGAAATCTGGCCTTTAAGTGGAGTGAAAATATGGTCTCAGGTGGCAAGTTTTGAGTGTCATCAACGGGTAACAGACTGGATATAATGACTGCTTTTTTCCTGCCAGGGACTGGGGAAAAGTTTTGGGAAACTTGCTGTTCAATATGGTGAAATAGCCTTTAAGTACTATTCACTGTTCCTTGTGTTGCGTGTTTCTATGCTATGTATGGTAATAGTGCTAATTCGAGGAGTGATTTTACCAGTTCCAATCCTCCAGTGTATTTCTGTGGCCAAGTGGGGATTCAAACCTTTGTCTCCAGAGTCCTAATCCATCACTCTACCCACTACATCACACTGGAAAACTTTTTTTTTTATGAGAAGATGCTATTTGGTTGTAATGTAGTGCTGTGGAGGAGAGCTTTGAGGATACTCTTGATGGCCAGAGAGAGAAACAAGACAAAGACAAATCAAGCCTGAAGGGTCTCTGGAGAGTGACTAAAATGAGACATACAAATAATGCAGGGCATGAGTAAAGTGGATAGAGGGATGCTCTCCTCCCTCTCACAAAATACCAGAACTAGGGGAAGTGCACTCAGATTGAGGGCTGGAAGAGTAAGAACAGACAAAAGAAAATATTTTTTCACCCAGCGCGTTGCTAGTCTGTGGAACTCCCTGCCACAGGATGTGGTGATGGCATCTGGCCGGGATGCCTTCAAAAGGAGATTGGGCAGATTCCTGGAGGAAAAATCCACCATAGGTTACAAACCATGATGGAGATGTGTAATCGCCAGGCTTAAAACTGGGGTACTTCAAGGACCAGATGCAGGGGAGGGGTTTCAGGAGACAGATATCTAGTCTTGTGCACTCCCAGATGCATTTGGTGGGGCCACTGTGAGATATAGGAAGCTGGACTAGATAGGCCCTTGCCCTGATCCAGCATGGCTCTTCTTATGTTCTTATGAGCCTGCTCTACTTTGGACACATCAGTTTTCCCTGGAAGAGAAAACCATGCTGCGAAAGGTAGAAGGCAGCAGGAAAAGAGGAAGCCCAGATGTGAGATGAACTGTCTTTGTAAAAGCAAACATGGGCTTGAGTCTGCAAAATCTGAGCATGGCTGCTGTGGACAGGACATTTTAGAACACACACTGATAAGGCTGCCATGAGTCGGAGGTGATGTGCCAGTACATAACAATTTATTGTACCACTAACAGCTAAACTGTCAGTATAAACTGTACTGGGATGGGATTACCCCCCCAATTGAAAACACAAATGTGCAGCTTGGGGGTGCTCTTGGACTCATCCTTGAGCTTGGATGCCCAGGTCACAGCTGTGGCAAGGGGCACATTTGCACAATTAAGGCTAATGCACAAATTACGCCCGTTTCTTGAGAAACCAGCTCTGCCACAGTGATACATGCCCTAGTGACACCCAAGCTACACTACTGTAATGCGCTGTATGTGGGGCTACTGATTAAAAGCCTCAGGAAACTTCAACGGGTCCAAAATTCAACCGCCAGACTGCTGACTGGGGCAGGGTACAGAGATCGCATTACACCCCTATTAAAGCAGCTCCACTGGCTGCCAATCAGCTATCGGGCACAATTCAAACCTACAAAGCACGGTATAGCCTGGGTCCTAGCTACCTCAAAGATTGATTCTCACTGTATGAACTGGCTCAGGTGCTAAAATAATCAGGAGAGGCCTTTCTCTCCATCCCACCATCTTCACAGGTATGTCTCGTGGGGACACATGAAAGGGCCTTTTCGGCTGCTGTGCCCAGACTCTGGAACTCCCTCCCACTAGAGGCCAGGACTGCCCCAGCTCTGTTGTCTTTCAGGAAACAAAGACCTTTCTCTTAGGGCAAACTTTCCCAATTACCTATTGAATCTACCATACATGGCTACACAGATTTTGTGTTTATAACCATTTGTAACTTTGTGTTTATATCTCTCCTTGTGTGATTACATTGACACTATGTTATCAATTGTTAGTTCCCATCCCTCATAAATTTTAGATGGTCGACTGGTGCATGATTGGATGGAATTTATACTCTCTTCTTAACTGCTCATATACTCTTTTTGCTTTAATGTTGCCTTCTAATGCTGTAAGATACCCCTCAATTCTCTGTTCTTAAACTTGAATATGTCTTAATTGTACTGGACTGTATATTGTCCCTCATTACTGTAAGCCGCCTTGGGTCCTTTTTCAAGGAAATAGGTGGGGTAAAAATGCTCTAAAATAAATAAATAAATAAGTAAGTTTGCCTAACTTTCTGTGAAGCATATTAATACACATTCACTCCAAATTACCTCTTTATGTGTTTTTAGCAATCAGAGAGATAAGGCCAGGAACAGTTTCCTGCCATATATTTTCTCTTTCTTCCAAAGTTCTCTCTCCCTTCCTCCCATCCCTGAACCCAAATGGGCTTGGAGAAGGAAATTTTCTTTGGCATCCATGATGTATTGCATAGTCACAAAGATTTTGTGCCAGTAGTTCATAATCAGTTCAATTAGAAGCAGATCAGAGAAAGTTTGTGAAATACTGTATATAAAGAGGACTAAAAACAGCCCAGATTACTAAATACTGCAGACTTGGCGAAAAAGACAACCTAATCATGAAATGTGTAGCTGGCTAGGTTATACATAGGGGTGTCAGCCTGGTTTGAACACAGATGGGTCACTTTCCTTTCCTTTTAGAACCAGATTTCCTTGTTGTGGAGTTGTAGGTGGGTCAGGATCAAAGCTAAGAATGGCCCTAGAATTACACTTGGCCTTTCAGACTTCAGAAGCCTTCTGCAAGAAGTTAGTTCAGACCTGTGATGAGAGGAACCTTGCCTTGCCCTGAGCAATCAGGTCTGTACTAAATTCTTGCAGAAGACTTCTGAAGTCTGATAGGTCAGCTGTGATTCTAGGGCCATATGTGGACTCCTTCTAAGTTAATATGCAAAACCAGGCATAAGGAGATTTATATTCAAGTCATACTTGGTCAGGAAAACCTAGTGAATTGACTTCAGGCCATTCACAATCTGTCTTCCTTGCAGGGTAGGTCAGGTCTGAAACTCCTTGTGAAGGAATGACTTGCTATAAATATGGGACATAAATGAATTAATAAGACATTTTAAGCTCCTGTGAGAAGACTTGAAGGAGGGAGTCACAAAGCCTGCATGGTTCCGGCTGCTTAACTAATAAGAAAACATCTTAATTAAATCTATAGACCTTCCCTGCCTCCATCTCTCCATGCCCAATCCAAATGACTGAAGATATAACTAAATGGCAGTATCACCTGAAGTGAATGTCAGAAAGCATTAGCTAAAAAATAAAATGAAAAGATCCACCACCTCCTCCTATCTGGAATGGGACTATCACATGTCAGTATGGAAGATTCACTACACTCTCCTCTGCTGCAATCCTGGCCAAATCAGGCAGTCCGTCAGTCAGTCAGTTTTAGAAATCCTGTGCCACATAGTGGGACCCCCTCTTCAATACACGCCTTGGTTCAATCATCAAACTCAAATGAGAAATCGAACGACAGCTGTGATGTGGAAGAATGGCTGCAACGGAACTAGAAAATGTAATTAAGTGTAAAGTTGTGTCATTGAAGGCCAAGGATCCATCAATACTATTGTATACCCCGGCTAATATTAACAGCTGTGAAAGGTGTGCAGGAGAAATAAAAGAAAGCCAACAGGAAAAAAATGAATTAGTCCAAAGTAATAGTGTTAGAGTGGTGTTGGAGGATAGCTTTACACACCCCATGGGCCACCAAAAAGATGAACAAGTGTAAGAACATAAGAAGAGCAATGCTGGATCAGGACAAAGGCCCATCTAGTCCAGCTACCTGTATCTCACAGTGGCCCTGTTAAATGTGTCTGGCAGCGCACGAGACTAGATATCTGTCTCCTGATACCCCTCCCCTGCATCTGTTCCTTGAAGTACCCCGGTTTTAAGCCTGGAGATTACACATCTCCATCATGGTTTGTAACCTGTGATGGACTTTTCCTCCAGGAATCTGTCCAATCCCCTTTTGAAGGCATCACCACATCCTGTGGCAGGGAGTTCCACAGAATAACAACACACTGGCTAAAAAAAATATTTTCTTTTGTCTGTTCTCACTCTCCCAGCCCTCATTTTGAGTGGATGTCCCATAGTTCTGTGTCCCAGGTCAGAGCAAATCTGAACCCTCTAGAAGCAGAAATGATGAAACTGAGTTGCTTTTACTTTGGGTACATCAATGAGAAAATGAGACTCTCTGGGAAAAAAACAATAATGCTGGAAAAGGTGAAGGTAGCAAGAAAAGAGGAAGAACAAGCATGAGGTGGATTAACTTCACAACAGAAGCCACAGACGTGAGTTTCTAAGTGCTCAGAAGGGCTGTTAATGACAGGATATCATGGATGTCACTCATTTGTAGAGTTGCCGTGGGTAAAAAGTGACTTGACAGGATGCAACCACAAGACAGAAGAAGTAGCAATATAAACAAACAAAAACTTTTTTCGGATGAGACATTTATACAGAGACAGCCAAGCATGAATTAGAACCAGAATTAGTAACATTTTGAGGAGATCTACTGCCCTAAGCACATCTGATCTCGCCTGATTTCAGAAGCTAAGCAGGGTTGGCCCTGCTTAGTATTTGAATGGGAGACCACCAGGGAATACCAGGTGCTATAGGCGCCTGGAGTAGGAATTGGCAAACCACTCCAGTATTCCTGCCAAAAAAAATCTGTGGACATGGAGTCATGAAGAGTCGGTCATGACTGTAATGACACAACACACATACACACACGCACACATGCACACACGCACAAATACCTTATGTACCTTATGGATGATTAAATCTCAATGCAACATTCCTACCCAACTCAATTAAGCTCAACTCAACTCAAACCAACCAAACCCAACTCAACTCAAGGTGCTTTGTAGATGTGCTGGACTATAACTCCCATTATTCACAATAAGCATGACCTCTGGGCATGGCAGTTCAGCAGTCTGGAGGGAAACTGTTCTGGGGAAAACTTATTTAATTCAGTCCTCAAGTTTAACCCAAACAGCAGCAGCCTCCCAAGTTTGTTCAGGAAGTGGCTGAGAAAAAGGGGTGCTGAGCTGATAAGATGGACCAGTGAGGACAGAAGCAGCTTTGCAAAGTCAACAGTGGAAGAATCCTTGGCAGGCATATCATTTAATCCTATGCATGTTGACTCTGTAGGAAATCCCACTGCATTTAGATAGGAATGTGTAGGATTGCTGCCCTGCTTGGTACCACGTCAGCGGCAAATGTAGCAGTCAATTGCAAAACCAGTTATTCACAAATCACATTCCTACACATTTTTTCACCATAGGTTCCACTGAGTTCAGTGACGTTTATTCTCAAGTAAGTATAAGGCTGCATTTACGGGGCCATTAGATGCACTGAACCTGATGAAAAGGAAAATGCCATACATGTGCATTGTAAGCACATAGAATAAAAGTAAGGAGAAATGTGGCAGATTCCTGTCTGAAGTCAACATAAATAATCTCTTTTTTTTAAAAAGAGGAAAATTGCCACCCTTGGAAATGAAGATTTCATTGAAGGGACATTTGATCCTTTCAAGTTTCATTCCAGCTTCTTCAGCCAGCAAAAGGCTCCAGGATCCGAAAACGTTGCTCATATTTAGCATGAAGCACATAAGTTTCCATCTGGTACATGTGAAGGAACCCACTGAGCTGTTTTGATCGGAGAGATTTCAATCAGTTTATCAAGAGCCCTGCAAGCCTCCCAAACTCAAGTCTGTTGAACATACAACCCGTTCAAACCAGACTTCTTTTTATGTACTGGATGCACAAAGAGCCTACTGTATTGCCAACTGAAGGTGAAAAAAGGAGAGTAACAAACTGGCCGAGGTCAACCTGCTGTTTGGCAGCTGGTAGAGGACATCCTTCTTGATTTCTCCAGACCAAGACGGTTGCCAGCTTGTGAAGTGTGAGAAAATATTGCAGGGAATCCAAGTACTTATTGATAAGATACAGGGCATTTTAGATTGTCTCTTTCCTATTCTGAACATCTCTCCCCAAGAAAGTGTGCCTGGTGTTGGGTTGCATCTATTGCATAAAGAGGATCTAAGGGTGAATTCGTACAATCACTAGATAGGGCTGGGACTCCTAGCTCAAAACCCCGGAGAGCCACTATACTGTGGAGAGGGAACCCCTCCCTCCCTCATAGTCCTCTTTGTAGGGAAGGCTATAGACTGACAAAAGTATGCACTTTATATGTATCAAGTTCTGGATCTGAAGCCCTAAATGTCTCAGTAGGAATGGGAAAGGCTCTAGTCTGAAACTCCAGATAGCCACCAATCATCCAAGGAGGTAGACTAGGCATGAGCAGCAATATATATGGCTTGATGGGATTTTTTGCATCCATCGGTCCTCTCTTCCAAATGTACCAATGAATTCTGGAAGCCGGTTTCTCGAGTCCCTTGAAAACTGGAACCTCCTGCAACTGAGTGGTTGATGTGCTGCCAAATCTGCTTACTGAAATCAGGATGAAAGGGTGTGTGTACATCCTCTGGCAGATCCAAAAGGGATGAAAGTGGATCTCATAACTGTTAAGGTGGACAGTTCCTCAGCTCGGTGGACCAGTATTGCTAACTCAGTATAGGACAGCTTCCTAGAACAACAGGCACAGCGGCTAACTGAGGTGAAAGCAGAGGATGATGGGTCAAGACATCTAGTATGCACCATGTTGGGAAAAGCTTATATCAAAACTGGCTCAGAGATCTTGAAATGTGAAAAAAAAATCGTTTTATTTTATTTGCAACGAGGCTTTTGCCATTTGAAAATGGGAAAGTGGAGCGAATAAAGAAAAGCTTCCAAGAGGATCTTGCGATGGAAAGGGGCGATAAAAAGAACTAGCACCTAGGGGTGAGCTCACAAGCCTCCGCCCTTCAGCTCTAGAGGGGAACAAGGAGTAGCAGGAGAAACTGCAAGTGCTCTCTGAGCAAGGCAGAGCCCAGAGATGAAAGAACCAAACCACGAGGATGCTCAACCTCATTAAGCCTCCCATTCAAGAACGATCAACTGGCTGAATAAATACCTGCATCTGACGCTGGTCAGTCTTTGGGGTCATTTGAAACTCATACCCTCAGAGGAAACAATCGGAAAGCCTCTCTGACATGCACACATTCAGTCTGGAGTGGAAAGCTTGAAAGCATTGGTACTCTCTCTCCCCCCCCCCTTTGGTGGGGAAGGGCTGAACATTAAAACACAAGCCAACCTTCCTCTGCTTTGGATGGCAGCAGCATTCTGAGCACCATGGAAGACTCGGTCCACGTGATGAGCTTCATGGCAGTGGCCCTCTGCTTCTCCCTCCTGAATTTGGTCTGTGCTTTGGTAAGTCTCTTCCAGCTTGGTCTTCTTTGATCCAATTTGTGTTGATGGGGCTGGTTTGCCTTGTGACTTTGTTTGCAAGAGCTAAGTGTAGAGATCGGGAACCAGGACAGCAAAAGCCTAACTGGAAAGGGGCACTTGGTGCAATCCTTTTTTCCTGTCCGTGATGCAAAAGATGCTCCCATGCAAGTCGTATTTGTTCCTTGGAAATTTACATGCTCCTAATGAACTGGGCCCACCTTATCTACAAGCACCCCATTGTGGCACCCCATTGCAGATGTGCTGGGCTCCAGTTGCATGAGGTCACATTTGCCACATGGTGTGGCAAATCTGGACCACATCTGGAGGTTACCAGGCTGGAGAAGGACTACCCTCGAAGGCTGGTAAAATAATTTGCTTCTGATGAACGGGAACCTAATAAGCAAGAAAACCTCTCCTCTGAGAGCGAAGACGAGTTCGAATCAGAACCTTCTGGTTTTCATCCATCAGAGCACCTGCGCAAATGCACTGATTCTGGAATGCTTTAGAAAATATACAGTGCAGATGAGCTGCAGCATTTAGAGAGCAGGACTAGGACAGCTGAGATGTTGAAGCCACCGGATGATCTTGGGTTTGTCACCTATTTCAGCCTGTCCTCCCTTCTAGGGTTGTTAGGATTATAAAGTACTGTAGGGAGAAGTCGCCCTTGACCTCCCTGGAAGAAAGGTGGGATATGATTAGCAATGGAATGGAGTGATTCCAGACATGGTTTGTATAATTCCTCCTTCATTAAACTGTATTAGGGAGAGAATTTCAAGACAATGTGATTTTTTCATATATAACCACCCAGGATTTCTCTCCACTTCTTGCATCAATGCACATGCACGCTGCTCAGAAGAAAAACACAAGCTAGCAGTGCCATTTTGGTCTGGTACATATAGGTAAGATGACGTTCAATGTTATTTGAGCTCAATCAGCAAGAATTTCCTGTTGCCAGTGGTTGAGCTGTAGCCAAAAAGCAAAAAGCAAAGTGTTCTGCTTATATACCGCCCCATACCACTACAAGTGGTCTCTGGGCGGTTTACAATTTTAATTACAGTGTGCAGGCTACACATTGCTCCCCCAGCAAGCTGGGTACTCATTTCACCGACCTCGGAAGGATGGAAGGCTGAGTGAACCTTGAGCCTGTTACCGGGGATTGAACCCAGGTCGTGAGCACAGTTTTACCTGCAGTACAGGCATTTAACCACTGCACCACGTGTTTTTCTCCAAGTGAGAAAGAAGCTTAATGGGGCAGAAGTAGATCTTTAGGTGAAAGGACATGAAGTTACAGTATTCTTCTGTGTATAAGACTATATTTTTGTCTAAAATTGTTAGAGTAAAAATTGAGCGTCATTTTATACACAGAAGTGAGCTGGAGAGAGAATTGTGTGGTTGTGAAGCTGTAATTTTGGGTTGGAATAGTAGAGTGGGGGCATCTTATACATGGGGGTATCTTTTAGATGGGAGAAATGTAGGAATTCAATCTTCTAAAACAAAACTTCCTGCACTGAGCATATGCTCAGAAGCACTGTGTTCCAAGCACTGTGCCCATGTCAGAATGTTTCTTTTATTACGACATTAACCCTCAAGGCATGTGTTATGAGAGCCAAGCAAAACCAGGATGTCTCCCAATTAACCCCCTCCAAGAGAAAAGCAAGCTTGTTTGCCAAATGAGTTTTGAGGAACATGGCGTGCGAAGGCTCAGCCTGCATCTCATCAGAAGGGTTGCCAAGATCTCTTGTTGAGGAAGGAAGTTCTGGGTTATAGAATCATAGAATCATTGAGTTGGAAAAGACTTCAAGGGCTGTCCAGTCCAACCCCCTGCCATGCAGGAAGCCCCATCACAGTGCTCGAAAGATGGCCATCCAGCCTCTGCTTAAAAACCTCCAAAGAAGGAGACCCCACCACCCTGCGTGGCAGCTTATTCCACTGCTGAACAGCTCTGTCATAAAGTTCTTGGGACATTCTTGGGAAGGATTTCTTGACAGTTAGAGCTGTTTGGCAGTGGAATATGCTGCCACGGAGAGAGGTGGAGTCTCCTTCTTTGGAGGTTTTTAAGCACAGGCTGGATGGCCATCTGTCAGAAATATTGTGGTGGGGCGTCCTGCATGGCAGGGGGCTGGAATGGATGGCCCTTGAGGTCTCTTCCAACTCTATGATTCTATGATTCTATGATTCTTCCTAATGTTTAAATTGAATAGCTTATCATAAGAACATAAGAACATAAGAAGAGCCATGCTGGATCAGGCCAAAGGCCCATCTAGTCCAGCTTCCTGTATCTCACAGCGGCCCCACCAGGTGCGTTTGGGAGTGCATGAGACTAGATATCTGTCTCCTGATACCACTCCCCTGCATCTGGCCCTTGAAGTAACCCGGTTTAAAGCCTGGAGACTCCACATCTCCATCATGGTTTGTAACCTGTGATGGACTTTTCCTCCAGGAATCTGTCCAATCCCCTTTTGAAGGCATCCAGACCAGATGCCATCACCACATCCTGTGGCAGGGAGTTCCATAGACTTACAACACGCTGGGTGAAAAAATATTTTCTTTTGTCTGTTCTTACTCTCCCAGCCCTCAATTTGAGTGTATGTCCCCTAGTTCTGGTATTTTGGGAGAGAGAGAAGAGCTTCCCTCTATCCACTTTACTCATACCCTGCATTATTTTGTACGTCTCAATCATATCCCCCCTCAAGCGCCTTTTTTCCAGACTAAAGAGGCCCAAATGTTTTAGCCTTTCTTCATAAGGGAGGTGCTCCAGCCCGGTAATCATTTTAGTCGCTCTCTTCTGCACCTTTTCCAGTTCCACTATGTCTTTCTTGAGATGCGGTGACCAGAATTGTACACAATACTCCAGGTGGGGCCTTACTATTGTTTTGTATAATGGCATTATAATGTTGGCTGTTTTATTTTCAATCCCCTTTTTGATAATCCCTAGCATGGAATTGGCCTTCTTCACGGCTGCCACACATTGGGGAGACACCTTCATGGAGCTGTCCACCAACACACCAAGATCTCTTTCCTGATCCGTCACGGATAACTCAGAGCCCATGAGTTGATAAACGAAGTTTGGGTTTTTTGCCCCAATATGCATTACTTTACATTTGGTTACATTAAAACGCATTTGCCATTTCTCAGCCCACTCCCCAAGTTTGGAGAGATCCTTCTGGAGCTCTTCACAATCTTCTCTGGTATTTACCACACGGAAAAGTTTTGTGTCATCTGCAAACTTGGCCACCTCACTGTTTATCCCTGTCTCCAGGTCATTTATGAACAGATTGAAAAGCACCGGTCCCAGGACCGAGCCCTGGGGCACACCGCTTTTCACTTCTCTCCATTGCGAAAATTTCCCATTGACACCTACTCTTTGTTTCCGGGATTTCAACCAGTTCTCAATCCATAAGAGGACCTGCCCTCTTATCCCCTGACTGTGCAATTTTCTCAGCAGCCTTTGGTGAGGGACTGTGTCAAAAGCTTTTTGAAAATCCAGATAGACTATATCAACCGGTTCACCCAAATCCACGTGCCTGTTGACCTTTTCAAAAAATTCTAAGAGGTTTGTCAGACAAGATTTACCCTTACAGAAGCCATGCTGATTTTCTCTCAGCAAGGTTTGTTCTTTTATGTGTTTTAAGATTTTCTCTTGGATGAGGCTTTCCACCATCTTCCCTGGGACAGATGTAAGGCTAACCGGCCTGTAGTTTCCCGGGTCCCCCCTCCTTCCTTTTTTAAAAATTGGTGTGACATCTGCTATCCTCCAGTCCCCCGGCACTGTGGCCGTTTTAAGAGACAAGTTGCATATAACCGTTAAGAGATCTGCAATTTCATTTCTCAGTTCCCTAATAACCCTTGGGTGGATGCCATCTGGGCCCGGTGACTTGTTAATCCTCAATTTATCAATTAGTCCTAAAACCTCCTCTCTTTTAACCTGTATTTGATTTAATTCTTTAGTCAAGAGGGGCGGCTGAGGCAGCGGAATCCGCTCAAGGTCCTCTGTCGTGAAGACAGACGCAAAGAACTCATTCAATTTCTCTGCAATGTCCAAGTCTTCCTTAACCTCCCCTTTTCCTCCCTCACCATCCAGAGGGCCAACTGGTTCTCTGGCAGGTTTTCTACTTCTAACATATTTAAAGAAGCTTTTATTATTACCCTTTATATTGCTAGCCATTCGTTCCTCAAAGTCTTTCTTTGCCTCCCTTATCATCTTCTTACATTTCTTTTGCCAGAGTTTGTGTTCCTTTTTATTTTCCTCATTTGGGGAGGATTTCCATTTACAGAAGGACCTCTCCTTGTGCTTTAGAGCCTCTCTAACTCCACTCGTTAACCATGCCGGTGCCCTCTTGGACTTAAATGAGCTCTTCTTTCTTTGTGGTATGCACTTGTGCTGGGCCTCTATTATTGTTGTTTTAAACAGGCTCCATGCACTCTGAAGAGATTGGATTCTTTTAACCTTCCCCTTCAGTTTCTCTCTAACTATTTTCCTCATCTGAGGGAAGTTTGCCCTTCGAAAATCAAGGGTTTTTATGTCTGATTTGGTTGACACTCTTCCTCCGACATGCATGGCAAAGGTAATTGCAGCATGGTCACTGTTCCCCAGAGGCTCAGTGACATTCACACCCCTGACCAGGTCCTGAGTATCACACAATATTAGATCCAGAGTTGCCTGTTCTCGGGTGGGCTCC
>JAHTLZ010000111.1:15145126-15179372 GCA_023846285.1 Phrynocephalus versicolor | reverse complement strand
TAATAATAATAATAATAATAATAATAATAATAATAATAATAATAATAATAATAATAATAATAATAATAATAATAATAATAATAGTAAATTTTTATTACAGTCATTGACCAGCAAGGCAAAACTACATAAAACATCACAGCATACAATGTATATAACAATATGTAAGCCATCTTATCATAAGTCCTCTACCTCTACCACATATCTATGAGAATTTCTATGAATCAGCCATATAGGATAATATAGTAGAGGCGACAAGTTCACTAAATCATGTCTGGTGGTGACCTGTGTTCCAGGCGGCTGCACTGCACTCGGAATTACATCCACCTCCACCTCTTTGCCTCTTTCATCTGCCGAGCCGTGAGCATCTTTGTGAAGGATATTGTGCTGTATTCCACAACGTGGTCAGAAGGGGTGCCAAAAGCACAGCACAGTCACTGGGATGGTGAAGAAATGACCCTCTCTTTGGGACCTCGGACACACCTGGTCAGTTGTACCATTTGCTGTTTTGATGTACACACTGCCCCACAGTGCTAAAGCGCTCTGTGGGCGGTTTACAATATAGTTATGCAAACAACAACTTTCCCCTTGGGGGTGCTCATTTTACTGACCTTGAAAGGATGGAAGGCTGAGTCAACCCTGATCTGGGATTGGGCTCAGGTTGTGAGCGGAGGTTTGACTGCAGTTCAGCAGTTGAACCTCTTGAGGCAGTGTAGTCAGGAATATCTTCTGAAGAAGCATGGTTTTCAAGGGACCTTTAAAAGCGTTTTAGGGGCTCTGTGACAGAAATTTTAAAAGTTTTATTCTCTTTTGAAGATCTTCATTGAGCTATCCACCAGGACACCAAGGTCCCTCTCCTGTTTTTTTTGCAGAGAATTCTGACGAATCTGACCCCATCAGTTTATAAATTTAATTCGGTTTTTTTACCCCAGCGCGCATCACTCTGCACTTACTAATGTTGAAACTCATTTGCCACTGGTTTCCCCATTCCCAAAGTGTCAAGAGATCTCTCTGGAGCTCCTCACAATCTCTCTTTACATAATGTAAACAATGCAACCTACTATGCTTTTTAGCATTGCAATAACACTAGGTTACATTCAGTACACAGGAATGACTGTTGGGAACCTGTTACTGTTCAAAAGTTATTTTTCAAGCTTTGCCCTTTTACCAAAGCCTTGATACTCAAACCCTACCACAAGGCCCTGGTTTGACTAGGTGCGTGAGGTGAGGGAGAAAAAAGGGAGAAAAAATGCAGGCTCACCTCCACTCTGCCCTCTGGAGCTGCCCCCGGAAGCATTCCAGTCTCTTCCAGTCTCTTAAAGGGTGGGGGTAAAAAACAAAACAAAACCAAAAACCAAACACAAGGCGAGGAGAGCCCGGCACTCACTGCTTTACATCCGCATCAGAAATGTTTCACCTTCGGAGACCAGGTACTAGGAAAATGCGCTGGGACGCACTTAGGTGGGCGTGGTCGTACTTAATTTTTTTAAAAAAATCCGGAGCTGGTGGGAAAACAATTTTAAGCTCCAGATCTGGGAGCCCTTTGCCTCGAATTTTAGGGGTTGTGTAAAAGCGCCCTAAGAGGCACTGAATGCGTTTCTCCACTCTCTCAGGCAGGATGCAAGGTCGCTGTGACCATCTTCCTCTACTTTTTGGCTACCAACCATTATTGGATCTTGGTGGAGGGTCTCTATCTGCACAGCTTGATCTTCATGGCTTTCCTCTCAAACAAAAGCTACTTGTGGGCCCTTACGCTCATTGGATGGGGTAAGCACAGTCCAGTTTGTCCCTGGAGCTTATGATGTGAAAACCTCTTTGCTGAGGCTTTTGAGAGATTAGTGGTGGCAGGGTCCCCCTTGAACATGAAAGACCAACTCTCATCCCGCCCTGTATTTGATTATATTTCTTTCATCACCTCTTCCCCAAAAATGAAGGATTGGGAAAGAAACCTAAGACACATTAAATCATTGCACGGGGTTGGCCTAATGTTTTCCCCTCCTGACCCTTTATGACAAGTCCTCTGTGGAAACTAAGCCATCTTTCTGCTTGCTTTTGTTTTTCTTCTTCCTTTGAGGGCTGCCTGCTGTCTTTGTCTCTGTCTGGGCCAGCGTAAGAGCATCTCTGGCTGATACACAGTATGTAATACCTCGGTTTCTCTTCAACACTATCTTGAAGTATTCAGAACAAAACTGGGAATTGGCAGGGTGATGCCTTAGTCTGAAGTGGGTCAAAGAAATGCTCGCCTCTGTCACCTCCTATATAAATCACTCTGATTGACTCAGTTTAAAATCTTCTAGGTGAAAGAATACCACTCCTAGCCCTCAATGAGGAAGACCACAATTACCCTCCCCACCACCCCCTTGCCAGGCAGTGGCCCAATGTGTGTTGATGAAGCTGTACATTCTGATAAGAACAAGAGGTTACTGTAGTACAGGCATATCCAAACTTCAGCCCTCATGATGTTTTGGACCACAACTCCCAGAATTCCAAGCCTGTATTTCCAATGGCAAAGGACTGTGGGAGTTGTGGTCCAAAAGATCTGGAGGACCGAAGTTTGGACATGCCTGCTGTAGTACAAACTCAGTGCCCAGTTGAGGCAGTGGTCTTCAGCCTTAGGCCCTCCTGATGTTTTGGATGTCTTGCGTCAGACTCTCTTCCTGTTTTGACCGTTGAAGCGGAGAAAATCTGGGAGGCAAAGGCTGGGAACAACCGGAACAGCTTCCTTACAAAACAGGTTGAAGTGATAGGTTCCACTGGGGAGTTAGTAGGCTGAGAACGGACTGGGATGGAGATGTGAATCTTGCATGCCTCTGGCATGGATTCACTCTTAATGCCTTAAGCAAGACTCTCAGCCTCAGTGACAGATATACCTACAGATACATGACCTACCTTACAGGGTTGTTGTAATGCAGGGACACAGCAGCTTTGCTTTTCCAGGTGCTAGGAATCATCGCTTTCAGAATTCCTTCCCATTTTATATGCTAGCAGGAGTTTCTGGGAGATTTAAGTCTGCAACATCTGGAGGCCAGCATTTCCCCACCTCTCTTGCTAGGGTTCCAAAATGTTAAGGATCCCTATGAAAGGCTTGTAATGATTAAGGCTGGAATAATTATAATACCCCAGAGGCCAAAGATGCAAAATTGAGGACCTCCTGCCTGACAGCTGTCATGAAGTAGGAAAAGGACCTGGGGGTGGAGCCCCCAAAGTGATGGGCAAAAGGTGCTGAAGGAATTTGTGTTTTGGCTGACTGCAGCCTCCCTTAACCAGGTGCTGGGATCTCAGCGCTGGAAGCATGAAATGGATTTACCAAGTCCCTATCTTAACAGCAGTTCTGGTAAGAGAAACAAACAAATGTACCCAGGTGGGCTGGGAGCTTGAGGCACTTCGGTTTCCTGGGGTGGGTTTGTGTGACCGGTTTTGCCAATGGTTCAAAATGAACTGGAAGATTCAGGAGGGAACCTCCTTTCTTCCATATGAATCAAGTACTTGAAATAATTACTTTCGTGTGAAGGGGACAACTCAGAGAATGCTATTGGCTGGGGTATTCTGTAGCTTAAAAAATAACTTTCCCAGGCTCTGACCCTTCCTGAGTTTTAAGGTATTTGACGGCCAAGGTAGGAACCTTTGTGAATGGGGGTTTAGAAGAAGCAGGGCCTTCTTCAGCCATCCCCTAGCTAGACCTACCTCCACGCAAAAAGCTTGCTTAGTCCTATTTCTTTTAAAAATCCTGTTGTGTGGCTACGCTTAAGTAGCTTCAAGTTCCTCAAGTTGCCACAACATTCATGCTGTGGAAGTCATATCTAGCAAACGGTTCCACAGGCACAGGCGTGCAACTAGTTGTGCAATCCGTTGCACGATCAGGAATGCAATGCCAACCGAGTAGGAACCCCCCCCCCTGCAAACCTGATGCTATGCCAAATGCAACAGGATTTTGGTCGTATCTGTATATATTTGATTTGATTACTCTAGTTAGAATCCTGTTGCCCCACGAGTTTCTCATCTGCTGTATCACAAAGAGAGACCAGACCTTTAGAAAGAGCAGAGCTTAAGAAAAAGATGCAATGGAGACCTCCTTACACAAGCCTCCTCAAAACGGGGATCAGTCCACTTAGCAGTTGTGTGTGCAGAGCTGACAAATATGATTTTGGCCTGTTCACTGATTGTTGCTTTGTTTTTTTCTACTATAAACTAAATCTGCTATAAAAGGAGATTAAGTTTTTCAATCAAACTAGGAGAAATTGAACATGTTTTAATTGGCTTGGGATATTTGTATTGCTGGGCAGGTGAACTTCTTCCTCTTCCTCAACATTGTGAGAGTCCTGGCATCCAAGCTCTGGGAAACCAATGCAGGACAATTGGATCCCCACCAACAGTACAGGTATGTGCCTTGGATAGCTGAAGTGAACCATCCTTTAAAAATACTGTACTCTACTGTACTGCAATCAATGACACTTTCTTCTAATTAAAGCATGGCATGTACTTCAATACAATGGTAATTGCCCACTGCCTAAGCAGATGATGCTGGACTGCTGCCTCCCCCTCCCCCAATCCCTAAGGAGCATAGCCAATGCCAGTCATTGTCCAGTGATACTAGTCCAGTCCTGGGAACCCAAGGTTAGGAAGCACTGGCCTAGAGTCTGCTCTGACTTGATTTTTTTTATGCACTGTACTTTCTCATCTCTGATGGACCTGGAAGTCTACAACAGCACACCTCACAGTGTTGAGGCATCCTAGTGCCTATCCTGGCAATAAAGGGACATGGCATGGAATTAGAGCATATTCCTGTTTCACTCAAGATTTTCTACATCAGTATTCCCCAGTATGGTACCTTGCATATGTGTTGATTATGACTCCCATCATTTCTAGCTGGCATGGCATAGCAACTCTGCATGCAAAACATGTGCTTGACTACTTAGCCTCCACCTTTCTCCTGTCAATCATAGCCCTTTTGAATCTTTTTATTTTCTTCAAAATCCATCATACCTTTCCCTTACTCACCTTTCAGTATCCTGAGTTCTGGTCTGTCCCTCTGGTCTATCTGCTACCCTGCACTGGGCTTTTCCTTTCAGAAAGCTGTTGAGATCCACCTTGGTCTTGATGCCGCTCTTTGGTGTCCATTATGTGGTGTTCATGGCCATGCCTTACACAGCTGTCTCCAGTGTGCTCTGGCAAGTACAGATGCACTACGAGATGCTCTTCAATTCATTACAGGTGAGTCTTGGTGTTGATGGCAGAGGGTGGCTTTGATTTGCTCAGTTGCAACCATTTTTCACCTTTGGTTGTCTGTTTCTTTGGACAGGGCTTCTCTGTGGCTTTAATTTATTGCTTTTGCAACGGTGAGGTAAGAAATGCTTCCTCCATGTTAATGCATGTAAGCATATAAATAAGTGTTTGGGGAAAAACAGACCAGTTCACAAGACCTAATATGCACCCAGCCCCCAATCTCTCTTTTGAAATGGCCACATTGAAAACTTAACCTCGGAACAGTTACCTTCTAAAAACTGTAGTTAGGCACTCCTAGGCAGCAAAGTCAGGAGTTGTAGTCCAAAAAAATAACTTTAATAAAATAGTATATATTTTGCAGACCATTTCTCTGCCATTATAGAATGTCTTGACTCTTGATTTCCTTGTGACTTATATTCCCGGTCACTGGAAAATGGGTACGCATTTGATTGTAATTATTTTATTTTCAAACTAGAGGTTTTGCCAGCCATGCCATCTCACGTTTCATCCTTAACCCTGCCATACAGGGACGAGATGAAGAATTCATAGCCATCAGTGTCTGGCCCACAATCCCTTATGCTTGATAAGGCTGATGGGAGTTGAAGGCCAAAGTATTTGGACTGCCAAATCCTCTCCACCCTACTTATACGGGTTGTTAATTTGAGTTGCATGTGTGGTAGGGGCCTTCCGTAGGTGTACATTCTAGGTCAGCTGCACATGCTAAGTGTCCTAAATGTGGAGTTGGCTTAAGGCTATTTTTATCCCTTGCCAATAGCAGGAGAACCTGCCGGAAGCTTTGAGCTCCCATGTTGTTTTCAGAGGTGTAGCCCAAAGGTGCAGGCAGCATTCTACTTGAATACTTTCCTGTCCTTATCCCTCATTAGAACGGGAGGACTTTCTAACTGGGGTGAAAATAGACAGGGCACTCCTGCAAGAGTGGAAGGAGAAAGAAGAGTCAAGGGAGAGAAGCACCGGACACCAATGAAATGGTTAATGAGGTGCTGCATCTCCAAGGGGATCAGGAGAAGTATGCAGTGACCTTCCTGTTCAAGTTGCATCGCACTGACAGTCTGCCTCTATCCTCAGGTGCAGGCAGAAATTAAAAAAGCTCGTTTCCGGAGAAACCTGGTCCTAGACATAAAGCAGAAGACCCGAGTCACGAGCACAGGGGGAAGCTGCTACTACGGAGGACTCGTATCTCATGCCACCAACAGCGTCAGCTTGAGTATGGCCAGCTGGGGGGCAGCCTCTGCAGCCGCGGTGGCAATGCCCCTGGGAGCCAAACACTGGCTGCTGCATTTGGCTCCCGGTGCCCCTGTGCCAGAATACATGCCCACTGCCTTCACCCTGGACGGATCTCCAAGCCAAGAGATGACGCAGAAGGCTTTTACAGAGAACGTCATGGTTTGGGAGGACTCTCTGGACCTAGAGAGGAACCAGTCTAGTTTGCAAAAGGAGCTCGAGACCATGCTGTAAAAGAAAGAGAACTCGAGGAAGTGCAGTGATCAGAGTAATCAGCAGCAGCTATCGGAGCAAATTAAGGCAAATGAACTGTGATTCAAACCAGTGCCAGTTATCGCTCCAACGCTTCAGGAGCGTTTGTTCAGTTCTCTACATCAGTGTGAAAGTTCCCCAGCAGTGGCCACAGACTGTTTTACTGCGAGTTAAATTTAGAGCAGCTACAGAACGGAGCTCAGAGAAGAAGGGAGTAATTTAGGTGCTCTGGCTTGTCTCAGCTTGTTTGGTTTGTACAGGACACGCGAGATCTGCACAAAGGTTCTAATTTAAGTGGACACGTCTACTTTCCCTCCTCACTTCTAGCAATCTCAACCTTCACAGAAGCAATAAGCAAGTAATGAGATCGCTCCTTCACTCCTGTAGAACTACTAGTGCAGGATTCTCAGTCTGTTACCTTTCATTTGAGTAAAGGGAGGGTTCCAGTGAGTGCATTTTAAGGCTGCAGTTTAAGCAATGAATGCCTTTAAATCAGCACAGATCAGTAGCCAGTTGTAGAATGGCAAACTTGCTTATTTATGAAGGCTGTTACGATGATAGCATATTACTTATACAAGGAATAAAATGTGAATTGTGGCGTTTCCTTCTGAAAATGAGTGGTGGTAGCCCATGATAATTGTTTCTTCACTTGGGTTTTCTTTCTCCATTGGTGCCACTGTCAAGACACTTATTTAAAATGATTTTAAAAGCACCAATCCTATTGTTTCAGGGAATAATCTGGGGGTTTAGAAGTATATATCATGCTCTATTTTAAGTGCCACAAATCAAGGGTAGATTCTGAGTTTTCTTAGATATGTAGGAGGGGAAAAAAGCACAACTGCACATAGGGAGGGCCTTCCTAATGAATACGCTTCACTGACTCCTTCACGCCTCTCTCGCTCTCTCCAGGAAAGCTTTCTCTGAGTGAATGGCTACCAAGTGGGGCTGATATAATGCACTGTTGCACTGGCAATGCTAAGGTGTTTCAGGATAGGTTCAAGAAATGGTTGGTTGCTGTTTCATCCCTTGGTGCATTTCCTTGGTCTTCATTGGACACTAGAGCACATGCATGGGGTCTCTCTTGCCATCAGTGACATCTTTGGACTGGGGAGGTTTGAAAGTGGCTTTTTTTAACCCTGTGTGTGTGTGCGTGCGTGCGTGCGCATGCATCCTTCCTGACATCAGTTAGCACAGGCAGATCTTCTCCATCCCCAAAACCCACTTATACATTAGAGGCCGGGCTGGGGAGAGGCCGCAACAAACAGGCACCCCTCAGGCGATTGTCCTAGTAATAAAACATTTAATAGAAGAGAGTGGAAAGCAAGAGGAATGGCATGTCGCAGCGTTCTGATACAGGTTTAGCTATTTCATCATCATAAAAATGAGAAGTGAGAAGAGAACAATTTTCCGCAAACAAGATTTTCCTACCACTCTGATGAAACGAAAAATAATCAGATTAAAAAGCCCAAAAACACAGTTATTAAAAAAAAAATCAAAAACGTTTTTATATAAGCTACTTCTTTCCAAAAGTGTCTGCAACAACCCACGTGGAAAGAGTAGCATGTTGTTCATACAGGTCCTTTTTTAAAAGCATCTCTACACACGCATGCACTTTTGGAACATGCAGTTCCAAACTTAAAGCAAGTTTGAAACCCCCCCTTGGTCAGCCCCCAAATCAAAATATCTTGATACTATATACAAAATGTCTCCCCCATATTTCTCTTATAACTCAGGGAGACGGGTTGAGTAACTTTGAAAACATTCTTAAAATAATCTAAAACACCCCAATCCATTTAAACATACGTTGTGAGAATGGATTTTAATGTTACTTGCCTCCTTCTATTCTCCATGACCCCACATCCTTTTTTAGTGTAGTCTCATTCCCTAGATACACGTTAAGGAAACAATAGGAGTTAGAAACTGGATCATCTTTGCAGACAGAAAGGGTTCAGCCTAAGCAAACAAGAGATCTTGGGTAGCCATTTTCCCATTGGACTCTTTGCTCATGCACAGAGGTAGCGAAAACACACAAGGGGGCATACTATGTTTAAAATGATGATTAGTGTGGAAAGGGGTCACAATTCTGTCCCCATAAATGTGTGTATCACACTACTCACACGGATGATAGGGTACAATGTAAAAGAGGCTTTTTGCTACAGCTATTGGCACGACTACCTCCTTCCCACAAACTAGGAACAGAATCTCGCTCCCCACCCCATCTCTGTGTGAATTACCAGGATGCTAAAAGTGTCAGAAAAGGGAGAAGGGAATCTGACCTTTTGTCCCCCCCTGGCCATGGACAACTGACAAAAGCAAGGCAGAGAAACCAAGCTCGAACTAATGCTGAAACATCCAAACACAAGAGAGACTTAAGCTTGATGCCTACGGAAGAGTGTAAATAAAGGACTAGAACAGACATAACACAGGAACAAAACACTACTTTTTCCTGTGCAAGGAAGGCCCCAAGTGGTCAGCAAATGGGATCTGCTCCATGTCTACTGCTTACGCTAGCTATCCTGGTCTGGCTGACAAGTTCTGTTATGAGTCTAGGTAGATCCCTAGTTATACAAATTATTGGTTTGTGCAGGCAGCCACTATGACCAGCACAGAATGGTGCAGAACCGTCGTGATCATGGGGTATGTAAAGAGAAAAAAAGAGAGAAAGAGAAAGAGATTGAGATTGAGAGAGAAAGAGAAAGAGAAAGCGAGAAGGGGGAGCGGGTGAGGCAGGCAAGTCACCTTTCGGGAAACAAAGACTAGTTTATATTAATCCGCACTGATTTGAATGAAACAAACATACCCGTTCAAGGTCCTGCTCTGGAGACACTGCTCTAAAACCAAACAAATCACACACACACAAATGCTTTGCTCTTGCTAGGAAGGTTCATCCTTTTGAAGCCCCTCCCAGAGCGGACGGGGTTCTTAAATGTCACGAGCGCAGAGAAGAAATGCCAAGAAAGGGAACGCTTTCCTTTCTGATCAAAGCCCAAGACGGGCCTGCCGCTCAAGTGAAGCTGTCAGCAAGTGCACCAGCCAGGCAGGGCTTGGTTGGGGACGGCTGCTGTCCACTAGTCCCCTTCTTGGTAGCCACGTTATTAGTAGAGACAGAAAAAGAGAAACGGGGGAGCACCTGGACGCTGGATTCTTAGCTGTCCCACCGGCTCTTCTTGCGCTTTGGGGGTTCAGGAACAGCAAAACCGTCAGTCTTGGTACCGTTGCCCTCTTTCTTGCTCTCGCTGTTCCGAGCCTCACTGTTTCTGCTCTCGCCGCTGTTGCGGCTGTCCCCGTTATTCCGGCCTTCGCTGTGGCGGCTACTGCCGCTATTCCCGCCGCCAGAATGCCGGCTTTCGCTGTGACGGTGGCTGCTGTCCCCGTGGCGGTTCTCGCCATGGCGATAGCCTTCCCCGTGGCGTTGACTATCCCCGTGGCGGCCGCCACCCTCTCCGTGGCGCTGGCTGTCATTGTGGCGGCTGCTGCTGCTGCGGTTGTCGCCGTACCGTTCTCGGCCTCCCGCGCCGCCTTCTCCTCTGTTCGTGCTGTTGCCGGCGCCGGCGTTGTTCGAGGCTTGCATTCCAGAGCTTGGGAAGCTGGGGACGCTGTTCAGGTTTCCAGCACTTGTGAAGCCTGGGATGCCCTTGGCCATGCCCCCAGGGCCCATGGGAATGTCGGGTTTCGCCGAGTTCTGCTGGGCTGAATTTGTTGGCACCGAGTTTAAGCTGCCGGCGCTGGTCCAGCCACTGGCCCCTGCGGACGAACTGCCTGCCTTCTGGTTGCTAAAGCTGGCAGCTACAAAATGGCTCTTATACTGGGACTACAAGAGAGAAAAAAGAAAAGCTGCAACCACGGCTTTCTTCATAGGGATACCAAACGAAAGTGTGTTACTTTTCGACACTGGACAATGTAGGATGGACTTCTATTTATTGCTTATACTGCGATGTACTGCTTAAAAGATTTCAAGTGTACCATTTCAGGGAAGGTACATCTCTTAGAACAGCCTAATAAAACTGCACAGTTCGCCATTTTTGGCTTTTTAAAACTGCAGCTTACTTGCTGCAAATGCCGCCAGGCTGATTTTACTGGACAATTCCTTGCTTGCCAACTACATTTGGCAGAACGTGTGTCTGATCTGTGAGGTGCGCTTGCCTGGTAAGGGGGCCGAACTGGGATGCAAAAAGAGGCAACATAAAATCGAATGGGAGATAGATGTCTGTGGGTACACCTTGTGACACCAAGGCCTTGTTCCTTGAATCAGCTGAGCTAGACATGGGAGAAATTCAGCTTGAAGGCCATAGTGGGAGGTGCAACGCCAGCTTGATGTAGCCTAGCTGGTGGGAACCAATGCCTTTCTCTCCTAAGTCGTTTTAAGGGGAACATGGCAAGTTACGAAACAGATTTGGTGTGCTGGCGGTGAATATAAAGCAGGGGATGCAACACCTCCTCAAATGTGCCTATCCCGTTGTGGTCATGTGGATTCAGATGGAGAAGCTAATCAAGCTGAGAATATCCTTTGGGGGGAGGGGGGCAGAGGAGCCCTGCTTCCACCTTCTCTTAAGGCCTGGTTTAGTCTTTAAAGATTTTTCTTTCTAGTCAGGTCCTGGGATAAACCAAGGAGGCCTGAATGTCAAGGCAATTCAGGCAGTGTTCTTGGGATAAACCAAGGAGGCCTGAATGTCAAGGCGATTCAGGCAGTATTCTTGGGGGCAAAAGAACAAGCGGGAAAGATCATCCATAGCAGGGCACTTTGCGATACCAACCTGGAATGCCGCCTTCATGGCAGACAGTCTGTCTCCCATTGCTCCTGAGGACGGCTTATATGCCTCATAGTTGACCATTACGTTGTTACTGCCGCGGTCCTGTGACAGAAAGATGGTGATTAGTACCATTTGACTTGGGCGCCAATCTTATAAACACTTAAATAACACTAGAACTCATGGAGATCAACGGGCCTTACTTTTGCGCAGATCTCCCCAGTACTGCATTTGCAAGCATCTGAATCTCACACTTACCGAACTCTCTGATCCAAGTCCAGGGCGTTCACGGTACCCCAGACCGCCACCCCCAATGTTGAGTTTCTTGCCCTTTCCTCCCTTGAAACGTGATTTCCGGAACCAGGCATTCTGAGAATGAGAGGAAAGGAACCAAAAAAGCCTCTGATGACAACTGCATTAAGACATAAGCACATGTCTTAATGCAGATACTTTTATGGGCCAGCAGCTGCAGCCCACACTTGAGTCCTGATGAACTGTTAACTTTATAACTAAACTCTCAAATACCTGCTTTTAATATGCTAACTTTTCTTTTGATTACCTCATGCTAGGTTTTATTTCTACATAAACAAACCCAATTACTTTTCCAGTAGTACAGACATGTCCAAACTTCAGCCCTCCAGATGTTTTGGAACACAATTCCCACAGTCCTTTGCCATTGGAAATGGCAACTTGGAATTCTGGGAGTTGTGGTTCAAAACATCAGGAGTGCCAAAGTTTGGACATGCCTGCAGTAGTACTATTATTTCAAAGAAATGCCACATAGATAGGGCAATAATGAAATCTGTTCATAGACCTATGGTGATAAAAAAGTTGAATTCATAGTTAAAACACACAAAACTTGTAACTGCTGAAGAACATAGCTCAAATTCACATGCAGGTCAATCCGGATAAGCAAACAGTTGGTTTGTGATTTGGCATAGCAAAGATCTGTGAATTCCTGTGACTTGCTTGGCCACTTGGACCAGAATTGTAAAAACAATGCTAGAAAAGAAAGCAGATAACCAGACAAGAAGGAAAGAGCCATAACTTGTTCTGCACATGTAAAATATCAACTGCACAACCTGAAACCAGATGTCTCCGACTAACCCCCCCTCAACTTCCTTGTCTATTAGAAATACTAGCTAATGCCCGAAACTTCATTCTTAGATCCTTGCCTTAATGAAGCAGGGAACACAAAGTCATGAAAGTAGCAACAAATCAAACCTGAGAAAAGTAATTTTTGCACTACCCTATCCCTATCAGAATCCCTCAGCCACATCTTGAAAAATGGTTCAAAACAGCATCTACTTCAAATTTCAAACAAACAAAAAAACTTGTGGAGTACCCACATTCCTCTATCTTACGCAACATGGGGTGGCTCAGTTGGATACACACCATTCACAATGTGCATTTTATTGAACAAAAATGATGGCACAGCTTCTTGGAACTGGCCAAAGTTACCTGCATGGCCAGGTCCAAGAGTTCTTTTGTTACATGCTGGTTGGCCCCTTCCAAATTCCGAACAAGATCTCCGGCAAAGTTGCTATCCTTGTGAGTCAATAATGTGTAGGCCACACCCTTCTCCCCTGCTCTGCCAGTACGACCAATTCGGTGGGTGTGGGTGTCAATATCACGAGCCACGTCGTAGTTGATCACAGTCTTGATGGAAGGAATATCCAGACCACGAGCTAGGCACAGAGCATCGTATTATATTATATTATATTATATTATATTATATTATATTATAGGTCTGAAGAGACAACTACATTCTTCCTGGACTAGAAATACATTCAGATGCATTGACCTGTGGATAAACAAATTCAGATTTCAGCCCTCTCTAAGGGAAAGGAATACAGCACAAAAACATTCTATAGGACTTAGAATTCAATGGGAGAAATATATTTTTGGGACAGCAGGTGCCAAAATACCCCAGGCTAGCCTTGCCAGAAAAAAACAAAAATAATTTCCCACATCTCTGGATGGCAAAACATGACTTGGATCTCCCAGTTATTTTCTAAGAATCATTGGAAATTAAGAAATCTCAGACTGATGGAAGGCTACATACAAAAAGGACATTGAAAGAACTTCAGACCATTTCAAAATAATGTGATTGTTATGGTCTCAAGCAGAGAAGCCAAAATAAAATATACCTGTAAAGAAATCTCTGACAACACATGCTCTGATCCCTCACAAATCTGCTCTTCTTATTATTGTGGTAACATGCTGCTCCATTACTGAGTTTTACTACTTTTAAACAACTTAAATTGTAAGAATTATAACCAAGAAGGTGTGGCCAATATAGCAACATCAGGTGTTTTAAATAGAAAAGAGCAACGGCTTTGAGCCACAGAAAAGTAGGTGGAAGGAGAAAATCCATTATTGTCGGCGTGCAAACTTTTGCATGTGCTTGAGGAAAAATTCTATCAGGCAGTGCTATAATTTACTGTGGCTTCCATTATGGTGTAAGAAGTACAGGTGAAACTCGAAAAATTAGAATACTGTTCAAGTGTACTTTTATTTCAGTACGTCAACTCAAAAGGTGAAACTAATATATGAGATAGACTCATTACATGCAAAGCAAGATATGTCAAGCATTACTTTGGCATAATTGTGATTATTATGGCCTACAACTAGCTTTCCTTTTCAGTTGACTTGCTGAAATAAATGCACAATTGCATGATATTCTAATTTTTCGAGTTTTACCTGTGTGTTAAATACAGAAGGCACAGGGGAAAATGCGAGGAAGAACATACATTACAGCCCCTCTTGTTATGGTGTCGTTTTGTGCTAAATGGGAACCAGCTCTTCTGTGAGCAGAAGGGTCTTTGCAGGCCCCTCTGAATCCAAATGATTCTTTTCTATACACGTAATTAAGGACATAGAGGTGTGTGAAAAGCACTGCCTTTAAGAAAGAGACATCGCTTTTTGCATCTCTTTTCATAAAGGAAAATAAAGGTTTCATCAATCCCAATTCCTGCTGCAAAGAATGTGTCTTAAAATAAAATGCAGGGGTGGGGGTGGGGCTTCAGAAATATGGCATTTACTTGCATGTCTTCAAAGCACTAGGCACCTAAAATCCATACAAGTAGTTCAACTCCAGTTTCTTTATTTAGGAGGTTGTACTCTTTTTAATAGGTGGTGCAGATGAGTCCACGTTTACCTAGCATGAGGCATATAACTTCAGCGCTACCACAGATGCCGAAGGCAACAGGACAGCATGAAAGCTGGCATAAGGGAGAACGAAGTTAGTTTGGGGGAGGTCAGAGGTCAATGATGCAGTTTAAGGAATGGCTCCCAAGTACTTCCAACTTGGCCCGATGCTCCTCCTACCTGCCACATCAGTAGCAACCAGAACTGGGAACACCCCCTTCTTGAAATCGGAGATGACTTTGTTCCGTTCACTCTGGTCCATGTCACCATGCAGCAGCCCCAGGTCATGGTCCTCCTGTTTGAGGTTATTGGCCAGTTCTTCCGCATTTGCCTTTTTAGTGACAAACAGGAGAACGCTGCCAGAAGAGGTGAATTCTACCAGGCGCCCAGTCAGCCAGTTCCACTTGTTGGGGCCAGAGGAGAAGATCTCCACAATTTGAGTGATATCTTCATTTGCCTGTTGAGGGCCGGAGGGATTGAAGAGGGACAAGATGAGATCATTAGAAATGGGCAATGATAAAGCAGAACTGAGTGAAGGAAGAGGATATTTCTCAAGGCAGGCAACCCCAGAACTCCCCTCTCTGCTCAAGCTGTCCAAACAACAGTCCTCCATCGGAGACTGTCCAATATTACCTCTCCAATATCGCCCTGCACCACTCGAATTGGGTCGATGAGAATGTCTCTGGCCAGTTTCTCTATCTTCTTGCGGAAAGTTGCGCTGAACAACAGAGCTGTCAAGTCACAAAAGCAATGTTTAATTTACACGGATACAAATATGCAAAGTCACAAAAAACCACAACATCCTCTGTGGCCCAGAAGCAATGACCCCGGAAACTAAAAATGCACAAACTACCAGCAGTGTAGGACATTCTAAACACATTCAGATCCATCCTCTTTCCAAGGACATCAGCAGGCAGTTACAGGCTATTATGTCCAGTGAATGCGTGGTCAAGCAATGCCTCTAATCTGATAGCATGGTGGTGGAGGTGTGAAGTATTTGTGAACTGTCGGATAAGTAGCAGAGAGACTATGCCTGAGCCCTTCACCTCTGCTGTAGGTGTTGCAGTACACCTCCACTTGAAGGACAAAGGGGACTTGTTCAAAGATGAAGATGTACACATATTAAGCCATTCATGTGAGTACTGAACACCACTCTCTCAACAGAGGTGGGGGGGGGCTCAGGCATATGAGGACATAGCTAAGGACCCATACTTTATGGGTTTCAGTATTTTAGGCCATTGTTCGCCTAATGGCCTATTAAGACTATTGTCCACCTAATGAGCCTATTCAGGCTATTTTTCATCTTAGGAGCCTATTTCAGACCAGGGTGACATGAGGTCAAAGAGAACGATAAAATGGAGGACTTGCAACTAGCTTTCCTCAGGTTGAGGAAGCTGTTTGGATGCTGTTTGGAAGCTGTTTCAATCTCTCAAGAAAAGAAGTCAGTAAAATTTCATTCTTTGTCATATTCATATCCATACGCACATACTTACATGCAGGTATGATGAAAGATACAATAGGTTAGTATGTCTGCTTGTCCTGTGGCAGGCTAGCCTGCCTGTAACCGGACTGATCCAGCGGCAGGCAACTGTCCCATCTTAAGGTCTTTCTTTATAAGAGAGCTGCTGTCTTTCTACTTTCTATGCAGCGGAGAAATGTACTGAGGTGGTACGAGGGCAAAGAAGCCATGGCATGCTAATCCAACAAACAGCCTACATATGAACAAGCCTCCAGCACTATGTCTGGGCAAACACAGACAGTTTGGAAAGCTGGCTGTGGGGGCATAAGAAGGAAAGATGGGCTGGGCTTGTTTCACAAGTAAAAAAGCAAGCAAATGTATTTAACATGCACCTTCCTGTTAAATAGGGATTAAAAATGCTTTCGGGGATTCCAATTCATACTCCCAAGAAAATGTGTCTTCATATTTACCAGGACAAACACTTATTCCAACCTTATAAAAGCAAATTCTAAGAAATTCCATGTTAAGACAGCCAACACTCACTCTGCCTTTCAGGGCGAACATGGCTAGCAATCGATCGAACTTGGTATTCTGGATGGAGAGAAGAAAAGAGTTCCAGTGACAGTCCATTATGCTACAAGTACAACGAAGCAGTCAGTTGAGATTTCTGAACATTTTTAGGCTGAATAAAGGTTTGTATAACACTTTTTGGACTACATATATTTTAGTATCAGAATAAAAGCACAAAGTCTTTTAGAGAAGGAACCATAGACAGCTGAAGTTGCTATGAATCAAACCACACAGCAATACTTAAACTGACACCAGAAGGCTTACACAGGCATGCTCCCTGTCTTCTTCCTGTACGACTACAGGAAGAATCAACTAGAATTCATGCTAATTTCAACAGATTCCTGGACTGTCATTATGTGGGAGTCACAAATTTTGGTTTAAAATCAACTCCAAAAATAAGGTTCCCTTTAAGGCGCACACACACTCACCTCCACCCCACTTTGTGTAGGAGTGAAAAAATCCCTATCATCCATCATGACCATTCTTGCTAAGGTTGTGAAATAACAGCAATTGCGGGGGGGGGGGGGGGCTTGCACATTTTACACGTGCATGCACAAAAAAGAGCCCCATGCAGATAGAACAAAAATTAGAGGGCACATTCCTCCTAACCCTGATCAAACGACTCACATTCTTCAGATTTCTCTGCATGCAAATAATTTTAAATCATGACTTCTTTACATGCACATAATGTAAAGCTAGGAATCTGCTAAGGCAAAATTGAATTCTGGCTTATTTTTTCTCACAATTGTGGGGGAACGGAATATTTACCATACAGACCACTGGTAAATTGTTACTTAGTAGATGAAATCCTAAGTGCGTAAGTCACAAATCAGTGGGGAGTGGGTGAGTCAACTCCTCTGTAAGTTCTTCTATTTCAGTTAGGCTACTCTACTTGAGATTTACTATCAGCAAGACTTCAGCCAGTAGTACAGTATGTGGGAATTTGACTGCTAGGGTCTGTAAATTTTGATTTTCTGAAGTATGTATCTTTGTAGCAAATTTGCCTCTAGTTTATACCTGTGACGAGCAACTGTCTGTACTTGGGGACAGCCATTTCACCACTAGCACTTGAGAGCACAAATGAATCCTACCAAACCTCACATACACATATATTTATGAATAAATCATGTGTAACACCAAATAAAAGTGAACCTATCTTCTGGATGTAGCTATCTGAAAGAAAAACACCTCTGCTTATTCTGAAGGAACGTGAAACAGGTCCATTTTCCAGGACTGTCCACCTTTCTCTTACGTTCCATGCGGACATGATTTAAATACAGATGGGCACTCTATGCTGCCCTTGGATGCTGTTACTACAATAAGCCAGGCCTCCATTTCATGAGAAGAGCATTAAGCAAATTATAGAGTGCCAGACACTAAAATATACATTCCCCATTTGACCACAAAAAGCTTGCCTGAGGGGAAAAGCGTGCTTTGGAAGACATTTCTCCCTGGGATTTGACTGACTACTGAAGAAAGGAAGTTCCAGTAGCTGGGAGTGGTTCACAAAAGCGATCCTTGTATGTCCTTTCACAGGACCATCTGGAGCACTAAAAGCCACTATTTGCTAAACCAGAGAGACCACAGCAGGATACATACCATAGCTTGATATTATATACAAGCACGTCTGTGCTTTAATTGGTCGTCACTTCCCAAACTTTCAGTATTTTTCAACAAGGTCAAACCACTTTTTTTTTTCCTTTTTATATTATATAAACAAAAAGCCATCGTGGTGCACTACCTCGCCGATATGATGTCTAAAATACTTTGTGCAAGACTACCATGCATCATTGCTATGTTTATAGTTAAGAAAGGCGTCTGTCCTCATATTCTTTGCTACCAATTAGATACAATTCAAAGTGCTGACCTTCACCTACAAAGCACTATATGACCTGGGCCCAAGTTACCTCAAGGATCGAATCTCGCAGTATGAACTGGCTCAGGTGTTAAGGTCTTCAGGAGAGGCCTTTCTCTCCATCCCACCAACCTCACAGGTACATCTTGTGGCAACACATGAAAGGGCCTTCTCGGCTGCTGCGCCCAGACTCTGGAACTCCCTCCCACTAGAGGCCAGGACTGCCTCATCTCTGTTGTCCTTCCAGAAACAGACAAAGACCTTTCTCTTCAGGCAAACTTTCCCTAAATGATGGACTACCTATAATGTGTCTTTTATATGACTCTACCATACAGGATTACATAGACTTTGTGTTTATAACTACTTATAACTTGTGTTTCTACATGCCCTTGTGTGATTGGATTGACACTATGTTTTAAATGCTAGTTTCCATCCCTCGTAGCTTTTGGATGATTACATGGAATTTTTTACTCTTAATTGCTCATGTTCTCTTGTAGCTTTATTGTTGTCTTTTAATGCTGTAGGATATCCCTGAATTCCCTGTTCTCAAACATGAATATGTCTTAATTGTACTGGACTTTATATTTCCCCTCATTACTGTAAGCTGCCTTGGGTCCTTTTCCAAAGGGAAAGGTGGGGTAAAAATACTGAAAATACAGAAAAATAAAAATAAATACAAAAAAACTAAACAAAACAAAAATAAAAACTATGTGACTCAGCTCTGTGCCACAGCCATACAACCACAAACACTATGTACATACCGAAACCCATGTCAAACATTCGATCGGCTTCATCAAATACAAGGTATGTGACTCTTTGAAGGTTAGTTGCTTTCTTCTTGACATGATCAATCAAGCGGCCCTGATTGGAAATATTGAACACACCATCAGTCAAGCAATTTAAAAAAAATTATCAGCATCATTAAACATGGAAAAGTCGAAGAGGACTCCACTACTCTTCCTTTCCTCCTCCTCCTCCTCCTGCTGTCTCTGTTGTCATTTGAGAGTAAGCAACAGGATCTTGGGCTGGGAGTTTTACTACAAGGAAGAGGTCGTAGCACTGACTGGCCAGGAGAAGCAAGAAAACCTTTGAAAGCAGCCCTTGGCAAAAGACTTTCCAGCTGGCATTAGTACTAAGCAAGTGTCTTCATTCTGACCGTTCTTGACAAAAACATCTGGACAAAAACATCTGTCAAGGCTCCAAAGCGCCTTCCACACCTTCTTTGTGCTCTAGCTCCTGGGGCTTTGTTCTAGTTTTAGTTTTCTTTCCAATCCAGCAAGGTAAGAAAAAGGCAGCATGGTAAGACAACTGTAGATGACTGGGATGCAAAAGTAGGATGCAAGTCAGAAATTAAGTAGGAGAGTGAGTCTTAAACTTCTTCTGTAAAGGCAGAAATTTGTTTACTGTTAATATGGTTAACAAACAAATGACGGTACACATGGACATTTCCAGATGACCAATACAGAAATCAAATGAATTGCATAATTTGAAGCATAGGGTGGAGAAGCTCCGTTCTCTCTGTCAGAACAAGACCAGAAACAAAGTATGGCATGACTATAACCGAGCTGCAACTGGCAGTATCAAAATTCACAGTATAACCTGAAAACACTGCAACAATCAAAATGCAACTTGAATAACCTTTCTGATTAATTTAAAATTCCAATTTAAAACCTTAAGAACATATTTGTGTTAATACTTTAAAGGACGAATCAGAAGAATAATGGACAGAAACTAGAGATTATTATTGAGGGTAAATGTTCTTATCATCCCAGAGTGGAAGACATGTAATAACGTGCTCAAGGAAGTCAGTTTTTAGCTGAATATCAGGGAAAAAAAACGTATTGTTAGAGTAGTATGACAATGGAACCAATTGTCTTCAGAGGTGTAAAGCACTCCAACATTGCAGGCCCTCAAGAGAAACTTAGACAACCATCAGATACTTTGGTCTGTATTCCTGCACTGAGCAGGGGGCTGGACTTAATGGCCTTATAGACCCCGTCCAACTCCTTTATACTATGATTCTATGAAATTGACTACTGACTAATTGTTCATGACGGACAACTAGCAAAAGGATAATAGCAATCTGGTTAGAATACTACATGCAACTTTTCAGTGACTGGCTCATAAGTGCAAAGAAATAGGAGAGAACAGCAGAAGAGGAAAAGCAAGATGTGTTTCCCATAAGGTCTGAGAAAGGGAAATTCAAACCAAGATAATGGGGTGTTGAAAAAAATTTAACAGGTTCATATATTATCTGGCCAAGGTAAAATGAAGCGTGAAACAACATACTGGGAGAATTATATAGAAGAGATGGAAGAATGACATTCTTTTAAAGAGCCTATGTCTAAGATGAACAACCTGCGACTTCAGAAAGGAAAACGAAAAGCAAAGAAATAAACCACTAGCAGACTGATAGAATTGTTTCAAACAACAAATATTGTATCCATCAAAGTCATAAAAAAGGCACACTTATAGACATGGAAAACAAAGTAACAGACTGCAAATATCTGTATACATTCCAATCCCAAAGGAAGACTGTGCCATGAAGTATAACAACTTTAGGACCAATGCTTTAATTTTCTCACACAGGCAATGTGATGCTAAAATTACCAGATGGTCAGTTATGTTCAGAATAAGGATAAAGTGTTAGAAAGTATATTACAACCACACAAAAGTATAAAAGAAAAACAGTTTCTGTGACTGGGGACAGTGAAAAGTTAGGGATTGTTCTAAATGAATAGGAGCTTGCCACAACTTTTGAATGCCCTGATCTTTAACCTAGACCAGGCATGTCCAAACTTTGGCCCTCCTGATGTTTTGGACCACAACTCCCAGAATTCTAAGCTTAGATTGCCAATGGCAAAGGTCTGTGGGAGTTGTGGTCCAAAACATCTGGAGGGACAAAGTTTGGACATGCCTGACCAAGACTCTGGGCAACAAGCCCTTGCAACATTTCACTGGATCATCCATAAGTAGGAAGTGAATGACAGCACAATGACAATTAAAAAAAAAGATCAGATTAGTCAGGGAACTGATCTCAGGCTATTAACTTCCTCTGAAGCCACATCAATCTCCACTTTGTTTTTAAAGAAAGCAAATTTGTGTCTCACACCACAAAGCCTCGAGTGAAATACTCACCGGAGTGCAGACAACGATTTCTGCCCCTTCCTGCAGGGCCTTGGCTTGCTCCCACATGCTTCCTCCACCATATACTGCCACAGAGCGTAGGTTGTAGGCCTTCCCAAAGCGCTTGCATTCAGCATGTATCTAGAAAGCAGACCAATTCACAAAAGACTGATACACGGTAATACCAAAACTAGGGAAAAGGAAACTGCAGTGGGAATCTAAGTAATACAGTTACAGTTATCTACTTCATGTGCTGAACCAGCTCTTCTTTGCAGTGACTGAATTCTTCTTCCCTTTTGTTATATCTGATCACATCCAGTGTGCATCATGCTCCTCTTTACTGGCAATCTATCAATTTCTGATTGCAAATAAATTTATTGCAAAAAAAATTTTCCAATTACAGAAATGATAGAATTTCAGTTTCTGGTTATTAAATGCTGATGGTTCTTTGTTTCCAATTCCCATTTTATAGTGTAAATACATGACGTCAAGTATCAAAAGGCAGTACTATTGTGACTGGAAGAGAAGCCGGCAAGACTGTGGGATGCAAAAAGCATCTAAATGCAGTGGAACCCATCCTGGAAAGCAAGGATGAGCAAAGTACAAGCAAGCAAAATCAGTCTTAAACCCTCTGCCATTTACTAGTGACCTAACACTGAGGAACCAGTAGGAACACAGAACTCTCTGCTCTCTATTCATTCTCAATCATCTCCACGACTGCTTCCTAAGTCCCTTTAAGGACATGTGCCCCTCAATTCTCCCCCAATAAGTTTCTAGAGTTCAGGAAACACTTAAAAGTTTTGCAAACGTGTGAGTGATCACATGAAACCATCATGCTGCCTGCTCAAATGCTGTGCTTTTTATGCAGAGACAGCATCTGTGATTACATCACATTTATGAGTGTCTATTTTTCATGACTCTTACCAAATACAGCACAGTAATTTTCAAAAGTGTTCCATCCGAGTTTGTTTTTGATGAACAAGATACACAGGGTCAATCTTTTACAAAAAGCATACAATATTATTATTTTCACATACTAAACTTTAGCTGAGTCTGCAGTAAAGTGTGTGCAGCACATCTCTCCTCAGATAAACAGTCTACTCCAGTTCAGTGTTTATTCTTCTCAATCCCAGCCCATCTCCTCTCATGAAGTCTTAAACTTGTCTACCTGTTGGCACAGCTCCCTGGTTGGACATACAATGACTGCAATGGGACCGTCTCCTGGCTCCAACTCTTTCTGATCCATAATATGAATCAACATGGGCCAAATGAAC
The DNA here is from genome assembly GCA_023846285.1 of Phrynocephalus versicolor. Taxonomy (NCBI): domain Eukaryota; kingdom Metazoa; phylum Chordata; class Lepidosauria; order Squamata; family Agamidae; genus Phrynocephalus; species Phrynocephalus versicolor. The sequence continues at coordinate 15,156,476 of JAHTLZ010000111.1, read as the reverse complement.
GCTGCAGTCTTTCCACTGCCAGTCTTGGCAATGCCAATCATATCTCTGCCACTCAGTGCCACTGGAACACCCTGGAAAATAGAAAGGAGGAAAATTACATTCCTGTGGCAGTGATTCGCTGACAGGAAACTGTGCTAAAGAAAAGGAGGGAGAGAAAGGACGAGCGGAGAGTCAATTATTATGTGCTTGCAAAAAAAGAAAAAAAGCATGCTAATACATTTGCATATTTATTCACTCAGCACAAGATACTAACTCACGCTAGTTCAAGTACTCAGTATTCCAATCATTTTAACTGCATCAATTTTCATTCGAGAGCCTAATCTTTAAAAGAATATTCCTTTATCCTTTAAAAGTGCAAGGTAGTTTCAGTGCCTGATTAGTACCACCCCTAAAACCATGTGCACTGATTTACTAATCAGGTATCTAACTATCCCTTGAAACAAACAAGTTTCAAAATCACATAGAAAGAACACAATTTATACTTGGCAAGTTTCTGTCAAGTCTGGAATACAGGACTCACTTGGCATTGGATAGGGGTGGGCTGAGTATATTCTGATTTCCTAATTTGGTGCATAAGCTGTTCATCAAAACCAAAATGGGCAAAACTGCTTCCAGGCCGTGGAGGGGCAGCACCAGAGACCTAGAAGAAGAGAAGTCAATTATACACATTAGAGCTTCAAGAGTTCAGAAACTGGACTCTCTTTTTTTTGACAGAGACAATGTCCAAGTCATTAAAACTCTTATATTGGGAAGACAGAGAGGTAATAGTGGCTATATGTAGTATGTTGGTCAGAAGAACCCAGGAATACTTCAGAATACAAGATGGTATCAAACACAGACTCTCCCTGTTAGGCCTTTGGAAACACAAAACTAAAATAAGAGAAGGTAAGTAGTTTATTGGAATGGGTCTATCTAGATGTTAGAACAATCAGAGAGATTGGCCAGCAGAGTAAACAGAATCCCAAGAAAGAGGGAACTAAATAATATTAATGAAGACCAGACACCAACCAGTTCCAAACAGCCAATCTAGAATGCGTTGGAATGGAAAAATGTTCCATTAAGAAACAGATCCTGGCTGTTGACATACTATATCAGTGATGGCGAACCTTTTAGAGACCGTGCCCAAACTACACTTTTTTTTGCAAAGTGCCAATACAGCAATTGAAGCTGAATACAGATGGCAGTGAAGGGGCGATGTTGGGTCCCACAGGAAGGGCTCCGAGTGCCACCTTTGGTACCCGTGCCATAGGTTCGCCAACACTGTACTATATAATGAGCTGCTAAAGCCAAGCTACAGTTCATCTGCTGACTGTGCTCCCAATTTTTCTACAGTACTTGTTCTAATGTGGAAGAACAAATCTCTGTTTTCTTTCTCTGTGAATGTACAGTATTTTCCAAAACTAGTGGTTCCCAGCCTTGTGTGATCTTGGACACAATTTCCAGAAACCTCGGCCAGCATAGCTGGCAGTGAAGATTTTTGGGAATTACAATCCAAAAAAAAAAAAAACTGGATTACCGAAGTTGGAAACCACTATCCTAAACCATCTCAAACTGAATACCGCGGATTCCTTTTATTTCTACACTCTTCATACGATTAGATTATAAGATCATTTGGCAAACAAGTGTTTTATTTCTATGGGGGTTTCAATGTTTATTTTGTGTGTAGTACTTAAGTGAGGTCAAGAAGTAGCGGCTAAGGCAGGATGCCTCTTTTCATCGTACCCGAAGATTCAGCTTATGGCGCAGCTCCACCACTTGTTGTGGGGTAAGGCTGGTAATTTCTTCATGCTCAATGTAGAAGTTCTTCTCAAATGGTGGGTATTCGATCTGCAGGGCAATTACTCAGAGTTAGTCAGGGACACCACTTAATCAATTATAAACTGGTTGTTGTCCTCCCCTGAGTGGCTGTGAATTAATGGAATGTGTGTAAATGTTTCCATACAGTCAATAATTGTCAGCAAAGGATTGATCCAAGTTGCATCTTCCATGACAAAACATGATTGGGAGAAAGCATACAGTAACAGAGTTGTAGAGTAAATATATCTCCTTGATGATAATGTGACATAAGCATCTGGTACATCTGATCTGTCATCAAGTTCTGCGACTTAAGAGCCAAAGCAAGGAGAAATACAAGCAGCACAACATGTATAACGAGACCATCTTCCTTTACTTTCTTAAATTTACTGGAATAATGCTGAATGAAATTTAGCATTCATGATAGGCGGCATCTTCTCACCTCTGAATGATCAATGGGAGGAAGTGGGTCAATTATTTTTTTGGATGGTGCTATTGGATTACCATCACTGTCATATTCCAGGTTATCTTCTTCCTCTTCTGGAACCACACCAGCATTTGGATTTTCTGCCATATAACGGAAGTAAGCTTCCTGCAGGAAAAGAGAAAAGTGTAACTGCAAACAAGTGCCAGTGTGGGGGAAAATGATACAACAGTATCCCGTTAATTGTTAGTCACATTAAAAAGATAAACTGCCCCAATTTAAAGGGCAAATAATCTGTCCTAACACAACCTGCCTAACAAAGCAATTATCTGGCCTGGCTTTTGCTTTTGATGACCCCAAACCCTTCTCATAAACACTTATATTTGGTAATTTCAGTTCATTATGTCTTTCTCTTAACGGATGTGTCTCTTGCAGAAAAATGATGTCCACTTTATTCCTCTTTATTAAAACCTCTATTCTCCTTCTCTTTATAACAGACCCTAGGCCTTTTATATTCAAAGTAGCCTCTTTTATACTTTCCCCCCATATTCTCTTGATTTCACTGCTCCTTTCTGGTCTCCTTGTGTAATGAAAAACCTCAAAACAATCATGTAGAAACCCTACATAAAACTAACAAACATACTCCCCTAATCTCCCACCCTACATTTATTTTTTTTCTCCTCCCCCCATGCCTCCACACTATACTACTATGTAGCGTGTGCCTCAGGGACAGGGGGCAATGACACTTACTCCTGCCCAAAGCCCAGCCAGTCCCTCTACTGGCTCATATGTTTTAGCTTAATATGCCCCACTATTTTTCAAAGTTCTGAATTCAATGGCGAAGAATATTCTGCACACCTCCCCAATCATTCAGATAATACCATGGTAATGTTTCTAATCTTGCAGACATGACTGTGGCTAATTACAGCAACTGGAATTTTGAAAACTTGTCCAGGCATCTCAATTATTAATACAAAAATTTCCCTATCCCCAGATGTGTAAAGAGAGACTATGTCCAACCAGTGTTTCCACAACTGCCCACATTTTTTTTTCATTGGCTTGTACTTTATGTTTACTCCTGGTAGGCCTAAGGTTTCTAAACAGTTTCTTGGTGAGTTGTTCAGGGCAAGCGTTACACCTTGGCAAACAAACAATGATTCTACCTAAATATTAAGATCATAAGCTTTTATTTTTGAAACCACCAATGTGCCCCAAGTGACCAACTTATGTGTACTGGCAGTCAGGGATCACATGGGTGGACTTACCTGGCATTATTTCCCCCCCACCAAACAACTATTTTCCCCAAATAAATTCTTATGACAGCAAACAACAATGCACATCATGTGAAGAATACTTATGTTTTAAAGGATATTTTACAGTTGATAGCAAGATTAACTGAGCAAGCAACATGGGTCTGGGAAGCCCCCATTATATCTCAGCTCTGAACTGATTCCACTCTATCTAGGATTCTAAGAAGCAAAACTCTGAAATAATGCTAGCTTTGTCTCTAATCTGAAAAATATTAATCAGTGAGAGCAGCAAATGTTTGTTTTCTAGAACATTATTCTCCTAATTACCAGTTCATTTACAGAACTGAACAGCTTTTAAAAAAACTACTGTGATGTAATACTGAAAACTGGAAATCCAAGGTGCAGGCACTTGCTTCCATGTCCTTCCTTGCAGGAGTAGGAAAGCCCAGTGCGCCCGTCAGGGCTGTTCCTATTCTGATCACAACAGAACTGCAACAGGAGGAATATTTTTGCACACACATGCAGAAAAAAGAGCCCTAAAATCAGAGGGCATGTTGGTGGCAATAATTAGTATTTCTATATTTGAAACAAAAAAAATCTGTTTTCCTTTCTCAGAAGAATTAATCTACAATAAAGATGAATGATCTGGCCTTCAACATCCTTTTAAGAAGGATCTGCAGATTACCCGCAGATGTAGATTTAGCTGTTGTTTTTTTGAAATCACATTTCATGTATCAACAGTATTGAATGAACATTACTTCATTTCTATCACAGCCTGCATCAAAGAGTCATACATCTCCTTGAAGTCTTTAGCAACCCTGACAGGTAAATTAGATCAGGTGAAGTTAAACCTGAAATCTTAATGGCCACTTGGCAAGTGGTCCAAGACATTTCTAATCACAAGTCATCATTTTATCCACTATATGATACTGGCCCTCTACACAATAGGCTGATAGTCCTATCTGTGCAGTATTTAAAGATGCCAATTATCTGACAAGTTAGCAACAATGGATGAAAAAAAGAAAGGGCCATTATATAATTTGGTGCCATCACTAACTCCTGCACAAATGGGAAGCAGGTTAGCAGCAGTGCACAGAAAAAGCGAGGAGGAGTAATTTGACCCAGTTCCATTTACAAATTAAATGACTGCTTGCAGGGACTTGCTTTTAATCAATGTTTATCAAGCCAATAGTACAGTGCATTTAAGTCTTTTTTGAAAGCATCTCAAAACAGCAATTCCAATTAACGTTACATTAAGGCACTGAAAAATGTCCTCCTGTAGCCGTGACTTCACATGGGCTAGAACAGCATCTCCTAAAGTTTATCATAACTAATTAACGTTTTGCCTGATTTAAAACTGAAAACATGCTTCTTGTTTCTATAGGGATTTTTTTTTACAAGAGAGGCTCATTACGCCTGGACAATTTGGGTACGCTTCTGACTAGACAAGCAGAGCCAGAGTGGTGACTCACGTAGATGCAACACGCAGCTTCCACTACATCTGAACCACTACACTTATTAGGAGATTAACTGTTCCAATCATTTTTGTACCAATGTGAGGAGAATTACCCATTTGTTGGGAAAGGTAAGATAGCAATCATGTAGGAATGCAATGGACTGACACACGAGGAAGCCAGGACATACTTATTCTGTACAGCAGCAAACCATCAGTTATTTCTTTTTCTTTTTTTCACATTTAATTTTTATATCCATATTTTTATAGTGTATATTTGTATATTGGATTTTTATTTTATTTAATCTCTATTATCTTCTTCCTTCTCACCTTACACTTTTTTGTGCACCTAGTCTTCTTTATTTGTTCTTTGTATTGGGAGCTGTGTAACAAGTGAATTCCCCCGATGTGGGATCAATAAGGATTTATGTCATGTTATCTTATCAGTCTGCTGCAGAACAGAATCAGGAAATTACTAAACTAAAAGTAGCATTAGTTTTAGAATTTATACTAATAGGCTCATGGTTGACTAAGCCTTCCTTCTTTCTGAGGTCAGTAAAATGAGTACCTAGCTTGTGGGGGTGGGGGTGGGGTGGGGAGCAATATAGTACTTGAAGTGCTATGGGGTGGTATATAAGCAGAACACTTTGCTTTACAATACTTTTTCACAATCATAATAAAGCTACTGAATTTCAAAGCTAAATAATATGAAATTAGATAAAGCAGAACTCTCTGCGATATAACCAGTAAAATAAATATGTGCAAGAAGTATTAAATATGTGGTGGAGTGGCGTCTGCTTAAAATATTTTCAGTTCTCGTTCTAATGGTCTATATTCCCATCTTTTTTAGATTTGTGATCCAATTTTCATAATCTCAATTTACATAGTACACTGGAACCTCTTTTAATTTACTATATTCATCATGTCTTTCTACTTATTGCACTCTTTTTCTATTTCCTTCTTTTTATATCACTTTCCATGTCCTGTCTTCATCTTTTTGCCTTACCTTCTTTTTTTAAAAAAGGAACAACTAATTTTTTGTTAGAAAATTTGGTCTTTCTGATAATACTCTTCTTACCCTGTCCGGCAACCAATTTTTGGGTGCCAGTTTACTTATCACATTAGCAGTGCAACATACTGCATTAGGTAAACAGAAATTGCTTCCACTATCTCCTTCAGCAAACAAAACCAGTTAGGGGTTCTTTCAAAGAATCTCAGAAATGTGTCTGCACATGAATTAATGTTTTGTAATAGATAAAAAGATTGTGTAGAAAACTCACTTGATCATCTTCCTCTTCAATATCATCGCGTATACCCCTGGAAAAATAAGCAGAGAAACAAAACTTCCCTGCAAATGTTCCACATACCCAGCTCTACACATTCAACTTGAATACTACCAAAATAAATCAACAATGACAACATTCAGTCTCAACACAAAATACATCTTACATCAATTCCAACCCACCAGGACATGCCCAATTTTGATGAATATCCTCAACTGAATTCATTTTAGATTTATCAAACACAAAAGAAAAGACATCCACAGAACATTAGAACTGAAGAAGACCAGGGAGCATATTTAGTTCCCTGCTGTAAAGAAAAGTAAACAGCCCAATGAAGTGAATCCTCACAATTCAATTCATGGCCTTGAGAAAAGAACAGAGGGGATTAATAGGCTCACATGGAAAATTTAAAAAATATAATTCCAGCAGAAATAGTGGAAGATGATCCCACATTTCACATTACTGTTAATCTCTCATTCGTTTTAACAAAGCTGTGACGTATAAAGTAACTTACTTTGTATTTTTTCTTTCCTTGTCTTTATCTTCTAGTCTCTTCATGTCTCTAGCAGCTTGATCCTAAATAATAACAAAATAAATTCAGAATACACCAGTTTCCTCGCAATGCACAATACTATTGCTCTCATCACAACCCGAGATATCACATTACTTTGGTTTCATACAAAAATTCTGAATTAAAAAAAAAATCAGTTCAGTGGTAGCAATTTGAACCTCATTTAGAAAGTGGCTAAGAAACCTGTAAACCTGAGGATGCTGCTGAATTAATACTTCCATCATTTCTCACTACCACTCAGGCTGTCTGAAGCTCATAAGAACTAGAGTCAAATATATGGGGTATACAGGTACCCCATTCCAAACTATGAGTTCTCTATCTCTGTTGAGACTGTTATCAGAGTTTTTTGTTTCTCAAAGTGAATTAATTTCACCAGGCAGGGCCTTCTCTGGGGTGGCCTCTTCCACTACTGATCTACCTTGCTAGGCGTCTTCTACTTTAAAATCATTAATTCAGTCGTCCCAAGAGTGCGAACTACTGCTGCTCTTTATGCCCCCGATTTGCTTTTGATTTTACTTCTTTAATAATAACTAGATTTTTATGGGTTCACGTTGGCTTCCTTTTAAAGTAGCTTGTGCATCTCAAAACAAGACACTGACTGAAAATGTTTCAAAACGAGCAAATTATGTTTTTATCTGTTCTCTTCAGGAAATGGTAGTTCACCTCCACTTCTGCCATGAATGCCTCCAAGGGATCATCTTCACTGTCTGAGTCAGGGGCCTTGGAATGAAACTGTTGCCGAGTCGGAGAGTTCTCAGCAGGAATATAAGGTAAATCGACATTATTGGATTCTTCCTCCTCATCCTCAAAGTAGCTGTCAGAAGAAGCAGAAAAAGAGAAGTTGACATGAAATGAAATGTACCAATTCACAGCCAGGCTCATAATGAAGGACAAAACTGCTCTCCCACATGAGTAGAATTATGCCATAACTTATTAATATAGACCCCAAAGAATTTTCAAATATATCTATCACTATGCATTTGAAAGTTTAAAAAAGAAGAAATATTTTCTTCTGTTTGGGGACTGAAAAATAGAGGATGAGGTAGTCAAAAATCAAATGTGAGACACAAGTTGTGACAAGGAGCCTCCGTATTGGGATGGAACAAGTGGAACTCTACACAGCCCCAATGGCACAAAGAAAATAAACACTCTAGAATGGATGAGAATGCATAAATATGCCTGCAATAGGAAAGGAAGAAGGAAAAACAACAATCCTTTTCCCCCCTCTCTTTCCCCGCCTGCGTCATCCCTTTGGGCTTTGCCTCTCTTTCTCTTATTGACTTTTGTGGTTTTTATTTTACCTTGTTTTATTGTTAGCCGCCCAGAGTTCCTTTCTGGAAGATGGGCGGGATACAATTGCAATAAATAAGTACGTAAGTAAGTAAGTAAGTAAGTAAGTAAGAGTTCCAAGAATGGTGAATGGTACAAAACTACTCCTGTCCCAGATAACAATTCTGCTGCTATAAGTCTGAAGAGGTGGACATGTCCACGAAACGTTACATTAAAATATGAAAGTTAATCCTTAAGGTGCCACATATTTTGTGTCTTTTGTATTGTTTTGTTTTTCTTTGATTTTGCCTGCAATACTATGGTCCCTTAACTTACAAAAATATATATACAAGCAATTTCAAAATTTGAATACAAGGAAAAATAATTTAACACAAGCAATATATTACATGGCTCTCAAACTGGGCACCACTTGTTCCTTTGTTCTTAAAAATCCAATATATGTAGCAGTTACACAACATCCATTGGAGCTCTTCATTTCCTATATTGTCAGGTTGTTTCAAGAACATGAACCTTCATAGACATTTGAGATGGCTCTTTGTCACACTGACAGCTTCATATGGCGCCCATGGGTGCTGATCAGCATGATGGACCTGGTTGCCATGTGCCACCAGGGCCTTCTTTCCTAGTGGTGCCCTCCTCTGGGCAGCAATCCAGCAGACTACTCTTGCAAGGAGGCGTGTTCTAGAATCTACGAAGCCGTCTGTGTGATGAAGCCCCATCTCTAACACAAACATGTTGAGAACTATGTCTTCGACAAAAATGGGCAACTTACGCATTTTCCTCATCAAAGTTTGCTCGCTTTGATCCAATCTTGTAAAAAGAAGGCAGCTGAGGTGGTGGTGTCTTCCCAAATCCAGCTGAAGTACCTGTGGCTCCAAAAGCACTATGAGACTGCTGGGGGAGCTTGGGCTCTTCTTTCTTCCCAGATGATATTGAGAAGCCACCAAAACCAAAGCCTCTCTTGGTACCTGGGCCACCTTTGTTCCAATTCATGGTGTCAGTGACGGGTCTAACAAAGACAAAATATGCACTGGTACTGAGGTTTGTTTATATCAAATATGAAATCTCTACTTTGTTCCAATGATGCATCAAGTAGCACTCATGTAACCGACATGTCATAGTCAAAACCTAAGTAGAAATCAATTTGATTCTAGGACAGCAAATTACTTTTTGTCTTACATGTGAGGAATATGAAGTAATTCCAAACACCACTGTTTGGTTCACAATAAGGAGACACTCCCTGTTAAAGGCCTATTATGCAGCTCAGAGTCTTTTAAAAATGTGCTAGCATTATAAAACCATAAAGGAAAGTAGCAAGTTACTAGCCTAATTTGACAGTAAAATAAAATCTTACGGATGGCAGCTCTCTTGTTCTTTTTATTAGTTTTATATATTTTATTAGCCTTTTGTACAGCTAGGCAAAAGAAGAGGTTTCCCTCCCCTTGCCTTCCCACCTGACTGTTCCTCATTCTTATTCCCACTCTTACTGATTTCAGTAGAACACATAGACATGGAGCTAAAAAGATCCAGTAGGGTAATTTTAAATTCATTCAGTTGTCTGTAATTTAAACCATGGCATTCTCTTTAAAATAATGGCAACTATATACAGTAATTATTTTTAAATAGCAAGACATCTATTTTTCTTTCAGTTGTCAGTGAATTTTTTTTCTTAAGAGCTGGAACAGTAGATCATCAAACATTGAGAAAGACTTCTATTTGCTTAGTCTCAGTGTTATCAAGACCTCTTTCTTGCTTGTGCTAGTTTCAAACGTGGTCAATATCTGATTTTGTTCTCAACTTTTATTTGCAGCATACTGAAGTGTAACTGAAATTGTTGATTGCGTTGGCATGGGCAGCCATAAAACCCACTTGTGTGTAAAGGTTGCAATCATGCATTGCTCTCAGAAAAGCAGGCAGGGTGGGTGGGTCAGCAGTGAATTGTTTGAAGTAAAGAATTAAGTATCTTGACGTTCTGCAGAGTCAAAGAAAATGAACAGGAGTCCCACCAAGATGAAGGAAATAAAATAGTGGAAAAATTTACTGTAATGTCTACATAATACTCATTCCCATGTTCACTTGAGTTTCTAGGTACTGCTTGTTTTTACTGCCTGCAATTCTGAAACACTGATCATTTCTGTTTGACAGGGTGGATTTTATTTAAATCAAATTGAATTAAATCACAATTTAATTTTTTAAAATCGTTGTTTGAGAAAATTTAAATAAAATATTTTAATCAATTTCATTTTCAAAAATAATTGATTATTATGCACCCTGCTGTTGGAACTCAGACAATTTCATGTATTGCATTTGTATCCTATTATTTCTCCTGAAACATCAGGGTAGCACAGAAAGAAGATCCTTCTTTCTGAATCATACCAAGGAGCTTCTAAGCTCAGAATAGACTTGAATATACATCTACTGTGATCAGGTCCACCAGTGAGAAATAATATACTTTATTATGCCCTCAAAAATGGCTATGAAATTAAAACACTATTATTTTCTTCTGCATTCTATTTAAACTATTAAAAATACCTGAAACAAACAAACAGCCAGATTTCCATCCACCCTTATAGATACCAACTTCAATGAAAATTTGTATGTGGTACAACTTATTTATTATTATTATTATTAAATTGCTCTATATGAGATTTGCTGTATGGAAAACTTAATGCCTCGGGTAGATGTGTGAACTAGATTATTTCTTTAGTGCCTTTCAGAGCTCTACTTGTACAAAGTATTACTTTTGCATTCCCAGATGCAATCATTGCAGTTGAAGTAAACAACATGTGAACCAACACTGCCTCTATACCTGTGAGATCTCCGCTCAGGTCCCACTTCAACCACAGAAGTCACAGAAGATTAAAATTCATATGGTTACTCAGAGAAGACTCTTACTAATGTAACAGGTTACATCCATCTAAGCCAGTGTTGGCGAATCTATGGCACGGGTGCCAAAGGTGGCACTGGGAGCCCTTTCTGTGGGCACCTGACATCGCCCCTTCAGAGCCACCTGTATTCGGGTTAAAATGCTGTATTTAGTGTATTGGCACTTTACAAAGAAAGAAAGAAAGAAAGAAAGAAAGAAAGAAAGAAAGAAAGAAAGAAAGAAAAAGAAAGAGGATTTTGAATCGCAGTTTGGACACTCGGTCTCTTAAAGGTTCTGATCTAAGCGTCCCCAAGTCTGGACCCCGAGTCTCATAATTAAATATATGCGACGGTGTTTTTTCTCCCCTCACTCCGCCTTTCAAACGCCTCTTGCACTCTATAAGTCGGTCGTCCCACTAG
>JAHTLZ010000111.1:15064633-15145086 GCA_023846285.1 Phrynocephalus versicolor | reverse complement strand
AGAGAGAGAGAGAGAGAGAGAGAGAGAGAGAGAGAGAGAGAGAGAATCAAGGCCGGAGGCTTCTAGAGCCCGGTTAGGCCGCAGCCCCGCCCCCCTCGCTCGCTCGCCTGCCTTGCCTTCCTACCCAACCAACCCGACGGGCTGAGGGGCGCTTTTCCCGCCGCTTTACTCTCTCGTGTCACGTTCCTCCCGGGCGGCGCCTGTTTCTACTTACGCACCCCCTTTTTATTTCCAGGTCTTCCGTTGTCAAGCGCCTGCCGGCCGGCCTTCCCTCCTCTCCCCCCTCCCCTCTCCTCTCCCCTCCCGGTTACTCCGGAGAAGGAACGGCGGCTCGACGTTCGGCCGCTGAGGCGAGCGTGACGTGATGACGCTACCGCGCACACGGCAGGTTGTCCCTCTTACGCACGGAAGGGGGCCTTACCTTCTACGTCGCGCTCGGCGATGACGCCCTCACAGAGCGACGAACGGCGCCCCCGTTGGGCCCGGCGCGGACCATCGGGTTTTATACACCCGGCCATGGAATGATTGCCCCTTTTCCTTAGACTTGAAGGTGTTTCGTTTTCAAAAGTCGTTTACCTCTCCAATTTATCGCCATTCTAACGTCTCGGTTTGAGCTGGAATTTCTGGGTCAGGCAGGTCTGGAAGTAGAGTCATGGCCACTGGAGTTAAAATGGCGATGAATTGGAGAGGTAAAGGATTTTAAAAACCAAAACAAAACACCTTCTAAGGAAAGGGGGGCAGTCACTCCGGGAGTGTATAAAACTTTAGACTTAGAATCTTCATAGACATATTGTGTCATACAGAAGTGCAAAAGCACGGCAAGAAAGTGATTGGGACCAATGCAGCCGAAACACTGAATTTATTTTATTATGTGTATTTATTACATTTATATCCGCTCATCTAGTGCCTAAGGACTACTCTGAGCGGATAACAAAGGTCAAAATACAACTATCCAATCCCACCCACAAGGGCATTAATTAAACGAAAGAAACCAGGATGGAAAATGCAAATGGTCACAGTGCACAGTAATTTGGTGCAGATTTGAGGGGATGTCAGAGATAGGGATGTTAGCTACTTTGAGGCAAATTTATGTGTTGGGATTTTCTTGAAGAAGCAGGCAGCCACTGACAACTTGATGCCAATGAGCACATCATATATCTTCCAACTTCTAATTTTAATGCACTGTAACCTCATTGTTTTACTGTATTTTTCTGTAGGGTTAGCTATATAATTACATAACACTGCTGATAACATGAAACTTCAATGCAGAGTTGTCATGAAATGCTCTCTATTAAGCTTCAGCCCTGCAACACTATAACAGTGATAAAATGGTGATCACTACATAATTGTTACCCTCCATCTCAGTCTCAGATCTCTTAAACACATGACTACCACTACACTTTAATAGTAATTATTCATTATTCACTTTCACCTGTAAACTGCAACTACCTTTTAAGATTATGCCATAAATCACTACCTACTAGCTCTGCTTCACATGATAGGAACACAGGCTTATGCCAACTAGACATTTAGTTCACTAGACAGAGGCCTGTGAATTCTTTGGTGAGCTGTGGAAATAAGATGGAAGAATCAAGCAATATCTGTGCAAGAATAACGTGTCAGTTTTTAAAGCGTGGCATTCATGCAACAATTTCTTCATCATGCAACTATTAACTTCTGAATTGTCTGGTCTGATTTTCATAAAATATTGTGATTATAATAACGGCACTGAAGATTTTAAAAACTGAAATATATACAGTATGTGTTTGCGTTGAGTTGTTCGTGCATTTTTGTTCTTCTTCTTCTTTCTTCTTTTTTTTTTTTTTGGTCTTTGACTATAAATTTACATTACATATATCACACATGTGATTTGATTTGGAGAGCAAAGCTATTTGTGAAGAACTGCATCCTATGACATTTATTGCAGCATAGCATGCTTCTCCAGGGACTGAAGTTAGCCCCTGTCCAAAAAAATTTATAAATCCTTTTGCAGCACCACAAAGTTTCTCTCTGTATCTGTTTTCTGTTGCAGATCAACATGGCTCAGGAATAACTCCACTCATTATGACATTCAGGCCAGGGTGACAAGAGGTCAAAGTTGCCTATAAGATGGAGGATTTGCACTAGCTGTATTCAGACCGATGAAGCTGTTTGGATGAATAGCGAAACGTTTCTATCTCTCCAAAAAGAAGTCCAGTAGCCATGACTCAACTTCCAGATAAACTCACGTGGATGACTGAGAATTTTCACAGACATATGACACTGATAGTGTCCTGTGGCTCTGTTATGGCATAAGGTTTTCCCCTTTAATGAGACACACAGGTTAACAAGGAGCGTGTGTGTGTGTGGGGGGGGGGGAGAACCTTTTTAACCTATGCGTTTTATGTTGCAAAACTCGTGCAGCACGCTTAAGAGTTGTTTCTCTCATGTGCAAAATGCTTTCCTCCCACTGAAAGGCAGCCACAGCCGTCCTCTCCCACGCCTGCTTCTGGGAAATAAGATGGACCGAAGTACTGCTCTCCCAACCTTGATAATTTTTGCAGAGCTGCCCATTTAGCGTCCTCGTGTTAATATTCCAAGAACGGTGACTCCACGACATTGACCGGCATCCGGGCCTCGCTCCGCCTCTCACCTTTGGGCTTTGGGCGGCAAAGCGCCTGCGCGCCCTTACGCAGTTCGCGTACCTTACGGGGAAGGAGGAAGGAGAGGGCGAAAGGAAACCCACGAGCGTTAACTTCCTCGGGGAAGCGACGTGGGCCTCGCAGGTAGGTCGGTGGCGATGGAGGCGGCGGGTCGGAGAGGTTTAAAGGGTGGGCCACCGGGCGGGGGGGATGCGGAGTGGGGGAGTTAAATTGAGATTGTGCGGTTTCCCTTTAGAAACCTAAACAATAATTGTAATCGGGAAGGAGAGGTTCATACATGTTGAAAGAGCCCCCCCCCTCTCTGTGTCGCTGCCCTATTTAAACTTTCGGGACAATATTTGGGACTGGGGTTGGGGTGGGGGTTGGAACAAGAGACCACACGGGCTTGGCTTGCTAAGGAGCGGGAGAGGTGAACTTGTGGTCCTCCGTATGGTTGTCGGACTGCAATTCCCAGCAGTCTGCTCAGCATCGGCCGGGCAGGTGGTGGGAATCGTAGTCCAACAAACCTCTCTAAAAGCAAAACTAGACTATGGGTGATACCTTCGTAGGCTGCTAGTAGAAAAATAAAAATAAAAGGTAGGCAAAAGGTAAAGGTTCCCCTTCCTTCCCCCGCACATGCGTGCTAGTCGTGTCCGACTCTAGGAGCGGTGCTCATCTCCGATTTCAAGCAGAAGAGCCAGTGTTATGCAAGTCTGTTTTACCTTCCCGCTTTTTATTTATCTACAGTACTTGCATTTACATGCTTTCGAACTGCTAGGTTGGCAAGAGCTGGGCTGAACAGCGAGAGCTCGTTCCCTTGCGTGGCACCCGGGATTCGAACCACTGAGCCACGTGTGTAAGATTTTATAGCCCTGGATGGTGACAGATCTAGAAGCTAAGCATCAATTCAATACAGTATTCCTCTGTAGATCAGGCATTGATAGACTACAGAGGACATATTTCATGAAGAGATGTGTACTTTGGTGTGCCAATGAAACCACTGTGGTGGCTCTGGATAGCAAATTGTCTGCTAGCCCTTTGTTATTCATATCCTACATATAAGATGGTGAGGTGAAATGGTGCAGTACCTAGACTGGAGTGCTGGTCTGGGGAGAGCATTATTTAAATCATGCTTGCCCACAAGGCTTGGTGAGTGACATTGAGCCTATATTTCCTTCTTAGTCTAATATTTTTGGTTGTTAAACCAAAATTAGTAGGTGGAGGGAGAGGCATACGTTACTTAGGAGAAAATGGGATTCAAACATCAACTACAAAAATAAAAGTGCATAGCTATATTTGTTTAAATTTTATTTAAACCATTTTAACCTGCCTTTCTGCTTAAAAAGCACCCAAGGAATGTATGACAATTAAAGACAGTTTTTAAAGTAATAACAGTGATAAAAGGAATAGTAAGACAATGCCAAAAACATAAACAACTCCAAAACATGTTCAATGCTGTAGGATACAACAGTGCATCTTAAAAACCCCACTTGGCAACCATTCACACAAGGAAAGCTTGCCTGAAGAGAAAGGTCTCTGCCTGCTTGTGGAAGGACAGTAGAAATGGGTCGGCCCGTCGTAGGGAGTACCAGAGTCTGGGAGCAGCAACAGAGAAGGCCCTATGTTGTGTTTGAATTACCTAATCAATCGTATATGCTAATTACAGAAGTGTAGGTGCTCATCATTGATGGTCTCTATGTGCCAAGGAGAGTTTTAGATGGAAACAACTGTATTTATCCATATCTATAATTATATGTTGGTTTTACCCACGTGTAAGTATAGATGTACACAGTAGCAGCAACAGTGCATACAATATATTGCCGAGTTTATTAGAATGAAAGAGGTATAGAATTCATTATAGAATGAAAAGGTAGGATAAGTGGTTATCCTGTTGGGACTTTAGCTAGTTAGACCTGAGGTTGCATGAGGAAAGAAGAGACAGAAACAATACATGTTTCCAAACAGCATAAGACCTCCAGCCCAAGATTCTTCAGGAATTTCGTTTTCCTGTAAAAAGGCAGCAAAGCAGCTTCAGGTTTTGATATTGTAGTTGAAGGGGAGAAGGGAAGCAGGTGCTCTGTTTAATGATTGCTAATTTTAGATTGTTTTAACCTAGTTTGTTTGGCATTTAAAGAGGTAGTCCCTGTTAACTGCAGAGTGCCGGAAGTTTCTGTTAGAAGCCACATATACTGATAACAGACCATTACAGTGAAAATATTATACAGGTGAGGAGGGCCTCAAGCAGTAGGTGAATCTTAGGCATAGCTTTTGCAAAGGGACACCCTTGTTTCCTGTTTTATTTTTATTTATTTATTTATTTATTTATTTATTTATTTACAGTGAGGAGCACAAGTTGATCTCTTAACTAGCAGTAAATGGCAGCTGAGATTTACGGCTAGATTTGTGTCAGCAGTGGATTAATAGGATTCTGCCAGCCCCTCTTAATGTATATACAAGTGGTGCCTTGTATAAAGGAATTAATTTGTTCCAAATGAAATTATGTTAAGCAAATTTTCCTTTATACAAATTTCCTATAGGAATGCATTGAAAACAGAGTAATCCCTAATAGTGACCATTTTTATGTTGTACGGATTCACCCCAGAGACGATTCTGTTAAGCAAATTTCCCCTATCTCCGGAATATTTTATGTTGTACAGATTTTATGTTATAAAAACCATTTGTTATACAAGGGTCCAATGTAATGAGTTTGGAAATTATTATCACATAATGTATGGTAGGCACTAGCCTAGATGGTTTTTAAACAGGATAATAATAACAATAGCCTATGTTAGCTCTTCTTTCCTAACTGTGTTAGGAAAATGCATAACACTTTGCAATGCACATTCTAAAAGCCTAATATTTTGTTGCAGATTACATTCCCCTCTACCCATCTCTGTTCTCACTTTTATTGCGGGGCGTTCATCATTGTCACTGTTCATTCAACCAGACTCCAAAGTACCTGTATTTACAAACACCCACACTTACATTTTAGATCTTTAATTGAATTGCTTTGTCCTGCTTGCTTTTTTGTAATTACCATGAGCCTGATTTTCTTAATGTTTATTTTCTAAGGTCTCTTCGCTACTTACCTCACTTAGAAAAGTCATAAAGGGTGGGGAAAGGCCCTAAACAATACACTAAGGACTGAGCATGCTCAGTGGACATGGAATACTTACTGATGGTTGAAGAGGGTATTAAAAAATAGAAAAATAAGGGAAGAGCGTGAAGTGGTTGGAAATCTGAGCACCCTGGTTTCCACACTGAAACAAATTCTCCCAAGCTCCATTTGTTACTTTTGACAGTTAAAATGAATCTTCAGGCAACTTATATTAGAATAATGGATTGAAGGGAGAAACTCCACACTTTGATGATGTGTTCTTATAACGATCTGGCTGACCATTGTTGACAAAAGGAATTCTCATCCTTTAGACCTAATCTGTAAAAGCTGATAGTTAAAAGGAATGATTGGTAGATAGGCTTTCTGGAAGATTAAATCACTCTGTGGTGAAAGAGGAAAACAAGGGGAGAATCCCCAGATTCTGATGGGTTTAAGAAAACGCCTCCCCAAAATTTAATGGCTATTTCCTTTTCCCTTTTAATTAATATTTAACAACAGGTGAATACCATTCCTGTTTTGCCTGTGTGGACTGAATTATTTGGTTCTGTTATCTCACAACTGTGTCTTATCTATGGGTAGTTCTCTGGTATATGGTCACATTTTCTGAAAACACAATTTTTTTCCTAGTGTGAGCACCGACTCCTGTGGTACGCAAAATAGCATGATAGAAATCACTTCAGGCTTGGAAGATTTTGATACATTTGCTGCCTGTTTTTCTTTTCCCCAGCAACCATGAAAACAGTGCATTTCTTACTGGTTGTTGCCTTCATCCCTTGGGGACTTTCTCTGGCCAAGTTTGATGAATTTGATGATGGAGATGACATTGTTGAATATGATGATAATGACTTTGCGGAGTTTGAAGATGTGATGGAAGATCTTGCCACAGAATCTCCTCAGCGTGTCGTCACGACAGAAGACGATGAGGAGGAGGCCACGGTGGAACTCGAAGGCCAAGATGAAGGCCTTGACTTTGATGATGCAGATGCTCAGGTGAGGCTAAGTGACAGCCCCATGGCACAGTGGTTAAATGCCTGGATGGCAGGTAAAACTGTGCTCACGACCTGGGGTTCAATTCCAGGTAGCAGGCTCAAGGTTCACTCAGCCTTCCATCCTTCCAAGGTCGGTAAAACGAGTACCCAGCTTGCTGGAGGTGGGGCAATGTGTAACCTGCATACTTTAATTAAACTGTAAACCACCCAGAGACTACTTGAAGTGATATGGGGCGGTTTATAAGCAGAACACGTTGCTTTTGCTTTGCTTTGTTCTTCTTGATACAGGTGAAAGGGGTGAGTCTGGAGGATTTGGGATGAACCAGTCGTTACTACGGGTGAATCCAGATTTTACATGGAATGTCTTATTTATCATCATTGATTTATTCCAAATGCACCTGAGGGTATGATAAGAACCAATGGGTAGGAAATTCATCAGAGTGAGAACCCACCTGGAAATAAGGAGACATTTCCTGAAAGCATTATTAAACAGTGGAACAGCTTGCCTTTCAATGTTGTGGGTGCCTCATCATTGGAGGTTTTCAAGAAAAGATTGGACAGACGTCTATCTGGGATGGGATGAGGTCCCCTGCCTTGGGTAGGGGGGTGGGCTAGAAGACCCCCAAGGTCCCTTCCAACCCTATGATGATTCTATGATTCTATCGTCTTAGAACTGGAAGAGACCCTATGGACCATCAGGTTCCAGCCTCTGTCCAGGAGGCACATTTGGGAAGCAAACTCACAACCTTTTGGCTCTGCAGCCAGAGACCTCAGCCACTGAGCTATCCAGCAGTTCTAGGTTGTATTGAGTACATATTTATAATTAAGCATCCATATATTTTTGTGACCCTACCTTTATAAAACATAAAACTTAAAATGTACAAAAATTGCTTGGAAAACAAGCAGATAATCAAAGACTGTAATGGAAAACAAATGGTATAAAATCAATCAGGATTAGCCTCTTGCGTAAAGTATTTTGTCTTGTTGCTTACAGAAACTTTCAGTGTGGATTAACTTCACTTCCCCCCTTTTTATGTTTTTCTTATTAGTGAAAATTGGAGAAACTGTTTAGGATGCTGTGATCTTCTTTTTCCTGGCTAGATGGATATCATAGCACACTGGAACAGAAGAATCTGGGTTACCAGAATATTTCAGGGAAAGGCACAGTGAATGACTGCTGGGTTATAAAGCCGGAACTTTAACTACATGTCCGATTACAGGGGTACCTCTAGATACGAAATTAATCTGTTTCAAGGGATGCTTCGTATTATGAAAAATTCACACAGTACAGTATATTGAAATGCAGTTTCCCATAGAAATAAATGGGAAACCAATTAATCAATTCCAGAGGTCCTGAAAAAGTAAAAAAGTGGGAACTCTCTCTCTCTCTCTCTCTCTCACACACACACACACACACAGAGGGAGAGAGAGAGAGAGAGAGAGAGAGAGAATGCAAAAAGCACAATAAAAGCCATGGAAACGATGAAACTCAGCTCCCTACTTTTCAAACCGCCATAGAAATCCACCAAAAAAAGTTCCAAAAAGTCTCAAAAACCTTGCCAAGTATTTCCAAAATGGGGGTGGTGCTTTATGCACGTCACTGTAAATGGGAGTCCCAGTTCTCCGCTTCTGTTTGCAATGTTTCCTTTCTGTTTGCAATGGTTCCCTTCAGTTTCCAATGATTCCCTTCCATTTCCAATGGTTCCTTTTCGTGCACGGAAGGGAACCCTTTCAAATGGAAGGTATTCATTGCAGATGGAACCGGGACTTTCGTTTGCAATGGTTCCCTTCCCTTCCAATGATGACATGCATGGAGGCGACGCTATAAAATTTCCCAGGCGCAATGTGTCCTGGGAAAACTTTTTTTGCATCTCGAAAAAAAATTGGCTACATTTTCGTATGACGAGGCATTCCTTCTCCATGGATTTTTCTTTGCATCTCGAGATTTGGTATCTAGGGGCGTTCATATCTAGAAATACCTCTGTACTCTGAAAAAATGCAGTGAATGGTTTGAAGTGTTGCTGTTTAAGTTTGTTCAGTGATGAACTAAGAGGCCATTTGGGAGCCTTCGATTTGCTGCTTTGACCTCTCTAAAGGGAGAGTAATTTACAAGTATTGTAAAGTTGTGATTCCGTGTGAACCGTCCATCTTAAGATCATCCCCAGTAGTAGCCCTACCACTTAGAAAGAATCTAATTTTACTGAAACAATTGCTTTTGTCCCTTCTTTTTTATTTTTATTGTAGGAAGGTGATACAGAGAGTGAACCATATGATGATGAAGAGTTTGAAGGTTATGAGGAGAAACCTGATGCAACCCCTGGCAGAAATAAAGATCCTATTACTATTGTTGATGTAAGTGCACATTGTGAAAAAAAGTTGTATTGTCTTTGATTTGCATGGCAGTAGTGCTTAAATTAAATTTATAATTCCTGTGCATATCTATCTCATGTTCTATGCAAAAATTTTCACATACCTAAGCATAATATTTTCCTTCTATAAGATGCCCCACGTATAAGTTGACCCCCAATTTTCCAGTCCCAAATTACAGGTTTGCAATGGAGCAGTTCTCTCCTTGGCTTACTTTTGTGTTTAAAACAACCTCAATTTTTAGTCTAATAATTTTAGACAAAAATATAGTCTTATACAGTCACCCCCCACCATTTCGCGGTTCAGGTATTGCGGTTCCACTACATTGTGGGATCACAGTACCTGCACCTCGGAGCCGCACGGGGGGGGGCGATCGGTCGCTCTGCGCTACCCTCAACGCTCCTCCGAGAAGCCTCGAGCCGCGTGGGGGGGGCTGTGGGGGGCGATCAGGTCACTCTGCTCCACCCCCCCATGTTCCTCTGAGAAGCCTCGGGCGGCGGGGGGCGATCAGGTTGCTCCGCGCCGTCCCCCCACGCTCCTCTGAGAAGCCTCGGACAGGCGTGCAATTCCCCCCTCCCGCTTCCGCATATCGCATATTTTCATGCATTGCGGGTGGGGTGGGTCCCTAACCCCCGCAATCGGCAGGGGGGGTGACTGTACATGAAAAAATAAATACTGTACTGCAACATGTATTTCATCAAGGAATCTTGCAGTTAACTTTTGTATCACGTTCCCTGTTTAATTAAAGTACCATCAAACTTTTATATTACACCTTATAAATGACATTGAAGTTTCAGCCAATGCATAGCAACAAAGGCATTTGATGAAAATATATGGGTAAAACAGAGCAAAAGGTTTGCTTTTATCCAGATACTTTGTCGTATGGCAGAACCATATTAAGTGAGCCGCTTACGGCTAAATCAACACAGTCTAAAACCACACTAAAAGCAATGGCAATGATTTGAACCATTTCTGACAGAGAATGATTCCCTGCTTCTATGTTAAACTACAGCCTTCTCTTTTCCAAATATATTTCTTCAGGTCAAGTCTTTCTGGAATGCTTGTAATGCTACTTTCCATGGTGTGGGCCATTAGCTGTTTTCTCCCATACTGACTTACACTGTTTCATTATATGCATCGTGTTCACAGTTCAAACACAGGACAACACACTATACCAAAACCTTAGGTGATTGTGGTATTATGTGTTGTCTTGTGTTTTGTGTTATGTTTGAACATGATACTGATCTAGGTGCATGTCCCTTCTCAGGCCTAAAGTTAGTTTTGGAGCCCCAAGGAAAGTTGATCTAATCCTTCATCCATTATTGGTTAATATGAGATCTTGGAGCTATATGAAATGAGAGGAGAAGATAAAATAAAATAAAATAAAATAAGGGAATGAGATATGTTAGAAAAAAGGATTATGCTCCCATAGTATTCTCTTTATGCCTAAAATTTAGTGAACTGGTAACATAATGAGTTTAAAAGGTATATTACAATGTATAGCCAGAGTTTTGGTTGGGAAAACTTTATTTCCCCTCCTAAAAATGAAGTAACTTAACAAAGCCGTAATTCAACAGGTCCCTGCCCATCTCCAGAACAGCTGGGAGAGTTACTACATGGAAATCTTAATGGTGACAGGCCTGCTTGCTTACATCATGAACTATATCATTGGGAAGAATAAGAACAACCGTCTGGCTCAGGCCTGGTTCAATAGTCACCGGGAGCTCCTTGAAAGCAACTTTGCTCTTGTCGGTAAGCTGGTCTGTGAGTTCCTCATTATGTCCACCTTCCACTTCCCTAATCCTAGCCCATAAGATCAAAGTTAAAGGACATTACTTGAGTTCTCTTAGAGTTTGCCTTTGTCATTGTTGTGCAGTAGTACAGCTTCATCAGGGAAGAAGAAGGGGAGAAAGGGACAGCTGAGGTGAGCGAAATCTGCCACGTTCTCCAACTTCATCTATAGGGATTCCTTTGTTTGAGTTGAGATGTTCAGTAGGAGATAGGGGGGTCAGCCAGAGCTGAATTTAGAGGAAGGATCAGATTGGTATTCCATTCAGAGAGAGGTATGTCCAGAGTTGAATAGGAGAACCCCCACCACCGCCACAAGATTTCTAAAACTGGTAATTGCAGGATCCAGAGAGAAGGCAGAATTGGAAGAAGAGCGGGCAACTCTTCCAAGAAAGCCATAGCAATTTTAATCTTGGAGGCAGAGAAGGATAGAAGTGGGTAGAGTGAAATACCAAGAGACACAGCGAGAAATAGATATGGGATCCCCCTAGAACAGGGATGGTGAACCTATGGCACGTGTGCCAAAGATGGCACAGAAAAAGAGCTTTTGCCTGGCACGCAACATGCTCCTTGCCCCCCCACTTCCCCCTCCACTGGACCAGCCGTGAGGAATTTGTGGAGGGGGAAGTGGGGGGCAGGGAGCCCTTGCCATCACCGCCCTTGCCATCGCTGCCCTTGCTGCCACCCCTGGCCCCGCCTCCGCCAACCCCGCCGCCAAGACCATCATAATGGAAAGTCACAGAGATGGGAAGGGTTACATTTTCGGCTTGCAACACACATACTGGAGAATTTTGGCCGCTCTGGTCCAGAAAAAAGTTGTGTCTCCCATCGGTGGAAAACAGTGATGGAAACAATCCCTTGGCTGGAGTGGCACATCCTTGCATCCTTGCCAGCACCACGGAGACACTAGAAAGCAACAGGGTGGTAGTTGCAGACATGTGTATATCAGTGTCATAATGGTTCTAGCAGTCAATGCACCAGCCTAAGTCCCTTGGCTGCCATCAGGGGCAGCCCTGTGTAAAGCAGGTTGCACAGGCTGTTGTTAAATCACATGTACATAGAACATAAGAACATAAGAAGAGCCATGCTGGATCAGGCCAAAGGCCCATCTAGTCCAGCTTCCTGTATCTCACAGTGGCCCCACCAGATGCGTTTGGGAGCGCATGAGACTAGATATCTGTCTCCTGATACCACTCCCCTGCATCTGGCCCTTGAAGCACCCTGGTTTTAAGCCTGGAGATTACACATCTCCATCATGGTTTGTAACCTGTGATGGACTTTTCCTCCAGGAATCTGTCCAATCCCCTTTTGGAGGCATCCAGACCAGATGCCATCACCACATCCTGTGGCAGGGAGTTCCACAGACTAACAACGCGCTGGGTGAAAAAATATTTCCTTTTGTCTGTTCTTACTCTCCCAGCCCTCAATTTGAGTGTATGTCCCCTAGTTCTGGTGTTTTGTGAGAGGGAGAAGAGCTTCCCTCTATCCATTTTACTCATGTATTTTCTTTGAAGGGGATGATGGCACAAATAAAGAAGCCACAAGTACTGGCAAGCTGAATCAAGAGAATGAGCATATCTATAATCTCTGGTGCTCCGGAAGGGTTTGCTGTGAGGGTATGCTGATCCAGCTCAAGGTATGAGAAACTCAACTTATGAATACTCTGCTCTTGAAATTAGGAGTGCCTTGAAGAAAATTCTGGCTTGACTGGTAGGTCTAAGGGCAGTTTGCTGTCGGTTGGTTTGCATTTCTGAATTACAGTTGTTCAAGAACAGTAAACATTGAAATGGCTCCTTGCCACCATGCGAATTAGACTGCGGGGCATAATTAAGATCTGGGACAACTAAGAATGGATTTTTTGAGTTGAAAGAGTGTGACCTCAGTTGCTCATTCAAGGCAGGCAACATATTCTTGCCTGCCTTGAACACACATGTGATCTATTTTCCTGTTTTAGTTAAAAACCCAAGGTTTATCGGCTGGGGCCAAGAAGAAGAGACATACCGTTAGAAATTAAACGGTATTTCCCTTCTTCTTGGTCCCAGCTGATAAACCTTGGGTTTCTACTAAAACAGGAAAATAGATTGTGCAAGCTTGAAGTCCAGTTTGCACAGCTTAAAATATCTGCAAACTGTAAGGTTAGGCAACAGAAGCTCTTTTGCAGAAAAAATGCTACCCCTCTTAATTCTGGGTCTGGCTTCTTTTGAATGAAGACGTGTTTGCATGTGTGTCTGTGTATGCATGCATGTATCTCAAGTTCTTTTAGATTTGTACTGCATTCTCAAAAAAAAAAAAAAGAACCGACATTCACTAAAACATCAACATCCCTGTGAAAGAAGTTATATATTTGAATGAAAGGAAAAATAGCAACTAAATAAAACGTAGGAACAAAAGTTAAAACATCTAGATAGCCTGCGGAGGTCAACTCTTTTCCTGTTTTTTGGAAAGGCATCAGATGAAATTCCCAGCAAGCTTTTCTGGTCTGAGCCTTCCAAAACAGGGTCGCATTATTTTTTAAAAAAGCCTCTCTTTCTGGACATTTCAAATAGCACAACCACAGTGAAAGTCTAGAAAGAACAAGTTGGCAGATGTGTGGAAACCATACATTTCTTTGGGGGCTCTGGCCACAGGCCATGGTAGGCTTTCAAGAACATGAACTGGGCGTGACTATACAACAGGAGTCAGTGTGATTGAGAACTTCTAGTATGATGGATTAATAATGATGTTGATGATGTACCGCAGGCATGTCTAAACTTCAGCCCTCCAGATGTTTTGGACCACAGCTCCCAGAATTCTAAGCTTAGATTGCCAGTGACAAAGGACTGTGGGAGTTGTGGTCCAAAACATCTGGAGGGCCGAAGTTTGGACATGCCTGATGTACCGTCAAGTCATTTCTGACCTGTAGCCATCTTTTTCAGCATTTTCAAGGTTAGAGAATACTCTGAAGTGGTATTCAAGTTTCCAGGCAAAAGCTTGCAGCCTGGCTCTTGTTTATGAAGACACATGACCTGGCAGCTTTTTTTGGCCTGGATCTGATCAATGCTTGGCTTAGAAAAGTTAGAAATACTTTCTACCACATGGTAGAAGTAAAAGATGGCGGAACCTCTACCAGCTGGTCGACTGTATTCTACCTTGAATTCTGCGAGGGAAGATAATGATGAGCGTCTAAACTGAATGAAATAAAGAATAAAACGCTCTCATGTGTTGTATGTTGGGAGTTCCAGTTGAGCTTTGACAGTTGGAGAAGAGCTTTCTTCCACTTCTGCAATATGTCTTCTGCCTGTGATTAATATTTGTAACACAGGATATTTCATAATACTGTATGCCTTGAGGAGGTACTGAGTCAGTTCTAGTGGTGAGAGGAGACTTTATGCCTTCAAGAATAGGACAGGCTATGTCATATTTGGAGCAAGGATTCCTCACACCTCAAAATGCTCTCTTTCAGTTTCTCAAGAGACAAGATTTGCTCAATGTGCTTGCTCGTATGATGAGGCCAGCCTGTGACCAAGTGGTATGTATTTATGTTCTGCAGCCTAAGAGCAGAGCTCATGAAACTGGGTTTGACCAGTTCATTCAATCCAGAATGGCAAGGGTTTTATGTTTCCACAGTCATCTAGACCTAGGACCCTCATGGCGCAGTGATTAACTGCTGAACTGCAGTGAAAACTGTGCTCACAACTTGGGGTTCAGTCCCAGGCAGCTGGCTCAAGGTCGACTCAGCCTTCCGTCCTTCTGCGTACCTAGCTCATTGGTGATGGTGGGAGGTAGGGGTAGGGTGTGGGCAATGGCTAACCGGTATAATTAAATTGTAAACCACCCAAAGAGGGCTTTAAGCTCTCTGGGGTGGTATATAAGCAGCATGCTTTGCTTTTTGCTTGGCTTATGTTTGTAAAGTTAGACTCTGAATCTGCCACATTGGCTGTTTAAAGCAAAAAAAGAAAAAAAAGGGCGTTCTGCTTATATACTGCCCCATACCACTTCAAGTAGTCTCTGGGTGGTTTACAGTTTTAATTACAGTAGGCAGGTTACACATTGTCCCCCCACCCCAGCAAGCTGGGTACTCATTTTACCAACCTCAGAAGGATGGAAGGCTGAGTCAACCATGAGCCTGCTACCTGGGATTGAACCCCATGTTGTGAGTGCAGTTTTACCTGCAGTCCAGGCATTTAACCACTGCACCACGGGGCTCCTAAATACCAGAGGCCTGTGGGAGTCAAAGCAGGGATTTGCTTTGAGGCTTTATTGCAGTATGCAAGCACTTGCCTATCTCTGTGGGTAAAAGAAGCAGCATTAAAATACAAAGGGCATTATCCACATGCCATATAATATATTCAGGCTGTGGAAATTTGCTTTTCTTTCTTATGGTTGCCAAGACTTGCTCTTACACATGGGTGCACATGAAAACATGCCATAACACACAACACTAGTAATATTTTCTAATTAATTTTTTGCTCTAAATCAAATTGAGTCATTCCGGACCCATCTTCCAATTATCATCTGCATAGCTGCCCAGGAAATGGTGCCCTCTCAGTACCTCTTGTTTCTTTGCTATTAGGATTCCTTCAGGATGGATATTTATTTTCTGACAGCATCCTACAAGGCAAAATTAAGGAAAGCGATCATTTATTGGGTTGGGAAAGAAATAACGGTTCATTTATGCTGATTTCACTGAACTCATAAGTGGTTTAAATAAAGCTATTGAGCCCGCTGCAATGACAAATTAAGTATCCAGTTGTTCAGGCAGTCATATTTGTTCCTACTAAAGGGGGCTTGAAGCCTTCCTCTCTTGCTATTGTGCGATGAAATAAAAATAGCAATTTTATGGTCTTCCAGTACAGTGGTACCTCGACGTACAAATTTAATCCGTTCCGAAGGCATGCTCTTGAGTCGAACTACTCTTAAGTTGGGGTACCTATCTAAAAAATTGAAAAAATAAGTTAAAAAATAAAAAAATGGAAAAAATATTTGCAAGTCAAGCAAACCATATCTGAAATTTGTAAGGCAGCAGTTAAAAGTTTTCTGCTTAAGTCGAATTGCCCTTAAATCGGGACACCACTGTAATTCTAATTTAGAGGATTCCTATTAGAACTGATCTTGGGTAATACCTGTAGTACCTGAGCTGGTTTTTCGTCTTTGCAGTGATGTGGGGCCCGGTTCTCCATTTGTTTTCTCCCTCCACTCACCCTATTTCTTGTATTATCTGATGTCATTGTGGAAACCTTGGAATGACTAGGATTTTCTCTGTTGCTCAGCAAATAAAAGTTACGATGAATGATGATGATATGGATACCTACGTGTTTGCTGTTGGGACAAGAAAGGCCCTGGTACGGCTTCAGAAGGAAATGCAGGACCTGGTATGTACTGCGGCAGGGGGTGGGGAAAGAAAACCGCGGTGAGTTAGGATAGGATGGAGAAAATGTACTTGAAATTACATTCATGACACTAAACATTCCCAGTGTTGTGAATATTTAAATAGCTTCAAGCTACCTAGTGGGCAATGTGGTTTGTTTGTTAGAAGTCTAGATAGAATGCAGTTGCTGTATTAATTGAGCAGATTTCAGCACAGTGTAATGATTCCAATTCCAAAAGTTACTTTTCAGACTACAGATCCCCAGAGCTCATGGTCTGAATGACTAGTAGTAACCTGTTTTTTAAAATAACTTGGTGCAGGCGTAAACATAGTTCTGTGTTGCTTAAAAAAGGCTGGGCATCTCATCTGGGTCATCATATATTTTGTTTTCCTCTCCTGCAAACCAGGATTAAAAATCACTTTTGAAAAACATTTATAGCCCTTGTGCAACTCTTCAGGATTTGATCTGCAAGCCAGTTATAAAACATATCCATTACAACATCAGATATATAGAAATCCCCGATGTCTAAATGCACTCAACAGAATGGTAACTTTAAAAAAAATGATAAGTGCTGCAAATGTTATTTTAATTGTTGTCATATTGTAAGTTATATTTTCCTATCTGCACCAGCTAATTTAAATATATAATTTAAATATATTAACATACATTTTCCCATCTGCACCAGTTAATTTAAGCAAAAATGAAGTTGATGCATGGGCTGTTTTTCTTTCACCTTCTCCCTCCCAGTGTTGACCCCACAAGGTAGGGGAGCTTCAGCAGCATCATTTTATAAACCACTAGATCTCTCCTGGTGCCGGTTTGAAAGAAAGAGACAGATGGATAAAGTCAATATATAGTAATATGACTTAAAATCACAATGTAAGGAGATGATAAACATCTCATTCTGCCTGCAGTTGCACAACAAGGCCTTGACAACCCTTGGTCTTTTCCTTAGTAAGTTTTGATTCAATTCTAGCAATTAAAAATAGAATATTAGTCACTTGCCTAGATTGTGGCCTGTGGGGCCGCATGCCGGAAATAATCCACCAATGGAGCAAGTTTCTGGTACCTGAGAAATGGCCGGCGGTGGTGGTGGTGGTATAATGTTGGGCAAGTGGATTGTAGGGTGGATTCTATCCCGTGTCTGATGCCACTTCACATGGCACTGGGTACCTGAACCACTTTTTTAAAATGGCCTGGACACCTGTTGAAGCAAACATTGGCAGAACACAGAGCATGCTTGTCATGTGGCCATTTCTTTTATATAGAGTGAGTTCTGCAGTGATAAACCCAAGACGGGGGCCAAGTATGGGCTCCCAGAGACGTTGGCTATCCTATCAGAGATGGGGGAAGTCACAGAAGGAATGATGGATACCAAGGTAAGGTAGGGTAAGCAAGAGATGGTGGAGTTAGCAGGAACCCCCACGGGGGGGGGGCTTCATTACTGTATAATGTGTTGCTCTACGTTAGACCAAGTATGCATCTTGGTTTATGCACTCTTGCCACAGGAGTCAACCAAGTACTATAGGGGGAGATTCTCAAGCAGGGTATGACAGAGATGGTTCTCTTTTCTTCTTTATCACCACCGTCAGGTAGAATCTTGCTCTTTGAGTGAGGCTGGCATTAGATCACATATGTGGTCCTTCTGTCTTAACTATCTCCTAAGCTTTGTCCTGTTCCATCTGTAGAAAGGAAGCATTGACATAATTGGTGGAGTGTGTTAATCTGCTCTAGGAATTCACTGCCATTATTGGCTTCCAGCTCAGTTTGGGGTTTGGAAAGTTAGAAAGATAGATCCAAGGCTGAGGGACCTGCAACTGTCTCAGTGTTGTTGAAGCCCAATTCCTGCCTGTCAACCTGCTGATGGAGTAGAAGGGTGGAAGCTGTACTTCAGTAACATCCGGAGGCCTCAGAGTCCATGACTGTAGGTTAGACAAATGCAAAGAGGACAGAACAGCCAATTGCCATGAGGATTATGTGGAATATGTCTGTGAAGATTCTCAATCGCCCAAGTGAGTTTATCTGGAAGTTGAGTCATGGCAACTGGACTTCTTTTTCTGGAGGGATTGAAACATTTTGCTGCTTATCCAAACAGCTTTGTCAGTCTGAAGAAAGCTAGTTGTGAGTCCTCCATTTTGACCTTTTGTCACCCTGGTCTGAAACAGACTCATAAGATGATCAATGGCCTGAATAGGCTTGTTAGGTAGACAACAGTCTCAATAACCTAAAGGTGAACAATGGTCTAGGGTGCTGAAACCCATAAAGCATGGGTCATTAGCTCTGGCCTTGGTGATGGAGGTGTGAAGTATTTTGATTTGTCTGGGTATTGTTGAAATCACAGCCTGATAAGTGGCAGAGACTGAAGCTACGGTTGACACCAGAATCTTGGGTCTTATCTAGTAGGGTTGTTCTTTCTGCGTTTGATCATAGCATCCTATTTAATTGGGGAGAGGTGAAATGCCTTCTAGCTTCTTGAGGCTGTACAAATTTCATGGGAAACTAACTTTTCCAGTGCTCAGTCTAAACTGATTTTCCTGCTGCTTGTAGATGATCCATTTCCTCACACATTACGCTGACAAGATTGAATCCGTCCATTTTTCAGACCAGTTCTCCGGTCCAAAACTTATGCAAGAGTGAGTATGATCAAAGAAATAATTGTGCTTCCCTGTTTATTTTCCTTTTCATGTGAAAAGGAAAAGAAGAAGAAAAAGTAGTAGCTGAAGAATGTACAGTATTTTTCTGTGTATACGACTATATTTTAATCTAAAATTGTTAGACTAAAAATTGGTTTGGAAAAATGGGGACATCTTATGCATCTTATTGACGGAAAAATACGGTAAATATAGTTATCGTATGCTACCTCTTTGATTGCAATCATGGAAATTCCTAAACAGCTGGTCTCAGGATTTATTTAGTGTGCAGCATTTGGGCTTTGGATTGTTTTCAGTTCCAGAACTTACAACAGGTGAGGTGGGTTTAATACAAAAGTATATCCAATGGGAAAACACTTTTGTCTCAATAATTGCCCAGATAACTACTGTGTTGTCAAAGGCACTATGATCATTGATCTGTCTTTTTCAGTTGTAGGGATCTTTTGCTACTTGCCCTCCTTAATGGAGGGAGCAAACAGCCGTGACGGATTGTCAGCTGTGGGTGGAGGACAGGCTTGGCACTACCGTACTGTTCTTGGTAGAGTGGATGAATATAGAGATTGCCTTTTTCTAAATACCCTAGTGACTTCGGCCATCCCGATGTTTTGGACCACAACTCGCAGAATTCCAAGCCTGTATTGCCAGTGACAAAGGACTGTGGGAGTTGTGGTCCAGAACATCTGGAGGGCCAAAGTTTGGACATGCCTGCAGGCCTAGAAACTTTTCTATGAAAGCAAGAGGGAGGCAAATTGGATCCCCCTCCAGACTTTTCTCTGTAGAGCTTTTTATGGGAAGCATTTTCACAGACAACCTGCAGGAAGATCCTTCCTTCCAAAAATTCTGCTGTTAAGTCCCTGCCACTTCAGAATGCTCCAGGTTAGCCTTTAATCGCAGGACACAGAAGGAGAAGAAGAAAGTGGGATTCCCCAAGAACACCTCAAGTAGAAATAGAAATAGTAGTTTACGGTATGACCTAGACATTAAAGTTCGAAAAAGTTACTTTCAGGGTTTCTAGGGGCCATGCTGGTTGTGGGATTCTGAGAGCAATTATCCTGGAAGTCACTTTTCCTAGCTCTGCTGGGTGTTGCTCTGTTCTGCTTATGTATTTTGTTTTCTCATATCTTTCCACTAATATTTCTTTTTCTTCTTTGCTAGGGAAGGTCAGCCTTTGAAACTGCCTGAAACAAAAAAGACCCTTTTGTTTACGTTTAATGGTAAGAGGGGTTTTCAAAGACTCTTTCTTTGCACTTGAGAAAGCCTGCCCCACAACCGGGAGGTGACACATCATATATTCTGTATAATAATAGTTCCTTCTGCTGTTGGTGACTAAAAGCCCTTGCAATCATCTTCCAAATGCTGTAGCTGAATCACCGGGGTGCAGCGCCCCAGAATCACACATGTATATTTAAGCTTATAAACCAATGCATGTTGACCGGTTGATAACAAGGTCTTGGGAAGGCTTTGTAGCAATATGAATATTAATAGCTAAATCCTGGAAAAAATCATTATCATCAGGGCACTTAGAAGGAAAAAGAAAGCATGTGATTAAAAACAATGATGAAACTGTTGATAATTCATATACAGTATACAGGAAGGTTGTGATGATGCAGTGATTCTGTTGAGGTTATAGTCAGGGACCACTGCCATGTTTGGGAAGAACAAATACACCAGAGAAATAGAAATCTGAGAGGTTCATCAGTATTGTGAACATACAGTAAAAATGTGGTTTATTTAAATCTTTATGTAGATGAATACGTATGGTACAATGCTGATTGAAACCGCTGTCTAACCTCCCGCCCCCAAGGCAGCATTGCAGAAAGACGTTCTCTTGGCTATTGGTTCATGTTCTTGGAATTTGCTATATGTTTAAGAAAGATGTCTTACTGAATTCAGTTAACCGTACTGCCAGGTAGGTAGGATTACTAATTCAGCCTTAGTGATGTTGAATCTGAGGAAAGTATCTTTCTGCTTTGTAGTGCCTGGATTAGGCAATACCTCCCCCAAAGACATGGAAGCTCTGCTGCCACTGATGAACATGGTTATTTACTCCATTGACAAAGCAAAAAAGTTCCGCCTGAACAGAGAAGTAAGTTGCGTTTTTCTGAGTCTATATACATCTCATTGCAAACCTAATACAACTGGATAGGAAAAGGCTTTAATTGAGTGTGTTGTGGGGTATTTTCTGGCCCCAAAGTGAATTCCAGTTATTAAGGGTTAGGCTTGCATTTACTGTTGTGATTAAGATTAGAGTTCACATATGTTTCTTCTGTGTCTCCTTCCCAGTATTGTTGTCCTAATGGAGCCAAACTACTAATATGTAGATGACATCACTTTGGCTGAACTTGATCATGGCTCAACAAAAACCGTCATGGGATATTTTGTCCTGATATGTTTGTTGCATTGGCTGGGACAGATTTTCAGCCTTTTCTTTTATTTTTTATTTTTGTTTGTTTATTAAAAGCAAAAGGAAAGTGCATGATAGATGGGGAAAGTACAGGGAAACTAGTTGACAAACATTCAGGTAATAGTGCAGTGGAATGCCAGTGCAGTGTAGTAGAAGGTTGGTCAAGTTCCATGTGGATTCTGCATTCTGCGAGACTATGATATCCTACTCTAATCCATAAGGGATACATTACATATAAAAAAATCTGAGGCATCTCTTTGCCATGTACTCTCTTCTATCCATCTGATTAACTTCTGTTATTATTTTTCTTTTATGTTTTATTAAGCTTAATGTTATGGTTTTGTCAAGTTATCTGACTGTTTTGATTGTTTGGTTAGTTTTGTGTTTAGTCAAAATGTCTGTATATATATTGTTGTTTATTGTAAACCACCCAAAGTAGCTGGTGGGCTAGATGGGCAGTATAGAAATCAATCAGCCAATCAATCAATCAATTAGTCAGTCAGTCAGTCAGTCTAATAAATAAATAAACAAAATAAAAAAAATAAAATATCTCCTCTTGTCCATCCTACTGCAGTACGTGTACATTCTAAGTTTATAGCTGTTTTTACACACATTCCAAAGAATGAGATGTTATACAGTGATTTAAAATTCTAAATAAAGTTATTGTGGGAGATAGATTTGGAGGGGAACATGTGATGTTTATGTTCATAGGAGAGGAGCATGGATTGAAATGTTTGACAGATGCTGCTCTCCATGTTCAGGGCCCATGTTGTGAAGAGCTATAGAGATGAAGCAAGGAGACTAATTTGTGTTTAGAAGACACTGAAAGACAACCCTGTTGCTGGAACTTTGGTGCAGGATCCCAATGGCCATAGCCTCCTAATAGAAGGAGGGGAACCACAGTGCCACACTTACATTTTCAAAAGTAATCAAGGGCACCTCACATAAACATGTTAGGGTCAAGTGTCATATGACATGCATTCAGCCAGTGAGGATCTGATATGCCAAATGTTGCCCCGTGTGGATCTCCAAATATTTATATACTGTATATATTTTCATCTCCTTGTAATGCTTTCTCATTTGCTACTAAACATTGCGTTAACACTGTGACTTACTTGCATCTCTCCCTACCTCGGACCAAAGGGCAAGCAAAAAGCTGACAAGAACAGGGCGCGCGTAGAAGAGAACTTCCTGAAACTGACCCACGTGCAAAGGCAAGAGGCAGCTCAGTCCCGCAGAGAAGAGAAGAAGCGGGCAGAGAAAGAAAGAATCATGAATGAAGAAGATCCGGAGAAGCAGCGCCGTTTGGAGGTAAAGACTCTTTTTCCGGATGAGCTTATTAGGGTTTCGTGAAAGGTGCCAGAAATGACAGACCTGTTGAAACTGGGGTTAAGGCAATAGCGCGGGTATCAAAGGTCTCTATAATAATAAAATTAGCAGTTTAATGTTATCTATATAGTACATTCATCTTTGCAATCAGCTTCTTTTTCTCAGTGTCTGTTTTGTTTCCTGATTTTATTTTTCCAATGCAAAGAAACCCAGAATGTGACATACACAACTAACTTGCCATCTTTCCAACAGGAGGCTGCTTTGCGCCGTGAACAGAAGAAACTTGAGAAGAAGCAAATGAAAATGAAGCAAATCAAAGTGAAAGCCATGTAAAAAAAAATGAAGTTGTAAGAAGCTTCTTTCTTGGTGCCAACCATAGAATTTGCAATGTGCTGCCTCCAATGAGCTAATAATATCCCTGATTTTAAATCAGCATCCATTAAGAACCACGTTTGACACTAAACCTTTGTTGCTTGTGGGATTATGTGTGAAGTGTTTCTGTGCATGGGTACACGGGAAAAGGTTGTTAGGATGCCAAGGAACTCTTTTTGTGTCCGTCATGAGATTGCTTCTCAAAAAGCTGCAGAGATAACTCATTCTGATATATCCTTCTCACGTGCATGTATGCACAGGGAGTTTATCAAAAAGTGATTCATTCAACACTAAAAAAAAAATCACTTGGGTCAGCAACTAGAGATTATTTGCATCAGTACTCCCAGTGTATAGGATACAATCTTGAAACCACTCCACTCTCCTTTGGTCAGTAGAACTGTTAACAGATGTTTTTCATGGTTGCAGCTACTGTTCCAGTTTTAATGTGACATGCAAATCTGTATATAGAAAGCTTTGTAATGGTCTTCCATGTTGGTGGATTGGGTCCTCCCCCCATGTGCTCTGGTTGGCATTTCAGACATTTGCAATATTCCTTGGGATCCTTTCACTTATTTCCTATGTGTAGATAACTTCCGAGAATGTGCCAGCAACGCATATGCACTTTGATTCTATTTTGGGGATGTGGGAAGAATAAAGAATTTTATATTGGCCAAGATTTAAACATGACAATAGCCCCAACCTTTACAGAATAATAATAAAAAAGACGGAAAATGAAATCAACGGGGAAGTTGATTAGTACAACCAGCACGCTCGACTATCAAGCAGAAACATGAAATGTGTATGTTACGGATAGTTTTAGGTTTCAAAAATAGTTGTAGTTGATGGGAGAAATGGTTCGTTCCTTCATAGGGCTTGCAGTAGAAGGGTGCTAAGCCAGTATTATTTAAAGACTTGTGTGGTCTCTGACATCACGTAGTCCAGAATCAGGCCAGAGAAAGAAGCTGCTAAGTGCTTTAAGGCAAACGGACGAAAAACCAGCCTGTAGGCTACAAACTGCAAATGTCACAGCAAAGCCTGCATATGGATAAACATTTTTCTGTTCAGTCTTCGCAGTATCTGCTCCTGCAAATAAGTGGACAGTGTTGTTGGTATAAAAGCAGCTGGGAAGCCATTTTTCCCCCTGCCGGTATACTTGTTAAGTTTCATTACTGCATATTTGAAACTGCAGGAAACCCTATCACCTGGATCCAGTTGGTGGTTTGAGCTAGTGTTAAACCCATTGAATCAATGGCGTTTACATAGGCATTGACTCTCCATTCTGCAGTTGATTCCGTTGGTCTAGTCTAGTTGAGCATTAAAAGTTGAACTTAAAGCTGTGTGTTTTACGTTGCCATGACATGGAATGATGGGCATATTAATGTGCCCGTGTGTCTACACAGGCTGTTGCATAAAGACCTCTCGTATGAAATCAGGCATTCGGTTCTTCATGCCTCACTGCTGCCACTGCAAATAATTTAATATCCACCCACACAGCCGGTTTGTGTGTACCTGCTTTGTGCATTTAGATCTCTTGTGCGCCTTTGCCTGCGTGGATTTTACTGGTTTTGGTGGGTGCATTCGTTGGGATTCTTTTCTTCTTCAGGTGGATGCTGAATTGGTTTTGGCCCCTTTCCTACTAAATTCAAAGTGTTCTTCTAATGGTGTCATTTTCCTCCAGTGTTTCGGTGGCTGCTACTTAGATAACTGTTGACAAGCAGCTAGAGTTGAAATAATTGTGCAATTATTTCCCTGGTAAAGGTAAAATAATTTTTAGGAGAGTGTACCTTTTTTGTATTTGTTTAAGGTTATTTACGAAGGAGTTTGTGTATGCTGGGAAAACTGGAGCTACTCCCACTTTGCAGTCTTGGGGAATTGCTGCATTTTATAAATGCGCATCTAGATGGCATCGGATTGTTGCGTGCAAATTGGCACTTTCTGCAGAGGGTTTAATGGGCAGAAACCTGAGAGTGAAATTTGTTTCTTAATGTATTTTCTTGATGATGCTTTTATCTGCAAATATCTCTGATGCAATAACATTAACCTGCTCTTTAAAACAGCATGTGCTAAAACCTATTTGTTGGAGCATGGAAATGCACAGTTTCTTTCTGAATGCAAAAACCTTCAGCCTGAAAAGACATTGGAATTTAGTAATTTTATATAACTACCGTTTATGGTACTTTACAGCAGAAATGGCAATCCTATGTGGGATTCAAACTATTTTGTCACTAGATGTAGAAAGTAAGATTGAATAAAGTATTGTTTCACAGATGTCTTCTTTTAAAGAAATGCATAAGTGCTTTCTTACATTTTCTTTTAACTTAAACAAGAGGAGAAGATGCTACTGAACTCTCATAGGAATTAAGGCAATGGAAGCTATGTTTTGTACCAGAAAAATTTACGAGAACTGTCTAGGAAAAGACAAATGTTTAAACATACTTGATCTTTTTCTGGTTGTTTTTGCTTTTAGCTTTCATACTGAATCTGTTCTTTGTTTTCATTCCAAAGTTCATGAACTGTCCTTCCTCTGCAAAGAAGGACTTAGAAATAGTTAACTTTCTCCAGATGGTGCTCACAAGGCACCAAAAAGTGGGGGCTTCTGTCCTTATCACCACCCTGGAGAGGCGAAGTCATGTGAGGTGTGATCAACAAAACAATCTCCCCACCCCACCCCCGCCTTGGGAACTACAACTTCCGGAATGGTTCTGACACTACTTTTCTCTCCACTTGGAATAACATTAGAATGCTGTTTTAACCTTCCGATCCTGTACATCTTACTGTGAAAGTCAAACTCTTAGGCCTGAACCCTGTTGTGCTTTTTGTGCGTGTGAGGGAAATGATTTTGTCTTTCCTAGGCTGCCCATTATACGCCTGGGTATCTGATCTGTTAAAGAACTGAGAGAGACTGGGTGCAGTGAGCAGTTCAGGAAACAGGTCCCATCCCTTGCCCACTTGCTGTTGTTATATGATCTCTGTATCTGCGATCAATATATGTTCAGCATCATGGGCTCCAGGTAGGTGCATCGTGGAATGCAGCCTTAGTATAATTTCTTGGAGCATAATTCCCTATCATTCCTGAAGGTCACTTGAGCTAGCTCGAGACTGGAAGAGAAATTCATTTAGAGGGAGGAAGTGAATAACTTATTCTGAAATCAATATTTGGACCAGTGTGCTTTATTGCTGGCATCCAGGCTGGTGTCAGGCGTTGGGTAACCTTCTGGTTCTGCTGGCTCTTGCTTCCTGATGCCACTACCAGTTCCCTTGTCCTCTCTCAGCAAGTGTGAGGAGTGACAGGAGCAAAAAAGAGGAACTGTTTGCTTTGCCGTTTCTTTCTGACATGCTGTGTGCATTGACTACAAAAAAACCAACAGCAGCAAAAAAGAGGAGAGCATGTGAATGGGTCCGTGCTCACAGCAGCAAGAGGGGTCGGATCCATTGGGATAACAGACTGTGTCAGTACATCCCCCCCCCCGACCTTTCAGAACCAAGAAATGGAAACTCATTCTGGTTGAACACTGACGTGGAAAGAGTAATCATTCATATCACTGGCTCTCCATCTCAAGCCCCTGAGATGTACTTTTTACTCGTCTGTTGGAGTTTGGAAGCACCGTGTACACCATGACCACAACTCCCAGAGTTCTAAGCTTAGATTGCCAATGGCAAAGGACTGTGGAAGTTGCGGTCCAAAACATCTGGTGGGCCGAAGTTTAGATATGCCTGGTATACAGTATGATTGGAACTAGTGGTTAACAGGTGGGATCAGTATCTGAAATAAAAACTCTTTGGGATCGCCCAGGAAATGTCACAGCCTAAAAGTATTTTCCCATCTGTTTTTTTCCCCCAGTGGGTAATTGCCTCTCATGGATCATTCCTTTTTCACACATGACCTGTTAGGAGGTGGTCAGAGAAAGGGGGAGGGAATAGGAAAAACCTGAACTACTGAAAGCCCACTTAACAACCTTCTGTTCAGTGTTTGCATGGACCTGTTGCTTGGTGGACATAGCCTTTCTGCCAGGGATGAGGACTCGGGTAGAGGAACTCATCAAGCTGGACTCAAGTTGAGCCAGTGACTTGATTCTGTTCCCCTCCCCCAAACGATTTGAACTCCACTCCTGACTCTGAACCAGTCTGCCCTCCTTTTTTTTCTGAGGTGGAAAAGCATGTTTTTAACTCGGACTCGGGATTTGGTACCCAGAGTCAAATTTAGGACTCAGACCCCAAGACCTGCCCAATTTTCTGCTGCCTTCTCTCTCACACCACACCCCAGAATACTTGTGGCTCTTTGCTACTGAGAGGCAGAAGCTCCATACATGGCATGGGGAATTTTTTCTTCCTTGTTCATAGGCCAGTTTGGTGGCCCCACCCCCTTAAAGAAATTCAACGGTGCATGCCGAAATATCTGTAAACACTGCATTTCACTAGGGTGCCTGTTGAGCAGTCTTTGGCACTACTGTACGTATATCACATGTATTGTTACAAGCAGTTGGTGTAAATGTCACGGGCCTTTCAGGATTTGTGTCCACATGGTCTTTGATAACCCCCAAGGGAGAACAAATGAGGTGGAGACCGTCACCCTATCCTTCCTGTGTTACATGCAAACACCCACTATCAGAATATTCATAAGTTGAAACCCAATCTGCCTCTAGGGGCAGTCTGGATGTTGCCATAATTTGCTTTTAGTGTGTGTCTGTCTTATGGGAATGTGATCAGAAACACACACAATAATCACATTGGATATAAGTGGGAATAATGTCTAAGGGTGAAACATTCCTTGCTTGTTGCACTTACTCCGTTCATTTACCTCCTATCTTGATTCTTTTTCCATACATGAATGGTCTACTCCAGCTAAAACTTGATTCAAAGAGATCAACGAGGGTGCCATGTGTGAAGATGGATCTTAGGATAGTCAGACTAGGAAGCATTCTTGGTTGTGAAGTATGAAGGTATGCTTCAGTGGCTGTTACGTGCATCTGGTTTCCTGCTATCTGCACAGAGCAGAACAGAGATTGTCTTTTTGTATTTTGAAGGGGGTGTCCTGCCACTTCAAAGGTGTTCTTCCATCTCATTGTTTTTCCAAACAAAACAAAGGAAACAAGGCAGGATCGGTGTCTTGTCTACACTTCTGAAAATGAAGATGGTTACATTTCCCTTCTATAACCCTTGGTATGGATCACAGTTCAGCCAGCATTGCTTCTGTACATTGTCCTCCCTGCCTCCCCAAGGCAGCTAGTAAAGCTTTGTCGTGTCCTTTCTTTTACTTGCAAACCAGTTTTTGCTGCTTTTATACCAATTCATTTTGACTCATCCCATGCTCTGATTGAAAGAGGTGAATTTGCAGAACCACTGTGGGTGAATTTTGAAATAGCCCCATCCCCTCCAGGATCAGAAATGTTTAGTATATTAATTTAGTTGAGCCTTGTGGGTACTTATCTTTCCACAGGAATGGAGAAAAGGAGTGAGAAAGTAAATGTGAATTGTTCTCTATAAACAATACTGTGTATTGCACACATACACATGTGCCTAAAGAAAAGTTACAGCTGTTTCATGTCTATACTCCACTGCAGGCTTGTATTCTGTTTCCTATTTAAATAAGGTTTCCCATCCTCCTCTGACTGTTCAAGATGCCTCTCCTTAACCCACTGCTGCTAAAGGTTTGCTTTAGGATAGTGTTGACATGGAGAGCTTCCAAACAAGGTTTTTCTCAGGTAATTGCCTCAATAGACTCATTCATGGAGTATTATTGGTGTCCATGTATCTTTTGTTTTCCATTTGCAGACCCTCCCTTATTTCTCAACACTTGTTGACTGTTTCTTTTAATTACAAAAATCATCAGGAAACAAGGCATAGTTGCTTCACTCAACTTTTGTGTTGCTAATGCTGAGTGCC
Source organism: Phrynocephalus versicolor (assembly GCA_023846285.1). NCBI lineage: Eukaryota > Metazoa > Chordata > Lepidosauria > Squamata > Agamidae > Phrynocephalus > Phrynocephalus versicolor. The sequence continues at coordinate 15,116,216 of JAHTLZ010000111.1, read as the reverse complement.
CTCCATTTAGAAGCACTTAGTTTTGTTCCTGAAATCAAAACTGGGATGCAAAACAAAAATCTAATACACTGACAGCATATGTATTATGTGACCTTACAGTTTTTCTCTCTCCCCACCCCCAATCTGGAAATACCTTTACTAGCTTATATAAAGTACTGTACGCTGTGTTCTAAAGATTATGTTTTGCAGAGATGCAGTGCTTCTGCAGTTGTGTTTCGAAATTTAGATAATCTTTTGGCCCAGGTTTCTTTCTAACATCCAATACACATTTACTCTTAGCAGTGACCCATTTGATTCACTTGCATTGCCCAAAATAGGGTTATAGCTTTCTAGTAGTTTATATCTTGATCATCCTTCCATCATCTGCTCAGATCTGGCTGTCAGTAGTGAAAACATTATATACAAGGGCTGGATATATCTACAATTCCTTTTGGTTTGCTGCCTTCAGTTAGTGTTCTGACCCGTAACCTAGTTTTGCCTTCCATCCTCTTGTTTTTCTTATTTACTGTTTTAAATTGTAAGCTCCTTTCACATACAAAAATGGTTTTTTTAGATGACAGTGTTGAATTAACAATTATAGGTTTTACCTGTAGACTTTTCTCTAGCTGTTGTGCTCTTATTTTTTTTTCATTTATGCATACTATAAATGCAACATTATCCCATATGCTCCAACTATCTCTATTTTACCACCTGCCTGGAAAATAATTCCTTCCCCTTGTACTTACTGACAGTTGATTTTTACTTCAGTACAAGTGACAGAAAGTCTAGATAAAAATGGAAAGTTAAAAATTTACCAATTTCTTTGTATTTGGTTGAGAAACGGTTGAGTGATGAGGGGGAAAAATAGTCACCTTCTGGGATTTTCCCCTGCATAATACTACTTCTTGAATGGTAGTGAGCACAATAGTATATCAGCTATGATACTAGGACAGCCTGCCCGTTTCTTGAGGAAACTTGATTGGACAGGCTAGCAGGTAGCTTGATTCTAATCATATACTGTACTGCTCTTTCTATAAGGTTTATTTATTTAACTTGTACACTGTCATATAATGCATAGTAATCTGTGGGTAGTTTACCACAGATTTTAAATTCAAAATTAAATCAAATGGAAACCTAAAATAAAACAAAAACACAGTTTAAATCAACAAACCATTTGTCCTCAAGATTACTAAAAGCTGCTTTAAAAAGTTGTTTTCAGTCATTTTAAAAAAGACTTGAACAGAAGAAGCCTATCCAACCTCTACTGGAAGTTTGTTCCAAAGAGAGGAGCCACCAATTCCTTATGCTCACTGTTTTTAGTGTCCTTAGGTGTCACTACTCGTAATATAACAGACTGAAGAGCAGGTGGGATGGGTAGCTGTGTTTGTAGGAGACAAGTTCCAGCAAGAATCAAGGTCCTACCAGTGGTTCTCAACCTGCGGGTCCCCAGATGTTCTTGGACTGCAACTCCCAGAAGCCTCCACCACTTGCTGTGCTGGAAGGGATTTCTAGGAGTTGCAGTCCAGGAACATCTGGGGACCCACAGGTTGCGAACCACTGTCCTAAACCATTTTCTACAATATAGTCTTACTACTGCAGGGATAATACAATTCAAAAACCAGTCAGATCAATAATGCGTTGTGCCATTAAGTCAGAACCAACGTGTATACTATAGCGACTCTAACAGGGTATTCAAGACAAGTAAGATATTGAAGGAGTGATTTTACTGGTTTGAGCTACCTTGGTGAATTTCCATGACAAAACCAGGGAACTGAACTTGGGTTTCTTGAGTCCTTTGTAAGGTAGCTGAGGCTCAGAGGAGGGTGTGACTGGCCTGAGATTACACAGTGAATCCCCAGAAACTTTAAGGAGAATTCTTCAGATTGCTCAGAAGTAGCCAAACTTGTCAGGCTGCTAGGGAGATTCTGATTCCAACTAGGATGCTTGGGTTGGGAGAGGATATTGAGTTTGCTGAGGCAGCCCTCTCCAGTTTTGCAGTTGTTAAAACTGTTGGGTTAGGATCTGGGTTCTAATCAGAACAGAGCCTTGAAACTCACAAGGTGACATTAAGCTAGTTTCCCAGTCTAACCTTTCTCTCACAGTGGAGAACAAGATAGCTAATAAATACCAATACTGTAGTTAAATATCCATCCATCTTCTAATCAATCGAGGAACACATACCTGCATAATTTAAAATGCTACCTTACATTCATAGTAAGGTATGAAGCTGTTTGGATGAACAGCGAAACGTTTCTATCTCTCAAAAAAGAAGTCCAGTAGCCATGACTCAACTCCCAGATAAACGCACCTGGATGACTGAGAATCTTCACAGACGTATCTTACATTCATAGGCTAATCTGCAAAGTCTGGAACAACTAAGTAAGGGATTGGATTTTTCACCTTGGATCCAGCAAGGCTTTTAGCGTAGGTAGTGATATCAAGGATATTTAAAGGCAAATTAAGGATTAATTTGTTAAAAATGCCCTCCGTTCAATGAAAGATTAGCGAGGTATTGATCATTTCCCGTTAACCTTCCCACCTCCAGGCGAGCCACCCTAGTTGTTATTAGAGGCCAGCTGGGTTAAATGCCACCGTCTTTTTCTCGGGCAGGCGACCGTGTTTGGGAACTGCCGCCAAATCCGTTTTCCCACAGTGCAGTGCGACATTGTGCAAAAACAGACACGGGGAGGGTGTCCTCTTTCCCAAAGCCCCCTCCAACCCTGGCTGATAAATAGCACAACGGGGATTTCAGGTCCTGGACCTTGTTAAGGAAAGCAGATGTTTTGCAGCGTGCCGCTATTTTCATTTGATCTTATTTCGGCCAAATGATTTTCCTATGTCCCTGAAGCAGCGGATGGGGAAAAAAGAGGTCCAGGGAAAGTCCTCATTCCGAAGATTTTCTTACTTTCTGGGGGAAAATGTGAATTTAAAAGCACACAGAGTGAAATGAGACTGAGTGGTTTTTAGTGGGATTTTTTTTGGGGGGGGAGGAAGGAGGGAGGCTCAGTCAATTTCATTGTACACAGGTTGTGCATTGATAATAAAGGCGATTATCATTAATTTAACCAGCCTGCCTGCCAGCTCCCACAGGCGTGTAAATCCATGCCCGCTTCCCCCCCTTCCTCCCCCTCCCGACTAAGCAAACGAGGGAGCGAGGCTATTTATAGAGCGAGGGGTCTGTCACGTGACGGCGAATGACGTCACTGAATGTTGTTGTTAGTGTTTGGCGGCGGCGGCGGCGGCGGCGGCCGAGCAAAGCCAGCTGCAAAGATGGAGGAGAAGAGGAAAAGGAGGAGGTGGTTGTGGTTATGAAGGGCTGCCGTGGCAGGGACAGCCGGTTATAGTTTCCCTCCCCCTTTCCCCCCTCCCTCGGTGCTGCTGCTGCTGCTGGTGGTGGTGGTGGAGGAAGGGGGAAGGAACACATCTGGGGCAGGCTGGGCCCAGTAAATTGCAAGCTTTCCATCCTGCACGAACATCTGCAAGGAAAAGCCGGCGCCGCAACAGCAGCAGCAGCAGCAGCAGCAGGAACGCGCCATTTTCCCCCATCTTCTGGCAGGTAAAGAAAAAGACGGAGCGTCCCGAAGCGCCCTGCTGCAAACCCCGCTGGTCTCCTTCCATCTCGGCCGCTTCTTTCGCCCGCCTGCTTGCCCGACGTCCGCCCGCCCGCTCGCTCGCGGCTCCTGCAGCCGCCCGGCTCCTACGCGGAGCGCGGCTCCCGGGTGTGTGGCATTGGAGAACCGAAGGAAGATGCCGGGCGAGCTTGCAAGAAGAGGGTAGCAACCCCGGGGGAGAGACCGGGCCGGAGAGCGGCTTTGGGCCGTTGCAGGCTTCGCCCGGGGTTTGGGGGTGGCGGCGGCGGCGGCTGGCTTGCGGTGCAAGGGACCCCGGCCGAGCGCGTCCCCGAGGCGCGCCGAAGTTTTGCCTCCAGAAAGCTCCCGGAGGCGAACGGGAATTGCGGAGGGACGGAAAGGCTGGAGTGGGTCTGTGAGTGGTGTGTAAATGAGTAAGAGAGAGTGAGCACTTGTGTGTGTGAGTGCGTGAGGTGGCGAGTTTAACGGTCCTTTTGGAAAGGTAGCCGTGCCAAAGGCACCCCGTCCAAAGTGGAGTTGGGCTGTTGCTTGGCAGGCCACTCCTCCCTCTGCCTCTTGCTCTGATAATTGTGGCTTGTATGATGTATGTGTGCGTGTGCGTGTATAATCCTGGTATACTTTTTGGTGGACTTGACTTGATCAGACACAATATATATGCATATGTACACACACACGCACGCACACACACACACACGCACGCACGCACACACACACACACACTGTACAATTGTGTGTGTGAGGCAGCCGGGGTGGGGGGGAGGGGGTAGAGTGTGTGCAGGGAAGCCAAAGGCATCCAGCCTGAAGCCAGGAAGACTGAAACCAGCGCAGATGGCTGAATCCTAATGCCAGAGAGAAGGAAAAGTGTCTCTGTGTGCGGAACTGCTCAGGAGGAGGCAAGGGATTAGCATGTGTGTTAGTACATGTTGTGTACCACATTTGTACATACTCTCCTTTGGGGGGGTGAAATGATGTTCACTTTCCCTACTTTTCCAGGCATCTCCTAATATCTTAGAAAGGAGGGTCTTCTTTTGCCGGTTACAGGATTCCCTTCAGGTTGCTCTGTAAAACTGGACTCTGAAACTGCCTTGCAAAGTTTGTGTTTGGTTGCCAAAGCAACTGCAAGCAAAAAGAAATTGGAGGGGTGTTTATGTGTGTGGGGGGGTGTTAGGGTCAATTGGTCCTCTCTGAGTTGTGAAACCTAGCATAATAATTTATCTCAAAACACTGCCACTATGTAAGTGGCTTTTTCACTGATATTTCACTGGGATAGTAACAAGCCCTCTGATGCATGAAGATGGCAGGTACAGATAAAAATATTCATATAGGTAGTGACATTTCATAAGATTGAGCTTCTAACGTGATACAAATATTAAGAAAGGTGTGCATGTCAGGATGAGACAGGGAAGGTTTGTAGGGGGTTAGGGAAGGGACAAATATATACAATTTATATAGTATTAGTTTGCTGTTGTAACAATGAGGTATTCTTTCTTATATCATTTTTATTGAGCTTCTGTTGAATATGAACTCTAGTCTTTCATCTGCAGGATGCTGTCAGTCAGACTTGATGAAAGGCGGCTGGTAAAGTCCAGAAAGTGAGCTGCATTACTCTGTTGCAGTAAAAGCAAGAGGGAATCTGGTGTCATGTTGAAGACTAAGGTTAATCCTGGTATACCTTTTGGTGGACTTGACTTGATCAGACACACAATGAAAGTAGCAGGTCTGTCCATGCCATTGGCTATAACCTGTACAATGCTTATGAATATAGTGTGGGAAAAGGCAAATTCTACTGAAAGCTTAAGAAAAACATTTACAAAAATGGTAATCGATAAGAATGACATCATGCAAAAATAGCTTGCAGCTTTCCCACCTGAACTGTAGATGGACTTCATAAAGCAGTTACTGATTCTTAGACCATTCATAGTTTTGGCCCTGGTTGTGACTTGTTTGGCCAGGTCCTTATTATTTTTATGTCAGGTCTGTTTTTAGTTTGGGTAGACCTTTAGTTTTTAATTGGGTAGAGCTTTTTGGGAGGAGGGAAATGAAACTTGTTTCCTGAAATTCTACTTACTTTCTGAGTATAACTGAAGTCATAGAGAGTTCCTCTCTTGAGGTTGTTTAAAATGCAAACCAAATTGTTTGCAGGGAATGACATAGCAAAAGGAGCGTTCTTGGATCTGGAGTACTGAGTTTGGGGGAGCTCATGCTCTCTGATCATTTACTTGAGCAAAAAACACACTTGTAGCCAATTTTTTTTTTCTTCCTCCCCCTTCGCCACTCCATTTGGGCTGAGTATTATGCTGGTATAATTGAAAAAGCAACTTAAAATGACTGGAATCAGTGATGCATGACTGCCCTTGGAAGCAGCTGGACTTTCCCCTAACCTTTCAAAAGTGACATTTCCAAGCTTCAGTCACATGGTCTTCAGATCTCTCGGATTAAAAAGTTCTGAAGACGGCTTTCCATCTTGTTTTCTGAACTCTGTAATTATTTCACGTCACATTCTTGGCTGAAACAGTTATTTCCCATTCATGCATATGCTGCTGGACTCCTGACAGTGTGTAACTTAGCTTAGGAGAGCCTAGGAGGAAAAAAAAAAAGGAAAGAGGGACAGTTCCTATGGCTGAAAAAATTCCTATTTATACCCATCCTGTGTTGTTCTTTTATGGGCCCATTTTGTTTGAAATTGAGTTGACTGACATTCTTGCACAATGTGTCAGGGTTGTATTGGGAAAACCTCAGTTCAGCTGGTTGGTTTTGCTCTTGGAAACTGGCTGGCAGAATATACCTCTGCAAAATTTTCAGTCGGATCAGATGTCAAGAGTTCCTTGTGGGTTTTAGATATTTTCCACATTCTCCTGTAAGTGGATTGCTTCTTGGTTGTGCTGCCTAGGCTCTGTGCTTTGTAGGTGAGGTTACTCTAATCTGCTTTATCTGTTTGATTATTCTGTGTTAGTACAGTATTTGGGGGAAAACTTTTCTTTTAAAAAACAAGATTACCCCCCCCAAAAAAAACCTCTTTCTGCCAGCATTTGGCTGCCAGCTGTGCTGGATGGTTGAGTCTGAGAGTTAGAGTGGAAGAAATACTTTTCCAAGCTACGTTCTGTGGAACAAGTGTGTCCCAATGCTGTGTTTTTCTTGATTGCTTTTTCTCTGTTGTGTGGCAACTGAAGCAGGCTGAAGAGCTCAGTGAGTTAGGAATTAAAAAGTGTTTGGTCAAAGCAAGCATACTGTTTTCTCATTTGTTCTTTCTGTTCCCTGAAAGTATAAGCATGCTGGCTGGTAAGGTCAGTGAGTTGGGTATATCTGGCTGCAGAGCCAGAAATTAGGAGCTTGTTTCTCCACTGGGTTTCCCAGGAGAACAGGCAGCCTGTGAAGCTTTCGGCAAGCTGCCCCGTTCCAGAGCACTCCTAGAAGAACGAAATGGTAGACCACCTTTGAGTGTTCTGTACCTTGAAAACCATGAACAGGATTGCCATCAATCAGAATTGACTTAATGGCACATAATTAATTAAAAAGGCAAATGACATGTTGATTGGGAAATAACTGACTGATGTTAAACAGACTGGTTTCTAGTCTGGCAAAGTACTTTACATCCACCATAGCTGATTTTGCATCCTTTAATCATCCTAAAACTAGACTTCCCCCCATCTCCACGTTTTATGGAAGCTGCAGCTGCTTTACATCTTTGTGTATGTTGATTCACCTTTTAAATAGGTCACTCCCCCCCCCACTGTTTAACATCCCATCATACAATTTTTGTGAAAATATTTTGTTGGCAGGGGAAGACTTTATTATACAGTAGGACCCCGTATCCACTGATTCATTATCCACTGATTCAATTATCCACGGTTGACAGAGGAAAAAAGTTAAATAATTCAGCAGCCACAAAGCAAGCTGTAAAGCAAGCTGTTGTCACAAACAGCAGCTGTAAAGCAAGCTATTGTCACAAATAGCATATGTAAAGCAAGCTACTGTTACAAACAGCTGCCATAAAGCAAGCTACTGTCTCAAAACAGCAGTCATAAAGCAAGCTACTCTCAGGAAACAGCAGTTTGGGGTGGTTGGGCAGGCGTTCCCTCTTATCCACAGTTTTCATTATCCATGGGAAGGCCTGGAACCAATCCCCAGCGGATACTGAGGTCCTACTGTACTCTATCACATGTGTGCTGCATGCAACTGACTGGTTTTCTGTATAAAAATGGGCCATTTGGAATAGGAAAAGAGTACTGTATGTCCAAGTAAAGGCTAATTTGTGCTCACTTTCTGTCAGCAAAATGATGTGATACAGCACAGATTGTAGCTTCACTTTCTGTGAGAGCTAATAACATAAAATTTCCCCTTATCCATAGATGTTACCTGATGCGATAGAGGGGTGCCCCTCTGATATTTTGGAATAAAGACTCCCCCTCCCAGCTTGTTTTCCAAGAGGAGTGGGTAATCTTAAGACTGGGGGGTTCAATTTTTAGATCTGCCCATGCCCTGATCACTGCACTCTTAGGCGCATGGCCTGAAGCTCTTTTATGTACAGTGGTACTCCGACTTAAGAGCAATTCGACTTAAGAGTGGAAAACTGTTGACGTTTTAACTGCTGCCTTACAAATCTTAGATATGGTCTGCTCGACTTACAATTTTTTTTTGCATTTTAAAATTTTTTAAAACTTATTTTTAATTTTTTTTAGATACCCTGACTTAAGAGTAGTTTGACTTAAGAGCATGCATTTGGAAAGAATTAAATTTGTAAGTTGAGGTACCACTGTATTTTAAGAAGGAAGTGGTTGCTGTTGTGGTTGGTACAATGGGATTTTGTTAACTGAAAAAAATGGGGATTTAACTGAAAACTGCTGAGCACTTTAGTGCCTGAAATATCTTACTTTAAATGTTGGGATTTGTAGTGGACCCTAGGAATACAGGTGGCCTCGTGGTGCAGTGGTTAAAATTCCTGTACTGCGGCGGCAATGTGTAGCCTGTATACTATAATTAAAACTGTAAACCGCCCAGAGACATCTTGAAGTATGGGGTAGTATATAAGCAGAACACTTTGCTTTACCTGGGTTACCTTAAAAGTTAATTTAATGATTCTCCAAGCCTCCTTGAGAGTATAAGCTTTTTAAAGCAAAAGTGGCTTTCAATGCCTCCTATATGCCAAACTTTATCTTCCAAATTTTCCAGGCTTCTCTTCATTTGTCCAGTCTTGCATATCTGCCTGTCTACCTGATAGTTGTTTCTTTGTTGCCATTTTAGACTTAGCATGTATCATACTTTAATGGATACTGGACAGGTACTGGCCACCTGTTCATATTTTCTCTCAAGTCCCCTGGTTATATTGCATCCCTTGACAACCTCTCTCTTCATCTCCTTGTTTGTTTTTCTCTTCCCACATTAAAACTTTCTGCCATATTACTTTACTCTCGCTAGGGTTTGTAAATATTGATTTGCCAACAATAGAGTTAAATCTAATGAGTTATTTGAGGAGAGGACAATTAACAAGGAGATAATATTACTGCATGTCAAATGTAACATGACGAGTAAGAGTGATTTTAGAAATGAAATAATATCGAGGGATGGAATTTTTAAGTATTTTTAGTGGATTTCCCCTCAAGTTTTAAGCCATTCTCATAAGGTTCATTCCCTGAAATAATGAATGCAGTAAGCAATGTGAAACACCAGTTTTTGGAGGTTACAGCATGTGACTGCAACAAATTACTTTCTTTTAACGCTGTAACAAGTAATGGGAACAAATTACTTACAATCAAAAACAACCCAAGTTGTTTTCCAACTCTGTCCTCTGCCCTATACAGCTTCTCTTTATCCTTTCATTTTTACCTTGAATCATGCCTTGGACACTTCCCAAGCTGATGTCTGCAGTTTGATTCTGTCCAGCTTTCTTAGTCACACTTCAAATCTATCGTTTATGGTGGACAGGGATAAAAGAGATACTCTTAGATAGATACTGCTGAAGAAACATGAGTGAATGTGCTGAAGACAGGTGGCAGATACAGATAAATAGAGTTTGAGCTTCATTAATGTGGAATAATCTGGGTAGAAAGGGATAATATAGATTGAGATAGATAGGGTAGGTAAATACCGTGTATATACATACATTTATTATTTTATAATAAATATATAAATAAAAATGTAAAAGTGATGATTATAGAGCAGAGATGGGGGCCTCTGGTCCATAAAGCATTTCCTACTGGCCCACAAGCTGCTTCTTCTGTTATCTCTCATCAGTGATCAGAAATAAGAAATTGTTTAACTTTCAAGAAGATGTTGCAGAGAATTTAATGATGTTTGCATCCTGAGAAGCTGTTCTACTTCAACTTCCTTCTGTGTAGCTATGCATAATATTGAGCTACATTTCATAAGCTTGGTAGGAAAATATCCAAGCTAAAAATAATTACATCTGACTCCTCCCCCTTCGTTTTGGTGATTAATTTGAAAAATGGTGTTCCATGCCTCATGTAGAGGCTGTTCAAGGGAATGAAAGAGCATGTGCCTTTTAACTCTGAAAATTTGCACAGACCACCTGATACCTGAAACACTCGTACTAGCTTTCCATCTTAATTTGAATTCATACACAAAATGCTGAATGCAAACTGACTTTAAAGCTTTCTAAAAGTTCTATTTTCCTGTCCTTATTTAACAATAACTTACCTGCCAGTGACCTTCATTTCTCCAGTTCTCCTGTTCCCCACAATCTGAATTACTGTATACTCTTGTGTGCATCTTTTCTAAACTATTTCAAAAACAAAGCGTTACATAAACAACTTTTTCAGATTTCATTTTTATAATCTGAAAGACTGTGTTTTACAACTTTCTATATTTAACATTCCCATAAACACGTTTGAGTGGAGCTCTGGTGAGAAACAACCAATACCGTTTCTCTTGAAAAACAGTTGTGAACTTTGAACGTGGTATCTCAAGCTTTAAAGTAGATAATCACATTACGATGGATTTTGCACCTTTTCCTCCTGGATCCAGCCATAGGAACTCGGTGTTACAATCTAAAACACAGAATTGTGTCTTGCATGAATGCATCATGTTTTCTTTCAGTTCTTTTAATGTTCACTTGCAGGTACCATTTAATGAGTGCAGAAATAAATTGAATTTATTGGATAAAACGAAACTGCCTGCACCCTCCAGGAGCTCATTTGCAGCCTGTGGAGGTTCCCTTGGTGCTTTGCTGCTGCCAACCCCACTTCTGCTGATTTCTTGTCAATTTCATGTGGATTGCACTTTGTTCAAGCGCTTGAACATAAAATGTAAGAGTGTGCCTTTAAAATGCAGTGAAGTATTCTATCCTTCTCTGATATAAATCTCCAAGGCACATGTTATTATATATATATATATATATATATATCTTCCCCTTAAAATTAGTACTGGAGTTAAATCAGCTACCATTTCATAAAAATCAGTACTGTCCAATGACAAAATATTTGAACAATCCAAAGGGTCAAAGTATATCTCAAGGGTTGTGATAAATTTTGGCTCCCCACCCCTATCCCGGATCTTTGTTTTCAGTATCTAGATACCATCCATCCAACAATGTCTTCAATAAGATATTTTGAATTTAAAATTTCAGAAGACTAAAGCCTAAAACATAAGTATGGTAAATTAAAATGCCCCATCACAATGAAAACTAAGGAGGTAAAATGGAACCAGTAACTGTAGAACATACCCACAGTAGAAAATGAAAGATTGGTGGTATAAAAGGCATTTTAAACAATCTTCTAAAACTTTATAAATGTTTATGAGATTTTAAAAAATCTTCATCTGGAGCTGCAGGACCACAGCCTTAGTTGCCAAGCAAAATATTCTGACTTGAACATTCCACAGTTGTGGTGCCACCACTAAAAAGGCTGCTTTTTGTTGTTGTTTTGGGGTGTGTTATGTAATTGCTCAGTAGTTTTCTCTTGACTGCTGTCTTAAAAGGAAGGACCATTGAAGATTATCTTAGTATTTGGGTAGGTAAAAGGTTTACCTGAAGGGATGATCCTTAGATAAACTGGTTTCAGGACATTGAGGGCTTTATATTTTGAAAGAAACAGAGACAGGCTGATAGGAAGTGTACCATTGGTGTAATAATGTAAAGAAATCAGTCAACCCCAGTTAACAGCCTTGTTTATTATATTTTGGACCATTCAATCTTTTTAGTTCATTTGCCAACTTGTACCCACGTATAATGAAATGCCATAGTCTGGTCGTCAGGTTGCTAGGCCCTATAGTTGCCTAACTATAGTTCAGATATCTCTGTCACATTCTGATTGGTTTGCTTATTAGTCTAAACTGATACAAGACTTTTGATGATGTACATATTACACATTAATGCTCCGATTCTGCAAAGGAAAATGGTTAAGTGAAAGTGTGTGTGTGTGTGGCGGGGGGGTAGGAATGGAAAGAGATTGTGTCACCAAGGCAATTTTTTACGTTTCTGCTTCCCAGGGGCACTTCTGCATCAAGCAGGTGGTGAAAGTTGAAGCAAAAAATTGTGTCGGAAACATGTTTCTCTGTGATCTTAGTATCAAAAGTTGTGCTGTAGTGTTTGTTTCCCTTTCCCTGGCCTTACCTGGTTAAAAGGTCATTGTTGGAATATCTTTGTCCTACACGTGCACTCTGATTTCATTCTGATTGCTTAGTCTTCAGGGCAGACTCTACTTTGAGCATTTTCCTTTGCAAATAAATGGGTATAACAGTTCAAATAGCATTTATATAGGATGGTACCCCTGCTTACATATTTGTTCAGGTATCTCAGTGGTTCCATATAATTTTAAACTGACACACAGACATAAAAGAGTACTAAATAGGGGAGCTGCAAATAAAAGCTTCCATTTGTCTCCAGTCTTCATTGACAACAACACTGGAGATATTGCCAAGCTGGTTTAGTAGCTAGCTGGCATCTGCTGGGATGACAGTACAGTAGTCAATCGTGGATGGCAATCCAGGTGTGAGATCGATTAGTGGCTAAAAATTGTGAATGGCAGGCCACTCCTTGAGAGTTAGTGTAATGTCTCCTGTGTTTGTGGGTCTGCTGTTGAACCACGAGAGGGGCAGATTTTTCATGGTTCTTGCTCATGCATAGAGCGTACATACAAACAGAAACATCTCTTCAAAGGACTTCTCCATCTGAAAAAAACAGTGATACTTGGAGACACGGTTAGGTGCTTCCCTGTAAACCTCCAGAGAAAGCTAGATTCATTAACACCAGAATAGGAATTATCTAATGGCAGCCTCTTACCATTAGCTGTTCTAGCTGGGAATTCTGGGAGTTACACACCAAGCTGTCTGAAACTTCAGAAAGTAGTGCCTGCAAAAATTTGTATTTTTAGTATTCCCTGCTCAGTAAAATTAGATACATGTTTGTCTCATAATCCTTTGACCACATTCTTTGACTATAGGCGTGTGACTTGTCTTGAAATCCATGGCTTAGGTCACTCTCTTGAACTATCTTCCTTGTATATTGCAAGGATGGTCTGCCATGAATTCACATGCTATACAGGGATTGGATTTAGTTGATTAATTAATCTGGGGCAGAGGCTTCAGATTTACACAGCAGGTCTCATGTATCTAGAATGTGGTGAAAAGATTAACAATCTTATGGTTCCTAGAACAAATGTGGTGCAGTGGTGCAGTCTTGTTATCTGGCAGTGTGATTTCCATCTCACAGGTGGAAAAGGAGTGTGAAGAGAGTACAGTGGTACCTTGTATAAAGGAATTAATTCATTCCAAATGAAATTATGTTAAGCAAAATTTCCTTTATACATATTTGCCATAGGAATGCATTGAAAATGGAGAAATCCCATTTTTATGTTGTACGGATTCGCCCCACAGGTGATTATGTTAAGCAAATTTCCCCTATCTCCGGAATTTTCTATGTTGTACAGATTTTATGTTATACAAACTGTTTGTTATACAAAGGTCCACTGTATTGAGAAAAGCTTTAAGAGCGGGTAGTCAACTTCTTCTGTAGTCTCTGCTCAACCTGAGGTTGATAGGAACAGAAATTGGTGATTTTCTGCCTAGATGCCCTGAGCACATCCAATTTTTCCTGATCTTGGAAGCTAAGCAGGGTTGGGCCTGGCTGGTACTGGACGGGTGACCACCAGGGAATACCAGGTGCTGTAAGCACCTGGAGTAGAAACTGGCAAAGCCACTCCAGTATTCCTGCCAAGAAAATTCCATGTATGTGGGGTCACAAAGAGTCTGTAACAACACAACAACAAGTCAACTTTTTCTGTAGTCTCTGCTCAACCTGAGGTTGATAGGAACAGAAATTGGTGATTTTCTAGCAGGCCAATGGTCCGCAATTCATCCTTTTGCAGAGCATTTGATCTATCATCAGCCAGTTCTTTTAATAACCAGATTTCATATCTTACTAATGTTTTATTCTTTTTCTTTCTTTGCCCTAGGTCACCCCAGAAGGGCTTCCCCTTTACCAGAGGGGATGTCCCAGCAGTGTTAGCAAAACAGCATTTGACCATCTCTGCTGTCAGCCATCAACCCCTATGTGAATGCTGTCATAGGCCTAGCTCTGCAAACCGCTGCTCTCTCCTTCTTCCTAATCCTTCACTGAGCAGCCGCTTACCAAGAAGGACAATATGAACTCCAAGAATGAATCAGGTAAGTCAAGCAATAGCAGACATTGGGGAAGTTTTTACTTTTTAGGGCTAGAGCCAATGTTCTCTCTAATTTCCGCTACTATTGGGTGGACATCCCTCACCTCATGTGGGGTTTTTGGCTGCAACTGGAAGCAAATGGCTGGCAACACCAGCTTGAATGTGTGCAGCCAACACAGTGCTGCATGTGCATGAAGCTTAGTGGGAATGTTGTCTACAGATCCCAGAAATCCTTTAGCCAGTGTGGCCTCTTTTGCAGATGGATTCAGGTAACTGATGGTGGGGTTTGAGGAGTAGCACTGATTTATTTAATTATGTGGAATTAGTGCCCTATTCACCTTTTAGAAGTCATCACATGAACTTTGATTGAAAACTGGAAATGGTTCTGGAATCATAGCAAAATGAGTGTAATGGGCTTAACTTGCCTAGGTACCTTCTGATAATGAATGTAAATGTCCAGACTTTAATCAGGTGCAGTATACAGGAATTAGAATGATTTCATTTTGGAAATAATTAATTTAAGTCTTACTATGGCCCAGTAATGTCTCATTTTCCAGAAATGTAAATAACTCAATTGCCTGGTAGGGAGAGCATAAGAACAAATGTACTCTCAACATTTAAACAATGCAGAGAACAAGAAGTGCTGCCCCCAAAGAGGAATATACAAGTGGTACCTTGTATAAAGGAATTAATTCATTCCAAATGAAATTATGTTAAGCAAATTTTCCTTTATACAAATTTCCCATAGGAATACATTGAAAACAGAGTAATCCCTAATTGCGACCATTTTTATGTTGCACAGATTTGCCCCATAGACGATTCTGTTAAGCAAATTTCCCCTATCTCTGGAATTTTTTATGTTGTACAGATTTTATGTTATACAAACTGTTTGTTATATGAGGCTCCACTGCAATGTGTTCAAGATATGTGAGCTATTCCAAAAAATGCCTTGAGAAATAAATAAAGCAATGTTCTTTACCACCTTTTAATATTCACTTGTTTTGTGTTGCTTTTTTAAAAACATTCATTACTTACTTGAAGAAGTGTAAACTAGGGGTTTCTGAACTTGGTGTAACAAGCTATGAAAGTTATTTTAGGATTATATTCAATGCACGTAGAAGGCATTGGAGTGCTGTGGTAGCTTTGCTCAACAAGTCTATGATAGGGATTAATAGAGAAGAGTTCCCAAAGCCTTCACCACCAGCCATTTTGGTTCATTTCAATCTTTTGTACAGAAATTCTGCACGTCAGTCAGAATACGTCTGTGAAGATTCTCAGTCATCCAGGTGCGTTTAACTGGGAGTTGAGTCATGGCTACTGGACTTCTTTTTTTGAGAGATAGAAACATTTCGCTGTTCATCCAAACAGCTTCATCAGTCAGAACTGGTTTTGGTTCTGATTCATACTGTTGTTAATTCACATTTACCAGCACAAGGGAATGCAGTGGGAGTGATCAATAGTAATGGAGTCGGAAGAGGTCTATATTCTCTCAAATCCAATCTCCTGCTCATTACAGAAATCCCAAGTTTCTTCCCAGTTATATGCAATCCCAGTTATATTTTTCCTGTTATTCATCTGATGAATTTTTCCTGTTATTCATCTGATGAATTTTCCTGTTATTCATCTGATGAATTTTTCCTGTTATTCATCTTATTATGAAAAACGAATTTTAAGAAACCATGACTTCTAATGATTTGCCTTTTAATAAATCTGACTTCTGCTTTATGTAGTATTTCTCAGGTCTCTTTGCTGAAGAGTCTTCATGACCTTTCATACTAACTGCTTTCAATTTAATAGGTCATTTGGAAGGGTGTACTATTAAAGTCTGGGGAACTGCAGTTCATAGGATTGGTACTGTGCCCCCTTCTCCAAAATGGGAATAGGTGTATTTAGGTTACACTGACATAGGGGTGGTGCAGGAATTAACGTGTCTGGCTAGGAGTAGGAGCCAAATCCAGGTTCAACCACAACATTAACTTAATGATTTTTGGCCATTTTAGTACCTCTAGGCTTCAAGTACCTCAGAGAAAAAGGCTGTGAGGATAAAACTGTGTAACTATATGTGAGAGAAGGAAGGAAGAGATCATGTGTGCCATCTTGAACTTGGGGTGAGGGGGCATGGTATAACATAGTAAATGACCACTAGTAAGGTAAAGCATTTTTGCACACTTCCAGAGACAGTTTAGTGTCACAGTACTTGTTATATTACTGGCCTCTGCCCCAGTTCAGCTTTGAATTCTAGGCCCAGCTCTAGATTGAAGACTTTCAGATACTGTTGCTTTGTGTATAGAGGTGGTGCTGTGTGTTACCTTTCTCTTTGAGTCTTTGTTTAACAACCATATTAAAAAGCCATCAACAAATGCTGAGAGGAGCAAAATGGCAGCTTAGTGGTCTCCATAGCAACACTGTATTTATGCCTACTTTGGCCAGAACTGAGAACAAGCCTTTTCCCATTTTCTGAAAGGTGCCTTAACTGGAAGCTTTTGTTGCTTCTGAGCTCTGTGGATTTGACTGACATGTTCAATGGTATTTAGGTGAAGGGAGAATTCTTTTTTTCCTTTTCTTGTCCCTCCAACACCTCTTCCCTGTGGAAGCTTTTCTTTATGTAGTAAATAAGAGTTTGTCTTGCATTTTTAATTTTGCTGACATTTAAAGGTGTTCTATCTTTTCTTGCTGTTAAGAGGTGTTCTCTCTTTTGCTTGCTGTGGCACTTAACAGTCTGGTATCACTTGAACTCCACCTGTATCCAAAATGACAGGACCTATTTCCTGCTGGCATGTATCAGGTACGCACCCAACAGGGCTTGATTAGCACCAATAGAGCTGCACCTCAAATATGTGGTGGTAGCAGTGATATATTTTAATATTGTTACAGGACTTTTTCCCGTGATCATAATGTTTTGTATACATTTACAGTACCTTAATAATCCTACAAGGAAATCTAGTACTATTTCCCCTTTGTTACAAAGCAGGGCAAAGGAGAGAATGTTGAGAGATAAGAGGGAATTTAAGCCAAGGTTTGAACTAGCTAGATCACTAATCCTTAAAGTACTGTAATGTCTGAGAGCATATAGAGAATTAATTTTCCTCACAACCAAGTTCAACAATACAGTACATATTTTGCATGGAAGAGATCCATGAATGAACTCCTGTACTCTTTTAATTTAAAAAGTTAGGTATCACTAAAGGTAGATATCTATATTTCAGACCCTGTCAACCTCCTTTCAGAGTTGGGATTACGGGGCTAAATAGAAAGAACAGTCTGACCTCGCAATAATTCTCAGTCATTTGTATCTTATGCCTTACCAAGCACACTCCAAAAGAATCTAAGACTTATTAAGAGAAACAAAAGGCCTATTTTGCCTAAAGGCTTTTGCATATTCACCAGCAATCTATTGTATTTACCATTTATGAATCAAAATCCAGTTGAATATTCATTCTGCCATAAGTGCAATGATGTCAATTTCAGCAGAAATTGGCATCTCTAATTCTTGCTGCACAACCACCAACTTTAGATAATACTATTTCGCCACTGATACATGCTGTTAGACCTGTACTGATAGGTATAAGTAGAATTCTAGGAATGAGAACTCTTAAGGATGTTTTAAAAATGCAATAGTATGATTTGGAATAAAAACAAAAAAGAGAAAAATACTTTCATAGCTAATAATAGTGTTAGCAATAATGCTGTTTATTATAATAAATTGTTATGAGAACACTGTATCTCAAGTACACTATTGCTGTATCCCTGAAACTGGGCTGCATAACATTATTGGAGAATCACTATTGTAAAGCATAGTACAGAAACAGAACCACTTGTAATTAGGGGACAAGGCTTCCAATTTAGAATACTGTACAGTATCAGATGAGCGTAGTCTTCATCATAGTCTGTTTCACCATTTACGTATTACCTAATAGAGTTTCTCTGCTGGCTGTAGCTTTTCTTGTGTGGTATTCTTGCTGCTCTTGTTGTAAAAACTGATTTCACTGTTTTGCCAGTGATCACAGCTTTCTCAGATTTGTTTATTTATTTTATAACGTATAGCAGAGCTTCTGAAGTGCAAAATGCAGCAGTCAGATTGCTGACTGGGGCGAGGTACAGAGATCACATTCCACCCCTTTTAAAGCAACTCCACTTGCTACCAATCAGCTATCAGCACAATTCAAAGTTATGACTTTAACCTACAAAGCACTGTATGGCCTGGGTCCTGGCTACCTCAAAGATAGAATCTCACAGTATGAACTGGCTCAGATGTTAAGGTCATCAGGAGAGGTCTTTCTCTCCATCCCACCACCTTCACAGGTACGTCTTGTGGGAGCACATGAAAGGGCCTTCTCAGCAGCTGCACCCAGACTCTGGAACTCCCTCTCACCAGAGGTGAGGAGTGCCCCATCTTTGATGTCTTTCCGGAAACACGAAATACTTTTTTCTTCAGGCAAGCTTTCCCTGAATGTTGGACTACTTATTATGTGACATTATATGAATCTACCATACATGATCCTATAGACATTGTGTTTATATATTTTGTTATTGCATTGACACTATGTTTTCAATTGTTAGTTTCCCTCACTCAACTTTTCATGGATTTTTTCAATTTGTTTTTAACTGCTTCGTTCTCTTTTAGCTTTAATGTAATGTTGTCTTTTAATGCTGTAAGATGTCCCTCAATTCCCTGCTCTCAATTACTTGAATATGCCTTAAGTGTATTGGACTGTATATTGTCCCTCATTACTGTAAGCCACCTTGGGTCCTTTTCCAAGGAGAAAGCTGGGTTAAAAATACTCTAAAATAAATAATAAATAATAACAAAAAGTAGCATTAATACTCAACTATGTAGTGCCATTTTAGACAGTTTATATATTGAAACAATAACAAAAAGCCACAGCTGACAGAAGTTATGTTCAGTGTTTGGACTTTGACCCCTATTAATTTTAGCTTAGTTACTTTACTACTATTGTCAAATGCTGTCTCCCTTTCCCAACTCTGAGTTTTGCTGATACTTTGAACTATAGCTGCTATCCCTAATCAATGTGAAAGGTGGTTGGTGATGGAAATTGTCATAGCATACAAAGATCCATTATTGGGAACCACCACCTTACAAATTCACAAGTGGAAAGCAGTGTTCATAGGCATGATGATTTTTCTGTAGTTTAGTTTTTAGTTTATTTATGATTTGTATACTGCCTGCTTGCAAAAACAACTCAAGGTGGTGAACAACAATAAATTAGCATGAACAAGGAATAAAAATAGAAACCATAAACAAAGAAATCAATATGTATATAAAATGCAACAATATAAAAATACAGGCATAAACAAAAATACAGTATAGGCGTGCGACAGATCTAAGCACAAACAACACAGTAATAAACTGAAGGCCTCCTTGTAGAACCAGGTTTTCACGGCTCTCCTGAAGGCAGAAACAGATTGCACCAGGTGGCCCTCGCTGAGAATGGAGTTCCAAATCATTGGGTCAGCCACAGAGAAGGCCCAGTTCCGCGTGCAACCTTTGTGGGCCTCTCTAGGGGTGGCTACCTGAAGAACGAGTGCCTAGAAACCCTAGTAGTGGGTTGGGGATAAGTTGATCTGAGGGAGCTACGCTCTGCCAGATACTCAGGACCCAAGCCATGGAGAGTTTTGTAAACCAAAACCAAAACCTTGAACATGATTTGGGAGGCAATGGGCAACCAATGCAGGCAAGCCAGGATAGGGGTGATGCGAGCAGGTCTGCCAGCACCAATCACCAACCTAGCTGCCCTGTTCTGCACCTGCTGCAGTCTCTGAGTCAGGTCCAAGGGAAGCCCCACGTAGAGTGTGTTGCAATAGTCGATGCTGGAGATCACCAGCACCTGCACAACTGCCCTCAGGGAGTCCTTGCACAACCACCACCTGGGATTCCAGGGAAAGTTCCGGGTCCAGGATAGCACCCAGTCTCCCCACTCTCTCAGCAGCTGGAAGGAAGTCCCAGACTGGGGAGAGGGCCACAGAACCCATCGAAGGACCTCCCAAAAAACAGAACCTCTGTCTTCTCAGGTCTCATCCTGAGCCTATTGGACCTGGTCCACCCCATGACTGTGGCCAGGCAGCCCTCCAAGGTTCAGACAGCCTCCACTGCAGAGGTGGAAAAGGAGAGCTAGAGTTGTGTGTCATCAGCGTACAGTACTCCCCCATTTATTTATTTATTTTTATTTATTTATTTTTACAACTTATATGCCGCCCACTACCCAAAGGTCTCTGGGCGGCTTACAATCAAAATTTAAAACAGTTAAAACATCAGATATCAATAAATAATTAAAACAATAATAAAAACTTACACTAAAATCATTACACTAAAATTGCCATCAGAAGACCCACAGTCTATATTGTATCAATTAAAAAACTTCTGGAACAGGAAGTAGACATGGGCACGACTTGACGAAATTCTCGTTTCCGTTACTCGTTTCCGTTACGCAACGGAAACGGTAACGACAATTACTCCCCCAGAACTCGAACTCAAACCGACAAAAGAAAAATTGGGTCTGATTTGTCGTTGTCGTTCCTGGCATCACAGCGATCGCGCGATGCCAAGCGGCACAGAAAAAAAGTTTTAAAAATAAAAAAACCTGATTCCCGGCCAAAAAAGCAGGCGAAAATATGCCTGCCTGAGGGCACCTACCAGAGGGGTGGTTTCTGGGGGGGGGTCCCCACTCCAGCCTTCCCCCCCTCCTGTCCTGGGCTGCTGGTACCAGGCTGGGAGGGGGCATCCTCGGTGTCTCCATTTGCCATGCGGTGCGGGGGGATCCAAAATGGCGACTGCAATATTTTTTTTGAAATCGTGGTCCAAAAACCCACCAAAGCACCACAGAAACATGTGAAAATTAGCTATTTAAAATACTTGAATTTTTACAGTAGCAGCAGTGGGTTTTTCTTGCAATAAAACGTCTCCATTGATTTTATTTTATTTTATTTTATTTTTATTTTTTTACACCTGCGCACGCACAATGATGGGCTGGCCATGGGATGGGACCATACAAATGTTTGGAGCCATTCCACCAATCGCATGGCCAGGTTTTGCTGAGACTTCTGGATGTGCCAGAGAGGGCATTAAAAGCCCACCAACCCTAACCCTAAGCCTAAGCCTAAGCCTAAGCCTAAGCCTAACCCATACGCCAGTACACTGTGTTCTTAGTGGGCCAGAGGCACCCAGAGGTACAGCCCACTAACCCACCCTAACCTTAACCGTTACCCTAAGCCTAGCCCTTACCCCCTAACCCCATGCTCTGGGAACTGGAAGTCAAGTCGCGTTAAATCACGGCGGTAACGACAAACGACATGACGAAACGACAAATTTTTGAAAAATTTCGCGAAAAACGGAAACGAGCCGAAACGGACCCGTCCCGAAAAACGACAACTCGGAAAAAAAAATTTCCTGGTCGTGCCCATCTCTAACAGGAAGGTTTTTACCTGGCGCTGAAATGTCATCAATGTTGGCACCAGGTGGATCTCACTTGGGAGGGCATTCCATAACTTGGGGGCAGCTGCCAAGAAGGCCCTGTGTCTGCAAGCCATCCCTCTCACCTCCTTGAGGGATGGCTCGATCTTAATTGCCGGGTAGGTTCGTACAGAAGGAGGCGGCCCTTCAGGTATCTAGGTCCTAAGCCACTGCGGGAGTTAGGTGCCTGATCCACCTGCGATAAAGGAAAATCTGCGAAATGCAGATGCCTCAGCAAACTGACCTTGGGCTGCTCCTGCTGGCTGTGTTTCCAAAGAGAGGTTTTTAACCCCTTCCTGACACCTCAGCAAACCTTGCTGCCAGGAGCTCAAGGTCTGCTTGCTGAGGTGCAGGAGGGGGTTAGAAACATCTATTTGGAAATAGCAGCCGGCAGGAGCAGACCAAAATCAATTTGTTGAGGTGTTAGGGTTGGGTTAAAAACCTCTCTTTACAAGCGCAGCCAGCAGGAGCAGCCCCAGCTCTGTTTGCTGAGGTGTCAGGAGGGGGTTAAATACCTCTCTTTGGAAGCGAAATGCAGACACCTCAGCAAACTGACCTTGGGCTGCTCCTGTTGGCTGCACTTCCAAAGAGAGCCTTTTAAACCCCCCCCCTCATACCTCAAGAAACCTTGCTGCCAGGAACTCAAGGTCTGTTTGCTGAGGTGCCAGGAAGGGGTTAAAAATCTCTTTTTGCAAGCACAGCTGGCAGGAGCAGCCTCAGGTCTGTTTTCTGAGGTGCCAGGAGGCGGTTAAAAACCTCTCTTTGAAAGCCTGCTTCTCTCAAGAAAAAAAAAAACAACCTCAATATACTGGGACCGTAATATATGAACTGCGTTGTGGCCGGGGACTATGACAGCGAACACCAAAACTCCTGATAACCTCTCCCAGTGGCTTAATATAGATATTAAAGAGCATGGAGGGGATTGCCGAACCCTGGGGCACCCCACAAGTGAGGGTCCAATGGGCCGACAATTCCTCCCCCAGCTTTACTTGCTGGACACACCCCTCAAGGAACAATCAAAGCCAGCACAAAGCTGAACCTCCGATCCCCATTCCAGAGAGCCAGTCCAGAAGGATACTATGGTCAATAGTATTAAAAGCCACGGAGAGATCGAGGAGGACAAACAAGGAAGAGCACACCCTGTCGGCCACCCTCAAGACATCATCCTGCAGTGCAACCGGGGCTGTTTCAGTCCCACAGTGTGGCCTAAATCCAGTCTGAAAGGGACCCAGGACAATTGTCCTCCTCCAGGAATGTCTGGAGATGTTTGACGGTGACCCACTCAACCACCTTGCCCAAGAAGGGAACAATGGGGCAATTGGACGATAGTTGAATAAAACGCTAAAAAGCTAGATCTTTTAAGAATGGGCTTCACCACCATCTCCTTCAAACAGGAAGGAAATATAATGTCTCGGAAGGGAGGTGTTGATAATTGATGAAGCCCATTCCAGCATGTTCCCCCCTGTGATCGTAATCAGCCAGGAAGTGCAAGGGTTGAGCGGAGAAGCTGCCGGTATACAACGCACCAGCACCCTGGAGGTGTCCTCTGATGGTACAGGCCCAAACTGAACAAATTAAGGAGACCGAGGGAGTTCTTCTCCTCCTCTTCCTTCTTTGTCTTCTTGAAGAATTTTTTATTTGTTTGTTTGTTTCTGTGCTGCCCATCTAGCAACCAAAAGTCATTTAGGAACATTAGTGAAAATTCAGATAAAAACTAGTCAGTTTTAAACCTGCTGTAAGGTTTCTGGTAACCTCCACCACTGAAAGCAACTTTTCCACATATCTCAGCTATGGGGCTTGTACAGGATGCCATGACAGTGCATCTATTTCTAGGCAGTGTCATCATCACTCGTCTTAGAAATAGTGTCCCCTCCTCCATTTTCTCTCTTTGAAGAGAAAAGACCTAAGCAGCCCATTTCCCCATCAGTCTGTTGAAATCCTCTCAAAGAATAAGCCATGTGCTAACCACAATGCTGGTTGGTTGTCTGCATGTGTACTTTTTCTTATCCTAGAAAGTTTAATGTGTTTTTGGTAGTTAAATGCACAGCTTCAAAGTTGGTATGAGATAAATTAATTAGGGCCAAACGGGAAATACATGAAGCTAGACTGTGTTCTGATGACATCTAGATTGATTCAGTATGTTATTAGTAGCACACAAATGGATGCATTTCAACTGTGAGACAGGCTATACTTTAATGTTATGTATTCTCCAGCCACTTCCCTTGGTGCTCTCAAATCTGAGCAGTTTATTGCATTATTTAAGTATATATCCCTGTATATATCCCTGTACACTGCAGGAGATAATATCTCCACAACTCTAATGTTGTCCCCTTGCTTATTGTAATTTGGCAACCCAAAGGCCAAAGGCAGTGACAACTTTGTTAGGCAATGTAAAAATCACAAACATAAATTGGGTCTGACCCCATACGAGTCTTCATCAGAGTGGACTCCACTGTGGGAGGTACAGAGAAATGTAAAAGTTCCAAGAGTAATGATGTGTGTGCTATGGTTCCTCCACTGAAAGTTAAGTTTCAGAATGTTGATGTTTTTTCCACCCAATCTGCAACTCTAGTGCTGAGCCAGCTCAAAACCTATGCAGAGTCAATAACTAGCTCATGTGGATGATTCTTTAATGATCTAATAAAGCTAGCACCTTTGAGTTTGAATTGTGTGCAAAGCACCACACAGCTTTCCCCGCCCCTGTCTCCTTTGTAAATTGTTTGGATCTAATGCGGCTCTGTTCTTTTCTCCCCCTTCTGTCCTCCCACTGCACCTAATTGCTTTCCTCCTGCCACCAACCCCCAGAGTGCTTTGTATGAGAGGATAATCCAGGAAATTATTGTTAACTATAACTACCTGTTCTATTAAAAAAAAGCAGTGTGTTTCATTGCTTTCAAACAGGCCTGAATTTACACTTATCTTCATACAGATACTTTAAGTTGGCTTCTCAATCCAATAACCATTGTATCATGCCCTGCATGATGCTGGAAACTAGGCAGGTCGGGATCTCATTAGTACTTGCATGGGATACTGTCAGTGCCTATAGCAGTGTTTCCCAACTTGGGGTGGGAGACTCCCCCACCCCCCACTCAGGGAATCATAAAGTGTTTTTGGGGGGTTGTCATGGGTCAGCTTATATGTGTTGTAGTCCTGCTAGATAGTTTCTTATGTGATATTTTGGAGTGGGATGTTAAAGTTAGTGTGTATTTATATGTATAAGAAACAGGCATCAGGTGGTGAGTGGTGGAAAGAAGCCTCTTTCTGAGAAGGGAAGACTTTGCTCCATTAAAAATGTTTTCTTAAGTCAATGGGGTTGGTTGGGATCACAGGTTACTTGGCTGTTATAACAGAGGGTTGCGACTGGAAAAAAGTTGGCAACCATTAACCTAGAGGGAAGGCCAAATGGACAGATAGTTGGTCACTGAGTATGCTGTTATTGTCCCACATTCTCACTTGTTAGTTCAGAGACAGATATTTGGATGTTCTGCGTTATTTGAAATCAAAATCCCCTAACAGAAGTCAAATAATCAGCTTTGATTAACATCACATAGAAGTAACAGACAGAAACATGTAGCACCATGAAAAGAATGATTCATTTTGATAGCTTGAGCTTTTACAGCAACAATCTTCTTTGCTGGATTCACGCAGAGGTTAGTAAAGGTGTTAAGTGACACAACAGGACTCAAAACGGTATGTAGAGGATTGCCACTTGCCAAGCCTTCATCCATTTCTGTTTCTAAATATCTGTTCCGGATTGTTGCAGAGACAAAATGTGGTATTGGTATCCTTGCACTGATATTCACAGACCTATGCAGGGAAGACTAGGGCGAGTGATACCTTTATTAAACCACTAAAATTTCATAGTAATACTGGGAATAGTCGAAGGAAATAGGAAAAAAGCATACGAGATGGACTGATCCAATTGAAATGCAATGACTGAATAGGGACTTTGGGGAGGTTGCCAATTTGTCAAGTACTAGATGGAACGGTACGACAACAGCTACTTGGATGAGTAGCAAAATGTTTCAATCCCACAAGAAAATAATTCCATTTGCCATGACTGAATTCCCAGATATCTCACCCAGATGGCTGAGAATATACACCGCCACCCACAGCTCTTTAATACCCAGCCTGATGAAGAATCCTGTGAGGTCAGGAGCTAGCTCCTGTTTGTGAGATTTTTGCAGTCTAGTAAAAGAACCACCTGTCCTTGTCTTTGGACTGTGTTTGAAGACCACACTTTGTTCTTTTTTGTTGGATTATGCAGCAAAGCAAGAGAGTAGCAGAAAGTGCCCACTAGGTGGTGCTAGTCAAAGCTGGATGTCAAGGGCAAGTCAACATGAGACCAGGGTCCTTGGAGACCACTCCCTGTCTCCTTTGCCTTCCTTTCCTCCAGAACTTTGACTCATGTCCTGACCGTTCTCTTGGGTTCCTCTTTCTGAGAAATGTACTTACCAAGTGAGACGAGAAAGACAAACATGGTAAGATAACAATAGACGTTCCATTATACTATGGAGATGAATCTTCTGTTGCATAAGAGAAGAAAGCCTTGATGGAGTATTCTGGAGGCCCATCTTGCCCAGCACCTTGTTTTCTGCACTTCCCACATAGATTGTTACTAGAAGTCTCACAGCATGGAACATTTGGCTGGATCTTAGTGGTGGTCATGATAAGTGACCGGTGTTTTCGGACTGCAAGTGTCATAATCTCTCATCCTGGACTGTATTGTAGGTATGATATTTGTGGCAAACCAGCTAAATCTGGAGGCTGTACTTTCTCCAACCTTGTTGCATTTATATGTGCTCTGCACATATATGTGTCAAATTTACTGTTATCACAAGTGTTCCTTAGTTTTTTGGTTTCATTTCACTTTTTGTTTCCTCCTCTCTCCCTCGTACATGTAGGTTTATAGTACAGTAAACGTATTAATCTTTGGTGTCACATGACTTGTTTTTATTCTCCTTTGGAGGCATAACATACAGTAATAGTGATTTTCGTTCATTTGGTGGAGTATTGGCCAAAAGAAGAAGGGGGGGTTGTTTTTTAATGGAGTTTGACACTATGTGGTTTCTAGTGTCTTTGAAAGTATAAGGGTTAAAAGTCCTTTTTTGAAGGGGAAAAGACCCATAATTAAAGAGATTACTTACCACATAAAACAGACAGAGGGTGACATGCTCAGAAGCTGAACAACTGTTCGATTTAGAACAACTCAGTTTCTTATGATCCACACAGTCAAAGCCTGTGCTGTAACCTATAGAGCATAGACTAGTTTTTCAAAGTGCTTTGGAGCTCTCCAATAGCCAGCTGATAGTTACAATATGTTCTTGAGTGCTTCTTCCTTTTCAGAATTCACCTTGAACATCAGGCATTTCACTACAAGTAAATTAAAAGTCCTAGTTGTAACACTTTGACTATCAGGTTGCATGCATCAGAAATTAAAGAATTTTACTGTACTCCTTGGCATGGTCTCTTCCTCTTATTTATCATGTAGTTACATTAATATCTTGCTATTCCTCCCTGTGAAGCTTAATGTAGCGTATCTGGCTGTTTCCTCCTATCTTTGTCCACACAACAACCCTGTGAAGACGGCTAGGGTAAAAAGGAGTTAACAGGCCCAAGATTGTGGAGGAGATTTATCACCCCGTTGGCTATTTGAATCTTAGTTATAGAAGTCTCAGTCCACCAATATTCTGACCCTTACTCTGTTTTTATCAGCTACTAGTGGGAAAATACCAGTTCTGATTGCATGCCATAAATTACTTGTGTATTGAAAACAAATATAGCTCAGAAAATTTCTTTCTCAGGTCTTTGATGGCTGTGTTAGTTTTCTGTTTTCAGAAGCATTCATAAATACAGTGACCCCCCGCCTATTGCAGGGGTTAGGGACCCAGGCCGGCCCGCGATAATTGAAAATCTGCGGTATGCGGATGCAGGTCGGGCCGGGCCTGGGGGGCCTAGCTGGGGGCTCTTGTACTTACCTCCAGCTCGGCGCTGCCCCGAATGGGCCTGCTAGGGCCTTTCCGAGCCTTCTGGAGGCCCCAGAAGAGCCTCCCTGTGAACCAGAATTCACTTCCTGTTCACACAAGGCCCGGAAAGGCCCTTGCAGGCCCGTTCAGGACAGCACCAGTCCTGGGGTAAGTAAGGGAGTCCAGAAGCAGGCCTTTCCCCCCTTACTCCAGGGGGCCTTGCAGTCCGAAAACACCTGTCACTTATAGCGGGACCGCAGTATATGAACCGCGAATGGGCAGGGACCACTGTACAATTATTGCAGCTGGCTTTCAGTGGCTCCAAAGATTTCAGCTACGCCCAGCAATGGGGCTATCTTCCACATCCTTCAGCAGAACTACATGCTTTCTCTTTCCTGTGCCTCTCCTGATACAGGGCCAGAGAGACCCTTACAAATTTGGCCAGCAGATTTAGGAAGCAGTGTGAAGTATCAATATAAGGTAACTGAGAAACCCCTAGGTGGATGATATGAAGCTGATAGAGCAGAATGGGACGTTGCCTGCAATATAAATATCTCAAGAGTCAGTGTGGTCTGGGGCCTGCACAATCCTGCATTTTGGCAGAGTTCCACTGCCGAACCCTACCTACAGTTCACTGTCATCTGCTTATACTCATGCCATCTTCCCTTGTCTGTGAGCAAATGGACAGTATCTAATGCAATGGGTAGCAGAAACTTTCTAAGTGGTGTTAGCACTGATGATTAGGGGAGTGGTGGCAGTGGTAACAAAAATCATGAAGAACTGGTAGTCCCATTGAGCGTAGTCATTGCTCAATCATTGGCAAGTTGTGCATACTTAACCACCACTAGAGGGGAATACTCTAGCTCCCCAACTCTCATTTTAAGAAAAGTTTACTTGCTCTCCTCCATGTGTAGAATGATAGCAGAGATGTTCCTCTGTTATTCGTGGGGATTCTTGATGTGAGTCTGAAGGCAGATTTTATAGGGCTCCAGCTCTGGTTCTCTATTTTATTTGCTTAGACAGCTCTTTATTGTACATCTTGTGATTCACCTTATAGTGTGGAGTTGCTTCAGGCCATGAGAATTAACTGCCACTTTTGCACTTTAATTTTTTTTAAATAGCCAAGTCTGTACATACAGTTATGCTCAGTGTGGAGCTATTAGTTCTCTTTCGCTTGTGTCACTAGAAGATGGCATCATTCCATAAAGCAGATAGCAGCAGATGCAAGAAAAAGGTACTCTTTTGCATCATGTATTGTTGATTTGTGGAATTATTATCAGCCACAAAGTGTGGTGATGGGCTCTAGTAGATTATAAGGCATTGATATGAGACTACACAGATTCAGGGAATAGAAAATCTACCAATGACTAAGTCACAGTTAATCGCTGAACATCAGTAAATGGGAAGTACTGTACTGCGATCCTGCGATATAGTGGGACTGCAGTACCTGAACTGCGAAATGGCGGGGGGTGACTGTAGTAGCTTAAGAGCACCAGTTTTTAGGTTTGCCAGAGTATTTTTAAGTTGACCATTATGGGAAAACTATTTTGGATCTTTTATCTGATAAGCCAGAAATGAGAGAAATTACTTTTTTTGGACTAGCTTCCAAAAATCTTCCAGACAGTGTGGATAGGTTTGTTATTTTTATGCATTTATTTGTATTGTTTAAATCCTACCTGAGTTCAAATTCATGTATAGTAGGACCATGGTATCTGCAGAAGATCAGTTCTTAGCCCCTCCACCTTGCCCTAAACCTCAGGTAGCAAAACCTTGTGTGTCTGATTCCCTCTAGTGGCCAGTTCTGGTAATACACATTGGGAACACATGTTTCTGTTTTTAAAAATACTTTTAGGAATTGGATAGCTGAACAGGGAGTTATGATCTTGTGGCTGTTGTGGTCCTGCTGTACCTATCTCAATCTTGTTATCCGTACAGCAATCCTATCTGGTAAGCCAAGGTAAGAGAGAATCACATAGTGAATTCCATGGCTCAATGAGGATTAGAACCTGGGTATCCATCCGCTTTATTCGAGTGGAACACAATCTATTACACAACACTTGATCCTAAATAGCTCAAGAAACTAACCTCTCTGACACCATTGTAGCTGGTGGTTATTTTTACGAGTCATAGAACCTTCCTGTAAAGTTCTGTGGTATGATAGCAAATGGTCATTCATAGTGAGGCAGTCAGGATAAGTTAGATATTTTTTAGGTGCTTATACAAGTAATTCTAGAGGTTCAAGCTTAACTTTGTGCATTAATCAGCATTAGATATTGTTACAAGTTAACCATCAGTGCAACTTGGCAAAAGAAGAAATACATTGTCAAATATTGTACCATACAGCTGTTTGGAAAAACGATGTAGGCAAATTTCCTTGTTCTCTGAAGGAAAGTAGAAACCACACTACTTATATATTATACAGGGGGAAATAGAATTTTAACCGCAAGCCTCTTGATTATGGAATAACTTTCACATTTTATTTTTCCATCTGTTCCATCCCTTTTCCTTGTTAAAAGTGAAGAGATTGAGATTTTTGTTATGGTAGTGGAGTAAATGTCAGCTCATGATGAGCAGTTCTTAATCTTACTCCTGACACTGATGAAAGACATTCTGCAGATGTATGAAAGTACTGTATGCTGAACAAAGTTCCTGCTACATACTGAAAAGCAGTAGTGAAGAATTCACTGAGTTAGGAGCCTTGAGATGCAGTGGTTAAATGCCTATACTGCAGCTAAAACTGTGCTCACGACCTGGGGTTCAATCCCAGGTAGCCAGCTCATGGTTGACTCAGCCTTCCATCCTTCCGAGGTCAGTAAAATGAGTACCCAGCTTGCTGCAGGTGGGGAATGTGTAGCCTGCATAGTGTAATTAAACTGTAAACCGCCCAGAGAATGCTTGAAGTGGTATGGGACGGTATATAAGCAGAACACTTTACTTCACTTTATGCAAAACATTTTGGGCTTTCCCCTGATTAACCTGTCTCTTAGTGCTGCCAGCAAGCTAGCCTGGATCAAGCATGCTTTCCATGTTACATAATGTAAACAGAACCTCCAATTAAAAAGCCTGATATCGTACATTGAGAACAAATCAAGTGGGACTGTAGCTTTCAAGCCCTGCTTGCAAACTTTATTACTGATTTGCTTGTTACATATACAGTATATATGTTCTCTTTCCATCAAAACGGTGTCTTACATACACCTCCCCTCTATTTTTATTCCTATAATAAAACTACAGGATAGCCGAGCAGCTTAGGTCTCTGGTTGCAGAGCCAGAGGTTGGCAGTTCAATTCCCCATTTTGCCTCCATGAGAGGGGTTGGACTCAATGGTCCATAGAGTCCCCTCCAGCTCTGCAGATCAAAGGCTCTTATTATAATAACCCTGTAAGGTAGCTTTGGCCGGGAGATAGTGACCTGGCCAAATTATCCAGTGAGCTTCATTCACAACTGGCTATTTGAAGTTGGGCTTCCCTGTGCTGCACTGCCAACTACATAGAGCAGTGGTTCCCAACCTGGGGGTTGGGACCCCTTTGGGGGTCGAACGACCATTTCACAGGGGTTGCCATGACCCAGTGAGGAAAAAGGCACAAATGGCTTGGGTCTGGAGGAGGAGGGGGAGGAAGGGGGGGAAGAGTGAGTTACAGCTTGATAGGTTGGAAGGGATGTCAGTCAATGGCAATGGAGGCTGCGATTGGCTGAGGGTGTCTGTAGAGGGAAGTTCTCTGTGGCACTTGCAGCAGTGGCCTGCCAAAGGGAGCTTGTGGCCTCTTCCAAGCAGGGCACAGCGGGGCACCACAACATGAAGAATTGTATTAAAGGGTCGCGACATTAGGAAGGTTGGGAACCACTGACATAGAGAGATTTGTCTGGCCAGTGTCTCAGACATGTTAGTGAATTAGAGTAACCCTTCATTTTATTCAACAAGTCTCATAATTTTATGTTTGATCAAGGCATTACAGTATTATGTATTCTCATGGTTGTCTAGGGTAGAAGAGTCAGAATAAAACCAGTAGTGTAAAGGAAATGGATGAAGAGTTCGAAGATTTATTTTAGTGCAAAAGCAGTGACATCACCTGCAGGAGCCCCGGGAT
Source organism: Phrynocephalus versicolor (assembly GCA_023846285.1). Lineage (NCBI taxonomy): Eukaryota > Metazoa > Chordata > Lepidosauria > Squamata > Agamidae > Phrynocephalus > Phrynocephalus versicolor. Next base: position 15,084,512 of record JAHTLZ010000111.1, on the reverse strand, counting down.
AATTGGCATACACACACTCTCTCTTGCTCTAGCAAGTGAATGTGAGGCTTTCAAGTTGTGCTGTTAAATGACAGGCTACATGCAGAGAATCTCAGAATGAGAAAAATAATTGAACAGAGACTTCTTGACTTTGACAAGGCTCCTGGTTCATTCTGGACTACAGAAAGAAAAAACACCTACTGGCAGGGTTGTTGGTATTTTTGACTAAAAGCTGAGGTGACTACTTTTTCTGTGGCTGAAGATTGCATGTTAAGTGTGTTTTACAAGTTCAGTCAATGTGGCTAGACCACTGAGTTCAGTATAGCTCTCTCCTGAGTAATTACAAACAATATTGTGGTCACATTGTCCATAACAAAGCAGAAGGTATGTTAGGTGCTGTTTCTCTTGGGTGTGGGTGTGCATTTTTGGATTACAATAACAGACTACAATGGCAATTACAGTATTTTGGGAGCTGTAGTTCAGAAAAGAGGTTTTCCCATCTTACATGTCATGATGAACTCCTAAAATCTGGCAGTACACTGTATTTGATCCTCTTATTCTTTTAAAAAAGGGAAAACATACCCAGGCAATAAGTAAGTTTTTAAAACAGAAAACTTTATAAAATGTCTTTGCTAACGATGTAACCAAAAATATTTTTACTCAGGAAAGTGTATATATCAATGCAATTGCAATAGATGCATTTGCTGAGGAGAAGGATTGCAGAGGCACACAAAATGGACTAAATATTGTTTAGTAGTTGTAGTACTGAGGAAATGTGATAGCCCCACAAAAGAAACCTGATGCCAATGAGAAAGATGTTTGAGTCCTGGCAACAGAAAGTCACAACTAAATAGTTATCTCACAGAGATACACTCTCCTAAACATCTTTAGCACAATTCTAAGGTTTTAGGCAGATTGTATATGGATATATCAACCTCTCACAAGCCATTACTTCCCTGATCTGTCTCCATAGTCTCTTTGCATGTTGCACTAAGAGAAGACAAAACCACAACAAAATAAGTGTGTGCTCTTCCACCTACACTCTGGCTAGGCAGGAGTGGTTTAAGATGGGAAGCTTTGTGGTGTGTGGTTGCTTCTCAGGGGATGAAAATCAAGGTTGGGTTGTCAGGGAGGGGAACATGTGGGATATCTCCTTTCCTTGTATTATGACCCTCTGCCTTGACGTGGTTTGAAAGGCCACTTAGACATCGAGAGGTGTGTGGATGAAAGGGCTCCAATGGTCTCCCAACCACTCATGTCTACATAAATAGCTTCTCTGACGTTAAGTCCAAAAGCACATGAGGAGGGTGCAGAGTGGGCCAAAGGCCTATAAATAAACTATGTCTATTTTAAAAGCCTAGGTTTTGAATTAACATGCTGGTAAATACAGGCCTTGCTCTTGAACTGCCTAGAAATAGCCAAGTGGCGGCAGTGATACGCATCCAGTGACCTATTGCTGCAGCGTACGAAATATAGAGAAGCTGAAAAAAGTCTTGGGTGCACAGAAAACTGCCTTTATACCCCTTCTGGCCCAGAATTGCCTATGGCAGGGATGAGGAACCTGTGGACCTCAAGATGTTGTTGAAGTCCTGTTCTCATCATCTGTAGCCGGCTTGGCCCCTAATGAGGTTCTCTTGGGATTAGTACTTCATCAGCACTCCGAAGATTGATGGTTCCTTACTTTTGTTCTACGTGAACTAACAGTGGCTCTCCAGACTTTCAAGCAGGAAGTGTTTCTGTGCCGTTTCATAAGAGGGATTGAATTTGGGATTTTCTGCATGCAAATCATGTGTAGAGATCATGGGCATGAACCGCAAAAATGGCTACCCACAAACCATTCAAACTTAAAACAAACAAATAACAACAATGAATGGGCTCATTTAAAAGACTATATGAAGGAGGAGGGGAAACTAAGCCCCAACCCAGCTCCTACTGCCTGCCCTTCCCACTGCCCCTGTCATCTCCCTAACTACTTCTCTATCATTTGACAGGCAGGGACATATCTAGACACTGCAGGGCAAGCTCCTGGAAGCTGCTATGTCTCAAGATGGTGGATGAGGAGGAGAATTAAGAGGAGGAGTTCATTAAATTGTAAAAAAATAGCTCAGAGTTCATGCCACTTTAGATGAGTTGGTTTCGACGAACCTGAACCAACCCCAACCAGTGATTTTTAACGACCTTTCTGGTTCGTGTTTTGTTTTAGTTCATGCCCTTCTCTAACCATATGCCCTGCCACTTAACTTTCTTTGGATGTCTTATTCAAGTTGGGCTGATAGTAGAGTTAATACTTACGGGTGAAAGGTACGGTAATTGCATCTGGATTTGGCCAGTGCCCTGAATTCATTGTGAGACCTTTAAAAGCTTAGTGTTTTTTTTTAAAGGACCTCTCTTGCAGGATTGTTCATGTGTACATGAGTTAATAATTCAAAAACATCTTCCACATAGACAGATGTGTGTGTGTGTGTGTGTGTGTGTGTGTGTGTGTGTGTGTGTGTGTGTTGTGTCGTTACAGTCGTGGCCGACTCTACGTGACTTCATGTCCATGGAGTTTTCTTGGCAGGAATACTGGAGTGGCTTGCCAGTTCCTACTCCAGGTGCCTACAGCACCTTGTATTCCCTGGTGGTCTCCCATCCAAGTACTAACCAGGGCCGACCCTGCTTAGCTTCCAAAATCAAGCGAGATCGGATGTACTTAGGGCATCTAGGCAGCTGTACACAGACGGATACGGTACAAGAAATTAATTTTGCTCGCCTTCTCCCCAGATGGCTCTATTTCACTGACTTGAGTGCACAGAATCTTGTGTAAAAATTACCCTGTGCTTTCCAAAGGTTTTGCAGAGTCCTACAGCCAGGATCTTTGATGAGGAAACCTAAAAGAAATGATTACAGAACATCCTGGTAGGAACAGAGCTGTCTTGCTATTTGGCTACATTCCATGAAAGTCAACACTGAAATAAAAGTGCCATACAGTGTACTTCATAGTTTTGCTTTTTTCGTACAGCTGCAAATCCAGGGATGCTCTTGGAATCATCTTGCAGTTGCTAGACCTTCACAGCCAGAACTAATCAGGCATCCCAGAGAGAGACATTCTGCAGACCCCACGGAAAAGGATGGGCCCTGCATGATATTTATTTATATTTATTTTTAAAAAGTGTATATTCCTTTCCCCCCCACCAGGTGGACTCAAAACATCTCAATCAGCATCTAAAAAATTAAATTAGTAGTGTACTAATTTTTAAAAAGTATACATGTAAAATAAATGTCTCAAACTAGCAGAGCTCTATTTGAATGAAGCACCCAAAGGAATGCAATCATGGGGCATGATAAATCTCACTTGAGAGGACATTCTGTAGGGCAGGGGCCAGTACCAGAAAGACCCTGCTTTATGTTGATCTGTTTCAGGCAGCACAGGAATTCAAGCACTGGCCCTAGTGTGAGATAGGAAACATTTGGCTGTCCAGAATACAAGCTTGATTTCTTACTGTTGACCATGTAACTGCGAAGCTGATGGAGGTGTAAGCAAAAACATCTTGAGGATGACATGGTCCTTACCCCTGCCCTAAGGAGTACATAGTGATAGGAAGTACAATGACTTGTGTTAGCCTTGGGGCCTGTCTTTGGTCACAGTGTGTCCAATTTCCAACAGCAAATGGAAATCTCCAACCCTGCTCTATGCTTGAGCCTTAAGTTGCTTTACAGAGGATAGTCAGGTCCAAAGGCCAGTAAATCTGAATGAGGAGGACTATTTTTAAAAAAGAACCTTGGAAGAAGATCAGCAACTTAAACCTATTGTCTTAAACTCCTGGCCTTAAACTGTGCCCTATGACCCTCTCTATCTTGTAGTGGATGGGAGAAGGCAATTCAATTCCCTTCTTTAGATTTCCTTTCACTGCATAATCCAGATAACTATGGCCTGGCCAATGCTGCTTAGCATCCAGAATAACGGGCCATTTCAACAACATTTCTTTAGCTTCCCTCCCACCCTTTTCTTCCGGGTCTGAGATAAATATATATTTTTAGTCTTACCTGGAGATGCCAGTATTTGAACTAAGGATTCTCTGCATGCAAAACTGGATTTGCATCTGACGTAGTGCCTTTTGAATGCTCCTGGTATTATTTTGCTTTCTGTTCTCTCTTCGAGTATCTTGTTTACAAATCTGCCCAAACCTTTTAATTTTTATTCAATACAGCTCTATTTCCTTTACTTGAACATTGAGAAGCTTGGAGTCTTGTTCCTCGTTTCTAGCCCATGTAAACATGATCATAGCTTGAAGTGTACAGCCTCAACACAAATAGGCACGCTTGCGTAAAGAGGTAGTTATTTGAGCTGTCTTGTATTTTCAGTGGATAACTCTGTGTTCTCTTTTAGACAAAGTGACAATAGAGCACATGTAGGCAAAATATGGTTTAAATCATATGGCCCTGATTTGTATGCCACAGACGTGCAAACAATCTCAAGCTGAATTTAAAAATATGGGGTTTTACCCCAGCAAAAAAAGAACATATTTTCTTGTCCCCTTCTACTCCAGGAAGAGTGTAGTACATTTGGTGGTACATTTGCAGTCTATGTTCATGCATTCATTTTCACTCCCCGACTCCTTCAGATAGGGCAGAAAGTGTAGGCCCCTCTTTAAAATGTTGACTACCCAGATATTCTTTACATTGATGTCATCGATGCTACCAATATGGATTTGACCAAACTCCGGGAGGCAGTGGAAGATAGGAAGGCTTGGCGAGCTCTGATCCATGGGGTCACAAAGAGTCAGACACGACAGAACGATTGAACAACAACAAAAACCAGATATTAACTACAGTGGAACCTTGTATAAAGGAATTAATTTGTCCCAAATGAAACTATGTTAAGCAAATTTTCCTTTATACAAGTTTTTCATAGGAATGTATTGAAAACAGAGTAATCCCCAATCTCAGCCATTTTTATGTTGTACAGATTCGTCCCATAGACAATTTTATAGTACAGATTTTATGGTATACAAACCGTTTGTTATACGAGGGTCCACTGGACTTTAAAAATGTACTGAAGACAATATATAGAGCAAGACAGACCATTAGCCTGACTTGATAAAACATAGCTTTACATGTACCTGTGTGGCAAATGGAGATAACATTTATGCGGAATATGGAAGCCCTGAATTATTAAAAGCTGCTTCTGTATTAATATTTGAAGCTATGAGAGGAGGAGGTAAAATTTCGTCTAAAGGTCATACTAGACAATGCCTTTTGCATGTAGAGTATAAATGGTATTCCCTTAGGTGAGAAAAACATCTGATTGTCGTAGTATGTGTATATCCGTGTATCTTGTATTTAACTGTGATTTATTTTACGATTAGTCACAGGAACTTTTCAACTCTTGATTTCTAATGCATGCATCTCTGTAGATATATTGTTGCTAGGGGGAAACATTGAAACACTGAACATCTTCGTTTGATTCTATATGCAGGAATTCTAGGTTGGGCATTCTGAAGTGACTGTTGTATTCATTCAAGTATTTGAAAACTTCTACTTCTCCTCAATTTATTGTTCTTGAGAAATTCATGATGGCTTCTACTTCATACTACAATAGTTTGCTTTAAAGGTGCTTGCAGAGGGACCATTTTATAATCTGTTACTGAATTTCCACCACGATTGATGTGAGGCTGACAGGTTTCCAAGTTCTTCCTTTTTGCTCTTTTTGAAGATAAATTGTCATGCTTTAAGCTGGACTTCTGGTGTCAGTATTACTCTGGATTGTCAACATGTCTGATTGTGGCTTTTACGTTGTTTTGAGACATAAATCTATCCCAGCTTTACTGTAAGAGGTCTGGAATTGGATTTGACAGCTCTAGTGTGCAATGCATGTGTTCTACCACTGAATGATAATCCATTGTTTCAGTTCTCTAACATGTTGCTTACCCTGAGGTGTACATGCGGCATATAAACACAAAACTGTAGTCCTATCTTGAGATATTTTCTTTCCTTTCATGTGCAAATTTATGAAAGATTATTTGAATTATTGGCCAGTCTGTTAAAACTTGTTCATTTAAGGGTGTGCTTTACTCTATGAAGGTAGTATGCTCTACCTTATACTGCTTATATACTCTAGAAAAGTGTTGGTGCCAGAGGTGCCAATTGGAGCCCTTTCTGTGGGCACCCGGCATCGCCCCTTCACAGCCACCTGTATTCAGGTTAAATTGCTGAATTGGCACTTTGCGAAAAATTAGTGGGTTTTGAATTGCAGTTTGGGCACTCGGTCAGTAAAAGGTTTGCCATCAGTGCTCTAGGACACTGAACAGTGGTTCCTAGCCTCAAGTCCCTAGATGCTTGTGACTGCAACTCCCAGAAGTGGGAGGTAAACCATTTTGGCATCTAGTGGTGAAGGCTTCTGGGAGCTGTAGTCCACAATCACCAAGGGACCCAAAGTTGGGTATCACCAGTCTAGGATAAAGGCGGGAAAAGATCCCTCTAGATCAGTGGTTCCCAACCTGAGGGTTGGGACCCCTTTGAGGGTTGAATGTCCATTTCACAGGGGTCATCATGAGCCAGTGAAGAAAAAGGCACAAATGGCTTGGGTCTGGAGGAGTGGGGGAGGAAGGGGGGGAAAGAGTGAGTTACAGCTTGATAGGTTGGAGGGAATGTCAGTCAATGGCACCGGAGGCTGCAATTGGCTGAGGGTGCCTGTAGAGGGAAGTTCTAGTCTATGGCACCTGCGCCAGTGGCCTGCCAAAGGGGGCTTGTGGCCTCTTCCAAGCAAGGCAAGGGGTCACCACAACATGAGGAACTGTATTAAAGGGGTGCGGCGTTAGGAAGGTTGGGAACCACTGCTCTAGATGTTTTTGGAATATGACCCCATCAGTGCTACTTAGCATAGGCCATGATATTGCATACAGTTCAGCACCTCCATGAGAAGACATGTTTACTATCTGTGAGGATAGCCACGTCACTGTTCTGGTTCTTTAGGAAGTAAGTGCCAGATTCGTGCTATTTTAGAGGAGCTACCATATTGTATGTGTTGGATCGTGTGGGATCAGAGTGGGTCTGATGCCCAAGATAAAGTAAGGGGACACCCACTTGTATCATTAGTGAATTAGTGAGACATACGTGAGAACAGCTATTTTTTTGAACTACAGTTCCCTGGACTGCTGGGTAGATCAATGTTTTAGGCACCTGATTGCAAAGCCAGAGGTTCGGAGTTCAACTCCCCCACTGTGCCTCCTTAATAGGGGCTGGACTCATTGATCCATGGGGGTCTCTTCCACTCTGCTGTTCTAAGATGATGATGATTAATTGGGATGTGGGCGGTATAATACAAAAAGGTATCTTTTCTAACTCCTGAAACAGCTTTTTAAAACTCAGGTTTCTGGGGAGATATGGCCATGTTGGCACAGGTGTTTTAGCTGGTACAAAGATATTTTAATAAAATTGGAAACCCCACAAAGTGTTAACAGGGCATTATGCTCCTAGATAAGTATGCACAGGATAATATTACTGGTAAGTAAACTTAGTCATACAACACGGGTGTTATTTGCAGACTTTGAAAACATAGCTTTTTTTGCAGAACAATTGCTAGAATCCATATGTAATTCTGACTAGGGAATTCTGGAACTTATATTCCAAAGAAGTAACAGTATTTCAGAGGAAACGTGCGATTGTTGTTCAAAAAATGTATAGAAACACCTGAGTGTTATTTTACAGGAATGACAAGGTGGCTTGTCATTACATGAGGTAGATAAAGATAAAACCTCTGTGACTTGAATCGTTGATGTCCAGCAAAACTTTCAGTAGCTGAGAAAGTAGAGCTTCAGGGCACAAACCAGTGTCTTCAACATGTTTGATTTGTCCACAATATTAAAAAAAATGGTTTTTTATGGGCATAACGTTCATTTTCTGAGTGCACTGCTGTTGTTTTCTTACAGAAAACACAGCCTCGACATTTGCAAATAAGGCTTTAGGATTACAGCCTTGGATAGGCATTTTGTTGTTTGAGTCACATACTGTACTTGTAGAATACCCTGTTTAAAATCACTGGGCTTAAATAAATCAGCCAGGCTTCATCTGTAGGTGGACTCTTGACATTCACAACACAGAAGCAGCCCTCGCACCCTCGTTGATTTCATGGCTCTCGCCTGCCTTCTCTTTGGCTTGGCAGCAGACACAGCCTTTCCCCGGGGGAATTTTTTCCACTGACCCCTGTGGTTGAAAGGCAGCATCTGATAGGCAGGCAGCTCCTTTTGCCTGAACCATCCTCGGCTCCCAGAGAGCTTGGCTAGGTTTATTTATAGCTGGCTCCTCCCCAGCGTTCTATTTCAGGTCACCCCCGGCAGAAGCCATCTCGTTTTGTGTCAGGGATGGGAAACAATTGCATGGAGGGAGACGACTCTTGCGTCTCATGGAAAAGGAGCGTTCTTCGTAAGATTGGCAGGGAACTGCAGCCTTCGTTTTGTTAAAAAAAATCTCTTTACCTACTGACTAAATTCAACCTTCTGGATGTTCTGTTTTATTTTTTTTAAAAACACCCTTGATGTCTTACGGAATTGTTGCAGAATCGGAGTGAATTGAGCCACACCTGAGATGTAAAACCTTTCTTTTTCACTCTTCCCTTATCTTTCCCCTATGCCTCTTTTACTTCTTTGCTCTGCAATTGAGAAAGCAGTTGTCTTTCTTCCATTTTTCCCCAAAGAAAGGAGATTTTTGTCTACAAGGATTCCCCCCGCTTTGTTTTTATTCCTGGTGGCTTTGATTTATACTTGGAGGTTACCTCGTCCTCACCATCGTTGCTGTGAAACAATTCAACTTCACTCTTCTGCAACGAGAACACTTGTCTGTTTGTGTGTGTGTGTGTATTTTTATGGCTAGTCTAAGAGGGTGATGCTGGATTGTTTACGATGGCAATATAGCATTAAGAACAGACCTCCCTGTGAAGCCTTTGCTTGTGCAACGGATTGTCATAAAGAGAAACTGAAGTGGAATAACAGAAGTGTGCGACCGCTCTTTGGCATGCTTCTTGTATCCTCGGTGAGGGGACTGCCAGAGATGTTGCAGACAATTTACGAAACTGAATCGTGTTTTTCTTCAGATGGAGTTTCTGGACGTGAGCCATCGCTGGAACTCTTGTCGCGGGCACAGATTCATGCCATACCTGTAGCAGGTAAGTGTTGGGAGAACCTCTAGAAAGGACCTAAAGAGATCCCATATTCAAAAGCAGACATGCAGTGTTGTGGCTTGGTCTGAAACTAGCAACAGTGTCCCCAAAATATTCAACACATAGGAGAGTGACCCTAAGTGGTCCAAAGCAGCAGGTGAGTCTTCAGCAGTAGGACTTGGTGTTTTGCAAAATTGTCTGCAGGTTCCTGGGGGCAGGACTAGACAATCACGGTATATGTAATAAATTGCACACAAGGAGATTGCCTCTGATCACCTTCCCACCTCCTTGGTGAAGCACCATAACCTGTCTTTCCCTACACTAGATAATAACATTGGCCAGGTTTTCAAGAGGCCTGAAGGCTCAACACCTCTTTTAAAAGAAGTTAGCTTCCCAGGACTCCACGACAGAATTTGTTTTAGGTGCTATTACGCACCTCGGGAGCCATGCTGTTCATTATCATATTACGGGGTCAAGCCCTCTGCTGAATGTAGAACATAGAAGGTTTGGATTGCAGAGCTCAATAAACATAGTTTGTGACTGGAAGCCTTTTAAAAATAAATCAGATGGTGAAATAGATTCTTTTTGTCAGTTCTTGGCAAATACAAAAGTGTAGGAAAATATGGAGTACTGTATTTACTATCTCACTGTAGCTCAAGATTGCATTGCATTTCTTTGGTTGGAAGCAATTGGTGGACTGGGTCAATTCTGTCCCCTATTCCTTTTGATATATCCCTATTAAGTAGGTATAGCAAAGATGAGAAAAGGAGCAAGAAAGAGTTTTCAGCTCATATACTTTTAGCAGGAGGTTGTACAATGCTGGGCAAAAGGGTCTGTTTTATTTCAAATTTACCTCTACCTGCTTTAACCACAATTACATTTTAGGAGTGGAAGTACATTTGAAATAAACCTAGTACTGTATATTGGGAGTGATGAAAACTAATTTTACATTGGGAGAGATGGAGTTATTAAACCACAGCGTGGGCTCCAGTTGGGCTGAGTTCTGCTCTGTAGAGCACTTAACATCACAGCTAATCTCGGTTTGATCCCACTTCATACAATTTGTGACTCACATGAATGTGGATTTAAGCCCTGTATCTCCCTGGGAGCTCAGCATTGTTAGATCAACACTGGAGAATAATTTTGTTCCGGGAGCTACTTCTTTTCTGTAACTGTTGGCTGCAAATTCTATGGGGGGTATATGTTTTCTGGGCAATCATCAGCCTGGATTTCCATATGACAAGCTTCTGAAAAATATATCTCCCACTTTTAATCTGGATTCCCCATGGTTTATTATCCTGATGACTGATCAACTTCCTTAGGTTCACACCATTCCCTAAGCTTTCTTCCTATGGAAACAGCCATTGTGTCTCCCCTTCATTATTGAAGCTATATTGTGATATCTTACGTGGCTTTTTAATTGTAGCCCACTGAGGCTGGGATGGTTCACTGCGCCATATGCCAGGGAAAAGCAAAATAAGATCACGTGGTGTTGAAAACATACAACAAACAAACAGCGGCAGACAGGCATGTTGGACTCCTGAAATTATAAAGCTGCTCTAGCAGGAAATTGAAGTGTTTCCCCTGGGATTGAAAAGGATGTGCATGTATATATGTGAGTAGGCCTTGAGTTTTATCCCCTTGTTAATTTTGCTTACTAAGCGTAGAATAGGAGAATGCTACGGTGTTTTGTTGTTGTTTTAAAGCAAGGCATAATCTATTTTACCATGGGCTCAAGAAAACCTATTCCTTTCCTTGTCCTTTGGTGCCAGTCTCTGGACGAACATTAGAACACAATAAATCAGTTAGGGGAAGCCTGTGTATACCTCTTCTATGAACCTGGCATGCTTTTTGCCAGGGCCGTATGCACGGCTTGCTCCTGCCTGGAGCACAAGTGACCCATGCCCTTCTGTGCCAAGGAAGAAGAATAGCTGGATTTCCATGTGGGAGGAGGTATAGGTGAGCGTTCCATAGCACCTATTGTTGGACAACCACGTATTTTGGGGTAGTGGTGGTGTGAGATGTTGTACAACAATGTGTGCCACTGCTTGCACAGTTTTTTTGAGCAACAGTATAATCCTTAAAAACAATGCTAGTATTGATTTTCATGCTGCTAATATAACAATAGATCTAGGGTATTTTCAACAGCACAGTAGAATTGTTATGTCTTTATAAGCAAGCTCAGAGAGATAACACAGTGATGAACCAACTGCTTGTCCCTGATGAAGCCACTGCATCCCATCCCCAATATCTGTGGAGACTTCTTAATTTTTTTTATTTTTTTGTAACTATGCTTTTAAATATAATAATGTCCTTTATAAAATATTAGGATGGAATATTTAATCTAATGATTCATTTGATCTTTTCAAGTTAATACTGTTTTAAGACATAAACAAAAAACCTGATCCTTAGTGCTTACTGTGGGAAGTATCAATGTCTTCTACAACCCATGGGTGTGATGTACAAGTATGTTCAGTCATCTTTCTGTGTATATTTGGGGGCATCAATCTTTAAAAAAAGAAGAGAGCCCCCCCTCTCTGATGTGCTTGGTATAGGCTAGTATCAGGGGCTCTCTTGTAGCAATTGCTCAATAGCTCAGCAATACTAGAAGTTGCTTAGGCGTATTATATAATTTTATCTCCCGGAGATTTTGAGCCTTGTCTACAGATATACAATAAAATGAGTTGAGGATGAGGCAGAATGGATTGTACCACTGCTGAATTGCAAGTGGGAGATGGGTTGTTACCTTTCTCCATACTTTTATGACATATGACATGACCATAAATTGGGTGGATATTTGGATTATTTCCTTGGCCTTGAGAAAGTATTTTATTGAGTCCCACATGATGTCATCTGGTATGCACGGCAACATCATGGAGTCCCAAAGGAACTTGTCAGTTGGGTCAAACTCCTTTATGAGTTGCCAAAGAGCCGTGTGCAGGCCACTGCTGGTACATTGAAAGATTTTCGTATCACAATTGGGGGCCACCAAGGGTCAGCAGTTCCCCACTTCTGTTCATTCTGGTTATGGACACAGTCACTTGAGATCCTCAGAATCCAGTGCCCTGAACACCTCTTTACACTGATGACATCATGATTGCATCAGAGAGTAAGGCAGATCTTAAGCTTCAAGCCCAAGTATGGCATGACCGTTTGACAAGGTTTGGCCTGTGCCTGATTGTGAAGAAGACGGAATATCTGACAACCGACCCCAATGAATATGGTACAATCCAAATCAATGGTATTGACCTACCAAGAACTGAGAAGTTCGAATACCTTGGTTCCACAATCGCAGCCGATGGGAGCCGGAGTAACGAGTTGACATCAAGGATCAACAGTGCCTAGCTAAAATGCCATACAACATCAAGCATCATGTGTGACAAAAAGATCAGCGTCCGCAGGGTGATGGCTAACAATTAAAGAAACGGAACGTCATCTTGGTGTCATGGAGACGAAGATGCTACGATGGACCTCTGGCCTCACATGAAAGGACTATATGTGCGCAATGATGACATTAGAGCAAAATACGGCATTTCATGTGTTGCCAACAAGATGTGTGAAGCCTGACTGTGCTGGTTTCATCATGTCCTGTGTGCCAATGAGGAATTTGGCAAAAAAGGGCCTCCCAGGTCACCGGATCTTGACCAAGGAGATGACCAAAATAGCGCTGGACCAACACCCTTGAGAATGACATGAAGTTGTCCTGGGTTCACCCGGACCTAGCCCATGACTACACCAAGTGGAGAATAGCAGACCCCACCTCCAAGTGGGACAAGCACTAAGAAAAAGAAGAAGAAGAAGAAGAAGCTTTGGAATGTGCCAGAAAAATCAAAGAGGTGTGGTATACAGTATGTGTTACTTGTAATGCTCTTCTCTCCCCCCCCCCCAACCCAGTTTTCCTGAAGTGAGTTTTCAAGGAAAGGCTGGGCAGACATTTTTCATTCATATTGAAGCTACAATACGTTCTTCTACTAGTTTTTATCCACATCTCTGGAGAGTGTGGTTGCTGGGCATCAGTTCCATGTTGTATTCTTGGGATGGGACATCAGTTTCTTTCTATGCCATTGAGTCTTGGTTATCTGGAAGCATGTGACCTTTGCTTCATCTTCGTAGTCTCTGTGGATACACTCTCATGGGTACTTTACAGTGCATGCACAAATCCTTGGAGCATTCTAGAGCTTAATACAGAGGGAGTGGTTAGAGACCCTCTCCCCCACATTGCTGCTTTGTTCCTCTAATCAAAGAAACTTGGTTTAATTTCAGTATATAAAACTTTGAGTGGGTTGAGGAGAAGCTGGAAAATGGAATTGCCACAATCATTTTTTTTAATATGGCAGAACCGATAGGGCCATTTGATAGTGTTGTCATTGAAGGAGGCCTTACATAAATGAAATATGTAGTCAGCATCTGTCTCGTGATTGGTGGAACTTTGCTGCAACTGGAACTGTTATGGAGTTTCTTTGTCTATCCCTTGTACAGTACTTCTCTGTAGGTCCAGGCACATGTTCAAAGATTTTTTTCTTATCTCTGCTTTACTCCGAAAGGCCTTGCCTCGCCCATTTTCTTGTTCTAGTGGCAGCTGATTCTTTTTTAATTATTTTGATACTAGACATCCCTCTCTTTAGTAAATTCTTCATGGTTTGACCATAGTGTTTGAACCAGATCTCTGGTTGATTATAGAACGGGCAGGGGATTCCTGTAGTCCCATTACACTTAGGGATATGTTGCTTTTATCCCAACAATCACAGTATCCAAACTAGGCTCAATCTTGCAGAGGGAGAGGGAAGAGTATACACATATATACTGAAAAACAACAGGCTTACAATCCAGCCCCCCCCCCCCAAAAAAAAACAATCACACAGTACACCCATCAGGAGCTGTACCATTGACAATATCTGTAAAACTGATATCTCATGGACTAGTTCAATAAGAGTACTCTCCCTGCCCCCAGCTTGTGTCTACATATTAGCTCGATAGGCTCACAATCAAACTTATTCAAGATGTTTCTTGTTCAAATACCATTCTCACAAGTAACACATTTTACATTTTTGATCCACACCCTTGATGGAAGAAAAACAAAGAAACACGAAACTGGAACAAGCAAGATAATTTAATACATGTGCAAAGCTGGCATAAATAAACTCAGGAATCCCCACCTCCCAATTTTAACCCCCTCTCCAATAGTTCTGTTGATTAAATTTTTATCTTGTGGCTCAATGTGTGTACAACATGGGATCAGAATGTGATCATTCTTTTACCAAACAGAAATTATCTGGGGCCCTAACATCATTAATTGCCTTTTGACCAGCAGCCTACCTATGTTTTCTCATCCTTTCTTTGACTTCTTCTTTTTTTCATTCCACAAAACGTATATTGAGAAAAAAGAAAGAGAGAAACATATACAGTATGTGCAAGACGTTTTGATTGATAGTGCAAGGAACATTTGTTTTGGATGTACCTTGAATTATTATGGCCTGAAAACCTTCTGAATTGTATTGGCAAAATTAGAGGACAGTCGCCAGGGTGAGGGGGAAAAAAAGGGCAAAATATTATGGCAGTTTAAAGACCAACAGGCTTATTTTAGTGTGGGCTTTGGTGGACCAATTCCATTTTAGACACCAAGAAGAAGTGAATTTGAACCATCGAAGCTCACCCTGAAATAAATTTGTTCATCTTTAGGATGCCATAATATTTTGGCTCCCCCCCCCCTCCTTAATTTTTCTCTTTCTCCATAAACTGAGGCCAAGTGACATGGCTGCTTCTTTAGGAATTGTAGGGTTATATGCGTCTTGTTATATCCTGGTAGTGTGCTCTGACAGGGCTGGGTTATACTGTATCCTGTGCTCTGTTGTGGCAGTGAGGTGGGATGACCATTGATTGATATGGGAATGGTTTTTGCCCCTTACCTTTGAAGTCAGTGCCAAGGACAGTCTTTGCATCAGGTATTTTGGCTGATTCTTTGTAGCAGGGCTTAAAGTTGCATTGTTAAAAACAAATATGGTTAAAGATTGAAAGAATCCAGAATATTACATAGCTTGTTCCTTCGCCATGCTGCCTGCAACATCCTTTGTTTTTTGTGTCCCATTGTTGTCTCTGGGTTGTTCTCCTAGCATAGTGGCAGCGAATCTTTGGCACTCCAGGTGTTTTGGACCACAACTCCCACAGTCCTTTGTCATTGGCAGTCTAGGCTCGGAATTCTGGAAGTTGTGGTCCAAAACACCTGGTGTGCCAAAGGTTCTCCACCACTGCCCTAGCATATCTTTCATGGTGGTGGTGAATCAGATATCCCACTACTCCAGCAGGGCCTCCAACAAATCTTAAGACTGTTGAGCCACCATATATGATTGGTCTCTGTGTTACTTTCATGTTATATCAAAGGTAGGGAACCTGGTGTCCTCCAGATAGTTTTACAACACCTCTCATAATCCCTTATTATGGTCCTTTCTGGCTGAGACGCTCTTGGTAGATGGAGTTCAAAATATCTGAGGACACCAGACTGCCTGTTTCTGTCCTGTACAGTAGATTAATGTAAGACCCATTGATTTCAGTATAATTAAATCTGGATCCCGCCCTTCATCTTGCACCCTTGGTATTATCACTCCAAAATGGCTATTGGTGTTCACATCTAGGGTTTGCATTAAATCTATTGTTTGCCTAAAATCAAAGATTCTAACATAAGAAAAAGCAAAGTCATGGACAGAATAATTAGGTGAATTATATAACTTTGTGTTTGCTTGATTTCCATAATTCATGCTGCTATCCAAGATGTTGGGTCATTTCAAAGTCTTACGTCATTTTCCAGCAAGAATGGGGAGTAACGCAATAATTATAGGTTTTGTGTAGGTTGGTTAGATCAGGGTTCAAAGACTCACAGTTGTGGAAGAAGATATTGATGCTTCTATGCATACATACCGAAATGGGGAAAAATATTTGGAGGTGGGGGCTACAATTGCCAGGATCCCACAGCCACCCTGCCCGCGGGGAATTCTAGTCTTAAAATATGACTTTTCCCCTCCTTGAACATACGAGTGCATTGCACATACATAATACACAGTGAAAACACTGGCACTTCCACCCTGTGCTCTTGTGGTTTCTGAGGTTTTGCTAGATACCAATCAGGTGCTTTCTCTCTCAAGCCAACATAAAAAAACATGCTTTGAAAACAATCCGAGGAACGTTCTAAATTCAAGATACTATAGAAGCCAATTTCTTCATGCTAAGCAGCATTAGAATCTGAAGCTGGTGCCTTGGAACGTGTTTGCAATGTAATCATGGAAACAAAATACACACAGCTTCTCTGGTTTAGAAATCTAAACAACAATGACAAAGTTGAGTCCATGATTGAAGAAGTTAATTAACATACAGATTAATTAACTGAGTCCTAGCTTGGCATTTGTTTTGTTTTTTCCTGGAAAATCAGCATTTTCTATCTCTTGATGTAGTTTATTAATGGAAAGATAGGAACCAAGTGTGTTCCAGAGATCATTTGCGAAATGCTTTAAATCTCCACTCTTGTTCCTCTAGACCAGTGCTTTCCCAATCTTGGGTAACCCAGATGTTGTTTCTGGGAATTTGCAATCCAAGAACACCCAGATCACCCAAAGTTAAGAACATAAGAATGTAAGAATAGTCTTGCTGGAACAGGCCACTGCCCATTCAGTCCAGCATTCTGTCTTACACAGTGGCTCACCATTTGCTTCAAGGTATTCCCAAGCAGATGTCTTCACCTGCTTATGATTCCCTGCAAATGGCAAAAGTTGAGAACCACTGCTCTCAAATCATCATTATCTATTGGCATGAATGGGGATAGTTTATGATGGGGCTAGGGTGGGTGGGGAGCTTTGTAAAAAAAGCATGCCAGTATCTTCAGAATGTCACAGTGTGTATTTTTAGAGTGAAAGTTTAATCTGCTCGCTGTTGGCAGCCAGATTTTAACTAGTGGCAACACACTGCTCTGTTGATTCTTCCTTTATTGTTGTGATATTTCTCATCTTGCTCCAAGCCGTGGGAGTGCCTCGTGTGCGCTGAGGGCCATAGGTAACACCTCTGAAACTCTTCAGCTTATCCCCAATGAAATTTATTTTTGAGCCTACAATGCCCACTTATGCCACAGAAGATAACAGGACGGTTCTTTTTGAAGTGTCCCAATCTAAAACAAGCCGGGTGGTGGGGTGGGCACATGAAAATGGCAAATCATGTTCCCGTGCCGCTTCTGTGGGCTTGCATTTCCATTTGGGGGGCATGTGGTGGTCATATGTGTTTCTGCCCCTTGATGATCCAGGGAAGGGGGGGAAACAGACCCCAGATACCAAGAAAATAACCCATCCCTGCTCTAGCCCTCATCTAAAAGGAGCTTTGATGAGGAATTAGAGAAATATGATTCAACTCTAGTTCATAGAATCATAGAGTTGGAAGAGACCTCAAGGGCCATCCAGTCCAACCCCCTGACATGCAGGAACCCCCATTAAACTTTAGAAATATATTTTCTTTTACAGACTAGGGTTGTGCTTGGTTCTTCCATTTTTTGTACTCCACTTCTCGTGGCAAAAGTAATAAAGAAAACATATGTTAAAATCTCAGATGATGAGTATAGGAGGTGATGGAAGAAGGGCTTTGGGTGGGTAGGAGGGGTGTGTGAGGATGTTCCCTAGCTCTCTCCTGGGCACTAGGACAGTCTGTCCTCATTTGGAATATTCCAAACTGGAATGTTTGTATCTAAGAGCCTTTTCACACGACCCCTAAGATCCGCTGGCCACTTAAATTCGGACCAGAGAATTTGTCGCTGTTCCTGCGTTCCCACCCCCTCCGCACGCCTGGCTGCTAGCTGTGTGAGGGGAGGGAGAAAAAAAGGAAGAAAAAAATGCCGCTCACCTCCGTTCTGCCGTCCCGGCACTGCATTCGGTTCTCTTAAAGGGGCGGGGGGGGGAAGAACAAACAGAAGCAAGGAGAGCCCGGCAGTCACTACGTTATATCCGCATCAGGAATTTTCACCTCTGAAGAGCAGGTACCTGAAAAGTGCGCTGGGACGCGCTTAGGTGGGCGTGGTCGCACTTAATTATCTGTAAACTCCGGAGCTGGTGGGGAAACAATTTTAAGCTTTGGAGCTGGGAGCCATTTGCAGCGGAGTTTAGGGGTTGTGTACAAATACTCTAAATGAAGGTTGAGATTGAATTGAGTTTCTTTCCTTTTATGGAAAAAGAGTAATAGTTCAGTGATTGAGTGAGTACATGCTTTACATGGACAGGATCCTAGGTTTGCTTCTCAGCCTCTCTCGGTGGACTGAGAAGGATGTCTCCCCGAAACCCTAGAGAATGAGTAGTGAAGCAAGACTACTGACCCAGTTGTCTTGCTTCATTAGAGGTGATTTCCTCTGGTTCCTCTCAAGATAGCAAGGAAGAGGCAGAATTGATAACAATCACTCACCGTGAAGCTGGCCCTGGTCCACCATTCAGTGCCATTTGTGGCTGATAGGTGTGAAGGCACTATGGTCACTGGCAAACCTTAGGCATTTTTGTCCCCACTCCATCATTGTATTAATATTTAATAGTGGTAGAATGGTTTCATGTTATTTGGTTACTTCTTTGAAGAATTCAGACCTTTACTTCGTTGTCCTGCTTTGCTCTTGCTGTACTCTTGGGTCTGCTCAGTGCAATATATCTGACTATGGATATGCTTGTCTGCAGATCACTATGGCTCAGAAAGCACATTTCCCCCCAAAATGTGAATGTATTCCGGAGTAGGAGATGGATAGGTGATATCACTGGTACAGTATATAAGTAGCAAATTCTTTTTGGTTAAAACTTCTCCACCCAGATCATCAGCTAATAAGTAAAGAATGTGGATATGTAACATTTCTTAACTGGTAAATGTTTTTAAAGTTTGTCCCATCTATGGGTGTCTTTCATACCTTGTTTCTTAGAAGGCTTGGAAAAGTTATCTTTTTGGAGGACAGCTCTCCAAATCCCTTAACCAGCCTGCTGTTTAAATTTATAATACTCTGCCAGAGCTTACTGAGAATTATTGACCCAAGTTGTAAAACATGTATTTGAATATGTACCCTATGTTGCACAATTTCCAGAATTTGTTATCTTTATGCTTAAGGCAGTTTGCACTCTGTACCTAAGGGAAAAGACAAATTGGAATTTTGCATCATGCGTGTTGGTGGAGCCATTGCTCCATAAGGAAGTGTATTTAACTAAGTAACAAATTATTTCTAAGCTCTGGATCACAACTACATTTGTAACAAAGGCATCTTTTTGCCTCGCAAAGCTCTCTCTCTCTGTCTCTCTCTCTCTGTCTCTCTCTCTCTCTCTCTCTCTCTCTCTCTCTCTGTTTGTGTGTGTGTGTGTGTGTGTGTGTGTGTGTGTGTGTGTGTTGTAGGAGAAATGGGTTGCTCTAATACAGCCTTGACTCGTTTCGAGTCTGTATTAATCCATAGCTGGGCTCCCAGACATTCAAGTATTTCACCTCCCACCCCCACCCCCCAGCACTTCCGCCTTTTAGCCTGGTATAGCTGACAGCCTGACCCTGGTATTGTAGATACTAGATCATAGTATATAGCCCTATATCCATTGGGGGGGGCACTCCTGAAGAGTTCTATTCACAAGTTTTAAAAATATTTTTGTTATGTGAATATTAAATTTAACACACACAGCATGCTTCTGAGAGTTTAGATAGATAGATAGATAGATAGATAGATAGATAGATAGATAGATAGATAGATAGATAGATAGATAGATAGATAGATAGATAGATAGATAGATA
>JAHTLZ010000111.1:15019664-15064623 GCA_023846285.1 Phrynocephalus versicolor | reverse complement strand
ATAGATAGATAGATAGATAGATAGATAGATAGATAGATAGATAGATATGTGCATGCATTGCTATGGCACAGTGTGCCTCAGCAAAAAAATTAAAATGATGGTGTCCCTAAGTCCCCTGTGGGCCCTTAAGCGTCAGCAATATGGTTAGCACAGCCTTGAGAAAAGTTAGCAAATGCAGAAAAAGTTGAAGCCCCTTTCCTTATTGATTTTCCCTCTTAAGTGCCCCCAGCCCTTTAGTTACTTTTATGAGGTGAGGATTTGGTTCTGGGAGCACACATTGTTTGCAGAGGTATTTCAAGAGGGAAAATATAGTTCAGTGTTGCGTAATAAGCAAAGTTGGGAGGTGGCGAATCTTTACTCACTTTGCTGATGCAAATTAATTGCCAGCAATGTGAGCCTGGCTTTTCCCTTTGCTATCAATTAAAACCACAGGAGCTGGCTTGTGAGGGCTTCCTGCCTACGTAAATCCCTCTCTAAAGGGACCCGCAAGTCAGCTGGTTTGTCTCAAGGGAAAACACTTTGAGGTAGAGAATCTCTGCTACCGCCATTTCCTTTTTCTTCACAGCTTTATTCTCTGGGGGGGAGACTGCATATTGCTCTGCACCCACTTGTCCGGGTATATCGGATATCCCCGTCTCCTCTGCAAAGTGCCTTGTAAATGTGGCTTCCACTGGAAGAGAAAAGGGAAGAAAGGAATTATTAGCAATTCTACTTATGGCCATTTCTTTTAAAGTTCCTTCCTTCCAGTCTTCTGGACTTCTGTTGACCTCTTAATGTGTGACATTCTGCTGGAGGTACAATTGGCATGCACAGATTGGTGCAAGTTTCATTGGCAAAAGTGATTTGGGGGGGTGGAGCCCTCTTCTTCCTTCCTGTTTCTCCTCAGTTGTCTGATTGTAAGGGTAATTTGCCGTGTATGTATGCAGTATAATGTGTGATTTCCCATTTTGTATACTCTGCCCTTTTTCATCTGAAGGTTCTGATTGCTTTTATACATTTCTATGGCAGCCTTTCGACATTGTTTGCAAGACCTGGGATAATTTCAGTTATTAGTCCCAGTTAGAGTAAATGAAAAGTGTTCAGACAACATTTGTGAAAACCCCATTGATTCTGTAGATCAACTTTAGTTGGGACTAATTACTGGACTGAAAAGTTTGGAATCTTTAAGTATTCAGGTTTAAAGCCAAGCAGTATTGTTGTTTTGTGACCAATTTATAGCAATCCTAATAGGCCTTTCAAGTTAAGGCTAAGCAGAAGCAGAACACTTTAAGCGGGGATTTGGACTCAGGCCTTCTTAGTTCTAGTTTGTCACTCTATCCACTGCACAACACTAGGAAATCCAAACAACATACATTAATTGAGCCAATTACTGAATAGCTTCTGTAAAATGATTTGAATCAATAGGAATGGCCTAGATGGGACTATGAGTAGAATTCTGTCTATAGGCACCACTTTCATCCAACTTCATTGCAATACTAATTGGGGGAATTCTGGGATCAGAAAGTAACTTTTTAAGCTCTGGGCAAAAGCCAAAGGTATCTTGAGCATAGCTTGAGAGGAAAACTCAAATTGCACACATGGAGGGCTGTGTCTTCCTTTTTGCTTGAGCTCGAATAAATAGAGATAAGCCCTTTAGACTGAAATACCACTGGGGAGGACCTGCTGAGGCGAGTTTGGATCCAAGCCTGTAGGAGCTATAAATACGTCGTCGAGTGTCTCTGGTGACGACAACCATAAACCTCAACAACTAAACTAGAATTTGGCAAAGGCTATCTGCTGAGGAATTTCGTGATGGGTTATAAAACTTCTGAAAATAGAAGGAAGCAGGATTGTCTTCCATACCAGTGTGGGATGGCTACCATGGGATCTGTTTTCTCCCTGCTGTTGCAGTTGGTGGATGAATGGGTGGGTGGTGGGGATGGGGGTCAAAGGAAGGGGGCAGATCTGGGCTGCAAAATCTTGGGCTTAGCATTGAACGATTAAAAAAAAACATTTTTAAAGGAAAGGGAATTAAAGTGGGAGAGAACAAGAGAGAATAATTAAGGAAGGGGAAATGAGAAATAAAGACGTGGCCAGGTGTACGTCAAATGTATTTAACTAAACCCTCCATCATCTTCAGTTGGCAGGTGCTGGTTGGGAGTGATGGATGTTGTTCTCTAGCCTATCAGAAGAGCACTGGTTTCAGGAAGATTAGCACAGCAGAAGAGAGATGTGACTGGAAGGCTTGGAGAAAGGACAATACAGTTGTGCAGTAACTCGTAGTAAAATAATTTTAATTCATGAGTGAAGATGGTATTTTGTTTTAATATCTTCAGTTACATAATGTATTAAACTTGTAATATATGCTTCCACTGGACAATAGTCTGATTGTGCCACGAAGCCATAACCAAAATAATTTTGTAGGCCACAGCCCACTTGACAGTAGATCTCAGACGGATTATATGTGTACCTGTTACTTACATGGAGAACTTCCATTCGAACAGGAGCCTCTTGTCCCTAGGTGCATTGCGTTCCGCATGGACAAAATCGAACCAGAGAGATGAAAGACTAATTCTCTGTGCTGTATGGAAGCCAGACAACTTCTGAATCCGGTTATTTTGTGATAGAAATCAGAATGGCTGCAAACTTAGACAAACCCCATGTACATCGTCCTGGTCTTTATTTTATAGCCACATTGCTTCCAGGGTAGGGCTATCTGCTTTCGTCAGTAAGAGGGATTGTTTATTCTAAGCCAAAAGCAGACCAGAAATAAATTATGATGAAATAGATTTAGAAAGGGAGAAGGATATAGGCTTAGCCTGAGCAATTTGTTTGAAGAAACTAACTGCAGCAATTGTGCAGTTTCCTCCTTTACAGGATCTCAAGCCCAGGGTGAGCAGATATTTGTGAAGCTTGCTTGAGGCCAGGGAACAAATACAATTTTGGCTTTATAGGGCCTAATTTAGCCCATCCTGGGTCACAATGTGACATACTGAAGCTCCCCCAAGAGTCCTTTCTGTGTTCAGTCACAGATTGCAAATAGAGGGGACTCATGCCTTGCTGTCAATAAGCGTTTGTCAGTGGCACCTGTGTCTCTGTCTAAGGACTCAGCCAGTTTCTGGGAGCTTTGGCTGTATATAATTTGCCCCCCCCCTTTTACTGCATGAAGGGAGGGAGGAAGGGAGTGACCCTGCTAACTCAGGACTGACATGCTCAGGTAGCCTCAAGAAACACCATCTTAGCGCACTCAGGAAGAGCAGAAGCATTCTCATTCAGTCTGGAAATTGCGTTGTGGCAACTGGACTTCTTTTCTTGAGAGACTCAAATGTTTTGCTGCTCCTCCAAACAGTTTCCTCAGTCTGACCGAAGAAGCTGTTTGGAGGAGCAGTGAAACGTTTCGGTCTCTCAAGAAAAGTCCAGTTGCTGTGACTCAACTCTCAGATCAACTAACCTGGATGACTGAGAATCTTCACAGCCATTCTCAGTCAGTTGTTTCCAAGAGTCCCTTGTTAGTGTTTTGCATGGAGAGGATGGAAGAGGGACACCTAATTGCCAGCATGGAACCCTAGCTGGAACTTAGCCAGGAACCCTATAGTATCCAGTATATGGCAGTGCCTGCAGCATCATTCATTTTGTGGAGGGGTAGTGGTTTAATATTTATTATTTATTTATTTTCTTTAAAATACTTTACTTGCTTTTCTCCCTAAGAGGACCCAAGGTGGCTTACATCATTAAAGGCAATATTAAAGATAAGGACAGTTAGTACAGTATATCTATACCAACAAGGGTCAGTTTCCATACTGGTTGTGGAAGGACAGTAAAGATGGGGTCAGCCTGAAACCGAGTTGCAAAGTCTAGGAACAGGAACTGAGAAGGCCTTCTCATGTGTCCTAACCAGCTGCGTCTGGGAAGGTGTTGGGATGAGAGGAAGGCCTCTCCTGATGATCTTAAAACTCGAGCAGGCTCGTAGTAGGGAAATGTCCTTGAGGTAGCTTGGACCCAAGCCATTAAGGACTTTATAGGTTGGAACCAACACCTTAAATTAGGCCTGGAAATGGATTGTCAGCCAACAGAGCTTGATGTAAGAGTGGGTTTGTGTGATCTCTGTAACCAGTTCCTGACAGCTACCTGGCTGCTCCATTTTAGATCCAACAAGGTTTCCAGATGCTTTCCATAGGCAGCCCCTCATAGAGTGCTTATGGGGAATCCCCACCACTTCTTCACAATTTTATTTCCCCATTCCTGCTTTTGCCACAGTCTGTTGTGTCTAGGATGTCCTGTTGTACACAGAACAAACGAGTCCTGGCTCCTGACCAGAAATCCCCAAACCACGGCCTAGGAAAGGCAGAAGGAAAGGCACAGAAGGGTCCATCAAAGCTGACACCCCAGGGAGATCCAAAGCCACAGTCCAAAAGTTGTCTCCAGTAATTTGCGATCCCAGCTGAATTTTTATATACATAATTGGACTTTTGGAGCCCAACCTGGCACTTAGTTGCAGGTATTTGGGAAGCAGGAGGGATGAACCCAAACAGGACTTGGCATATGAGTCTCACTGGAAGGAAATGCCTCCTCACAAGGAGAGCTGCATTCCTGAGGAAGCTCTCCCTCTCTCTCCGTGTTTCTTTCTGTGAGTCCTCTCACAGCTCAGCACTTTGTCTTGGGGTTGCAACCTCGGCTTGGCCTCATCAAGTTTCCAGGAAGAGGTACCACCTCCTTCTCCAAGTGATCTCAAGCCTTCTGGCAAAAGTGTAACATTGGTCTCCTCCCCCCCATTTTGGAATCTTGATTCTTTCAAAAACAGTTGTGACAAAGGAAAGAAAACACAGGAAGAGTGTTGTGTCGGTCTGACTGCTGATGTCACAACAGTCTAAACGTGCAAATAGGCGAGGGGGCAGAGGGCTGCCGATATATGAACCGAGAGAGGTGTTTTCTTAGCTATTAATCCTAGGAATCCCGGGCATTCAGGGTGCTATTCTGAGATTTGCTAAATACATTCTGTTACTTTTAACTTCTCTCTGGAATTTTCAAAGATGCTTCTTTTGGTCTACCCTGGCAAAAAGTCTCTCAGATGAAATTTACAGATATTTAGAACAATATACTGTACATTCCATTGGGTGAAGGATCCTTGTGGGTGAGGGACTGTGCCAAATATTTTGAGAGAGGCTTAGAATTGGCTCCAGCTGTAATCTGTAAGCTTTCATATTTTCCCTTTGCCCTATGGCAACCTGGAAGATTCTCTCTGGGGCCACCGTGCATGATCTTTTCACACAGTCTAGACTCTAGACAGATGGCTATCAGAGCATGGATTGGAGTGATGTTGGGGGTGGGAAGAAAAATATATAGCTGAATTATAAAATCCAACTGGCAAAAAGACCCCTGGACACAGTCACAGCTATGTGTAGCAGTTGGCAAGGCTAGATCTGAGAGATGAAACAGTCTGTCTTAGGGTTAGAACAGGCCTGCCCAAAGTCCGGCCCGGGGGCCAAATCCGGCCCATCAGGCCATTCTGAGTGGCCCATGGCTGGCCGGCCCGCCCCTCCCTCCCCCTCCTTCACCCCATGTTTTTTTTAAAAAAACAAAATCTTCTGCCAACACTGACACTGCTGGGAAGCTTGGGCGGACGGGTGGTCTGCCGCCACCAGCACCGCAGGGGAAAGTGTGGGGGTGGGCAGGCCAGCGGGCCCCTGCCACCGCCAAGGAGCTTTAGGGTGGGCTGGCGGGTGAGCCGTCGCCACCACTGGGGAGCTGGGGGGGGGGAAGGTCGCAGAGATCACCTCTTCAAAGGGGAGACCTGTGGCCATGGCTCCCTGTGCTTCCTTTGGTCCCCACCTTCCTTCTTTCCTCCCTCCCTTGGTCCCCACCTTCCTTCCTCCCTCCCTCCGTCCCTTGGTCCCTCCGTCCCTCCCTCCCTTGTTCCCCACCTTCCTTCCTTCCTCTCTTGGTTTCCACCTCCCTCCCTCCCTCCCTTGGTCCCTGCCTTCCTTCCTGTGGGTGGGGTTGCAAGGGGTCAGTGGGTGGGGCTTATGGGTCAGTGAGTGCGGCTTACAGTGGGGTGGCAGGGTCAGGGAGCAACCGGCCCCTGACACATTCTCAGCCACCAAATCTGGCCCTCCTTACAAAAAGTTTGGGAACCCCTGGGTTAGAAAATTGGTGCCTGCATCCTCCACAGGTGTCCACTGCTATTCTAGGGCTACCAACCCTCAAAACTGTCTCTTCTGGACTATGACTTGGTATATTAATCCTCACCCGTTCCAGAAGAGTACAGTATATAATTTTGCTTTCCTGTGCTGGAGTCTGTGTTCTCTTCTGAAGAAAGACATCTGCTGAGTTTGGTTCTTAGATGCTTTTAAATTCTCTGTTTCCATAATGTGCTAGTGATTTAGATATCGAGCTCATTTACTTTTAGGGTTTTTTAAAATTATGCTTTTTTAAAAAACAGGTTCCCCCAAATCAATTGACATCCCTTTTTTTGTGGCACAGTGCTTGGAGGGTGAGAGCAGAAATGAGGAAACCTAGGTTTAGATTTGTGCTCAGCCTTGGAACTCACACGGTGACTTGACCTCACTGTCTTTCAGTCTAACTTATTACCAAAGGCTGATTCTAAGAAAATAAGGAGAAAGAAATGTGCAACTTTGACCTCCTTGAAGGAAAGTTAGATGTAAATGCAACTACTATGGTAATCTTCAAATACTGTAATAAAGTCTTACAGTTAAAAAGAAATAAAAATAAAACATTGAGTGGACAGGATGAGATGCAGGGGAAGGGAAAGGACTGAATAACGCAATGTTATAACTAATGTTTGCTTGAAACTATGTTTTAAAACATTTAAATTTTTTGAAACAGTGTCCAAAGTTAAACATTGAAATTTGGAAGCAAAACCATTGATGAGATATGATGAGGGACAGGGACAAAGATGTATATATAGAACAGCCTGCAATTCTGTGATAAAGTATATGGAACTACTTCAGCAGTTTCAGAACAATTGAATGGCACTCACTCAGTTCAGTGATCTCTCCCTGTGTAATCTTGTTTGCATTTCACTAAAACTCTATTGTGAGGTACATGTCAGGTTGTTATTTGTAACAATAGGTCAGCACAATGCAAAGTAGCAGGGTAAACAGCAGAAATCTGAGCACAGCATTACACATGATAAATACCATGCTCAAATAAAAATGCATGGTCATTTGGAGTTGTAAACAGAGAGAACAAAAAGTATCACCCAACAAGCTTAAACAAGGCACTTGTATCAGATGGTCGCCCATAGAGACCATAATGTATGTCTAATTTTGTAAGCCACAACAGTAAATAAAAGTTCTGAGTGATGTATTTATCTTCATCCGAGACATGTCATGCCCTTCATTTTGACTCCTTGATTATACAGATATACCTAGACTCACAGGGAAAGAAATCAATGCCACGGACATTGTTTTGTTTTTCTTATACAGACTGAGAAAGAATACTATGGCTAGCTCGCTGAATATTTTGTTTATTGAAAGAGTGTTGTGTTCCGAATTTCAGAAAACATTCCAGGTCTGCTTGAAGCACCAGGGGACATCTAAAGGACTTTTTGCTTCCTGCTGTACCTGCCCTCCTGTAAAGGCCCTGATTAAAGTCCCTCGTGTCTGTTCTTATTTAGTAATAATGGAAGGGCATTATATGCATTGTCAGAGGCATTTTCCATACTTGATTTTAAAGCTAAAATTGCTCCGTTTGCTTCCTTCCCCAGTTTGTGTTGCTTCTTCCTGGGCATGCTTTGTTTACTCCTGATCTTTGCTTATGGCTTGAGGCTCATAAACTCATGGAGGGGATGTGTGAGCTAAACAGACCTGGAGATCTGTCCAAAGAAGGAATGTGTTGTGGTTTTATGTCTCAAGCTAGGCGGGTTGAGTCCAAGCCAGTCGATGAATGAGGAGATTGTCCTGGGGATCTCAGCCCCTGCCCGCACAATGCCACTCCAGTTGCTTTGGATAAAGAGACAAGAACCACACAGATGCCAGAAGGAGAAAGAGTGGGGATGCAGCGGCCATTAGATTCCTCCTGATTCCGTGCTGAGACCGTCAGCATTCAGTTTTAGTCAAAGACTGCAGGCATCCGTCTTGCCTTCCTGCCTGCCTGCATCACGGTAGCAAACGCTACAGCATGGGGGGGGGGGAGAGCCGGGAATGGGGAAAAGCTGCATTAGTATTCAGAGCATCCTTCGCTCCTATCCATTCCCTGAATCATCCTTCCCCATCCCACGCCACCCCCACTTCCTGTTTGGATTAAGAACAGGTTGTTCATTCAGCTGTGCAGGGCCCCCACTCGCATACAAATGACACTGCGTCTGTGAGGCGGTTACTCACAACTGCAGAGGGTTCATTCAGACACCTGCTGCAATGCCACAGCAGTCAAGGCTGGCAGAGAAGGGGAGGGGAGGGGGAAGAATGGGAGGTAATGCTTATATGCCACCTCCCTTTCCTTGTCTTTTGCTTACCCTAAGATTTCAAAAAAGATTCTCCACGGAGCCTTTTCAAGGTTGGGCCTCTGTCAGTCCACCATACGGTTGATCCCACTAGGAATGTAAGTGAACTCAAAGCCTGCACAGGTGTTATATAAGAGGAGACACATCAAGACTTGAATGTGAAGCAACCTGGGCATGTGCAAAATGCTGCATCTCTCTAGGAACTAATCTGAGATTATGCTTCCTTCAGCTTGGCTTTGGAAGGGGCCGTTAGAATAAAGGAGAATGAGCGTGTGTTGAGTCTTGCACTTTTTCACACATCTAGACCAGAGGCCCACCCCCTCCACTGTAATGAGATTATAGGACTCTATGCTTTCGCTGTTTAAGTGTTGGTGAAACCCAAGGTGCTTTGCACATGTTCATTGGCATTTTGCTTATTTGCTCTTTCTGGATACATTCAGAGCTGCCCCCAACTTCACCCCCCAAAACATAGGCTTGGCTCCAATGCATTCACCTTCATTTAGACACTAAAGTACAATATTTGGAAAAATGTAATCTTGTATTCTGCATTTCAAATTATAAATACGTACGTTCAGGAGCCAATTGGTTTCTAGATTACATATTTGTTTTGTCGATGCTTGAAGGTTATCTGACCGTAGTAGGCCGTGTGATGTTACAAGTATTTTGTTCTATCTTCCTTTGTTCCCACACTGGGCAAAGTGGAACTAAAAATTGAAGAAAGGGGCTGTTTAATTGCCCATTCCCTGAACTCTAACTTAGGTAATGAATTTACAGAAGCTATCTTCCATCCACTGAAATCTAGAAAGCTTGAGCAATTTGAACTGCTACAGTAATTACATTAAATTTGTTAGCCACACACCTGTGAAGCGAGCCCCTCCTCCCTGGCTAGTTTTCCAAATATTTGGCTTGGTTCTACAGAAGTGGAAGAGGGACGTCATTTGCAAATGGCCATTACATCAATAGCTTTAGAAGCTGAGGCTTGCCATTGCCATAGCAAAGGCAGGATAAGAAGATAAAAAAATTGATTTTTGTGTCAAATTATCTTAACCAAACTGGGTCATTTGAGTGCCTTACGCACGGGCTCACTCTGGATGTCAACAGTGTCAACATAGTTACTACAGTAAGCTGATAGAGGACCGATGGGTGGAGGTTTGCGAAAGTTCCTGAACATTAGGGCAGTGGTTTCTCTTTTTATTAATTTATCTCTTCAATTAAATAAACATTTTGTTGCTTTTGTCTGATTTCCTTCAGGCCACTTGAAATATGGAACTGCCCAGAGTAGCCTTCCACTAAATAAATAAATATGCCCTTATGACTTGCTTTCTGAAGCCATTCAGACCTTGATTTTCCTGCTCATTTTCTTCTTGAACAGCAGGATGGAAATTAATTTCAGAGGACCATAGACAAAATGACATTCAGGCCCATCCCTTTGTTGTGAAGGAAACTAGATATCTTCCACAAATTAGACCATGTTGTTCTAACCACCTCGTATTACCTGCAGAGGCTTGGCTGGAATCACTATTACCAAGTGCTTATAAAAAAAGAAGAACAATATTGTATACAGTTCTTTTCACCATACCTCCAGAAGGCTATTATGGAAACAGAAAAAGTGCAGAGGAGGGAAACCAGAATAATTAAGGGATTGGAACACCTTCCTTACCATCTGAGGCTGCAACACCTGGGCCTCTCTACTCTTGAACAACAGCTACTAATAGGTGTCCTGATTGAAGTTTATAAAATCATACATGGTGTGGACAAAGTAGATAAGGAAAAACTGTTTTCCCTGTTGCACAACGCTAGAACCAGGGGGCACTCCATGAAACTTTGAGTGCTAGATCTCAAACAAATAAGCTAAAGTACTTTTTCACCCAGAGGATCACTGGTCTGTGGAGCCCCCTGCCAGATGAAGTGGTGACAGCTGTCAACCTTGACAGCTTTAAGAAAGGATTGGACAAGTTGATAGAGAACAAGGGTATCAATGGCTATCATTATGGATGCCTAAGGAGAACCTCCGGGTTGGAGAGAGAGGCAGGATATCTCTCAATGCCATTTGCAGGGAATCATAAGCAGGTGAAGACATCTGGTTGGGAATACCCTGAAGCAAATGGTGAGACACTGTGTGACACATAATACTGGACTGGATGGGCTGTGGCCTGTTCCAGCAAGGCTGTTCTTATGTTCTTATGTTAACAGATAATCTAAAAGTGATTCATATGAGCAAGCCAGTTGTATTCACAAGGAGTGGAAACATGACCGGATAGAAACTCAAAGCTCTAGTTTAGTCCTGAAAGACCAAGCTTGGCAAGTTACTTTAAAAATAGTTAGGTGCGGGTACAGTTGTCATTCTAAGTGTTGAAACATCTTTATTCTGCTAGTTCTTACAAGTAGCTAAATTAGTTACTGTACTTTCATTTACTTCAAAGCAATAACAGCTGAATTCCACAAACTTCTGACTTATGGTCCACTCGCCTGCCCTTCATGTCCTCACTGGTTCAGCACCTTCTACAGAATCCGAGGCACAGGTGGAGTCAGCAGTTGAGCCCTGTGACATTCTTGCTGCACCGTTTAATCCAGGCATGTCCAAACTTCGGCCCTCCTGATGTTTTGGACCACAACTCCCAGAATTCTAAGCTTAGATTGCCAATGACAAAGGACTGTGGGAGTTGTGGTCCAAAACATCTGGAGGGCCGAAGTTTGGACGTGCCTGATTTAATCCATGCAAGCGACTTACTGTAATTTAAAGAATAGCTACACAGTTAGGATTATATTGCAAGTTCTAATGTAATGTACTTCTAACTTTTTGTTGCAAAAGAAATATATTTACACATCTTAACTTATTTGTAACGAGTTACTCTAAATCTCTGCGGAACAAACAGCCAAGAAGAGAGTGCATGTTCAGAAGTACTGTTTTGTTTTCCTTTGTTTTGTGCTTCACTCTTCAATGAAGAGAAAGTTTTGGAGATGGACGGAGGAGTTTGGTGCAAAATCAGACTCTTATCTTTCCCAACTTTCGCACATTATTTTATAGCCAGTGCCAACCCTACTCTTAGTGTGAGTCATTTGTCTGATACATTGGATAGTGTCATAGATGTTCAGTCTCTAGAACCTCCTTTGTTCAGAATCAATGCAAGATGCTGTCCTGTTACTTATGTTGAAGTAAAATTCAGCTGCCATTCAGTGGCGTGTGCAAGCTCTATGTTATGGCTATTTGTGCTCACATGTACTGTTTCCTATGCGGTTTTTAACTTGAAAGAAATTCTTTCATGATTCTAGAGAGTTAAAAAAAAATCCCATAATGGAAGTGGTATCATCACAGCCCAGTGTAGTAATTCAGAATCAGCTATGTGTTGACATCATTGCGGGTAAAGGAGCCTGTTGCCCTCTGTCTGAATGGGAAGTAGAAGAGGGACTACATCTTTGTTTAGTGTCTGGTCCAGATTTTGAAGGCCCCTTGGAAAGCATGTCCCTCAGACTCTTGATCTTTCTTTTTGCTCTTATCAGTAGTGTACTTTCATGAGAGAAGGCAGAGATGAAGCTCAGCAGTTGGCCCCATACAAAAGAATGTGCCTTGGTAGGTGCCTAGCAATGCATCCTCCTGATGCTGGCCTTATTCCCGTTGTCTGAGTGATTTTCCCTTGTCTTCCCATGTTCTCTTGGGATGCTCGGTCCAGCAGCTGCCATCCATTCCCTACAGAATCCACCACTGTGTGACTAGGTTCATGCCCTTTTGACCAATATTTCAAAAATTAGCCCCACGTGTAGATGTTTCTTCCTTTTGCAAGGGTAAAAATGTTAATGAACACCATCCATCGCATTTTGGCTTAGTACACAGTAGCTTTCTCTACCAAAAGACGCTATCATATAACATAACAGATCATGAATGCTGACTGTTTGTGGCTTCATAGATGTTGCCAGACTGCAACCCCCATTAGACTTAGTCAGAATAGCCGAGAGTGAGGAATCATAAAAGTTGCAGCCCATCAACATCTGTAAAGATACATATTTCTGCATGAAACGTTAAGTTTGCACATGACCAAAAGTTTGCTTGAGTCATCTCCAGACATTTGTAAAAAACTGAAGTTCAAGAATAGGACATCACCATTGTTTTCACAGGCTATTTGTGGGCTTCTGTTAAGTAGCTAGTTGGTTATTTAGAGGTGAATAGGTGGTGGTTTAGAACGTTCTCCAGGATGGACCTTTCATGTGATCCATCAGAAATGGGGTTCCTAGCTCCAGTTCTTTCCATTATAGAAACTCTTCAGTATTTATCAATAGGAATCAAGACTTGGTCTGCTTTGTGTAATCAGTTCTGTGTAAAATTGTGCCAGTTTCCTGGCGAGACATCTAAATGATAATAACCATGGTGATTGAGTTAATGTTGGATGTTTCACAGTACGCAGTAGATATAATTATGAGCAATTGATACAGGCTTTTTATAGGCTTTTTTGTTTTATGAGAGACAGGCTATTCTTTAGAATTGTTTGCCATAGGTTTCAGTGTTTTGTGACTTATGGTGTTAATATTTTACTGCTGACCTTGAGAAAGATTCTTATCAAAGTACATTCAGCTTTAAAATTCCTGCTTGTTCAGAATAAATATTCTCATTCAGTCTTGAGGACAGGCTTACTTCTCTTTCTCCTTTGTGTGTGTTTTTTTTAAACCTCTCAGTGTTCTCCTCCTTCTCCACTGTATCTTGCTTCATGAGATAGACTAGGAATTTAAATAAATATTCAAAATCTAAGGACAAGCACTCATTAATCCCTGAGTTTCCTTTTTTCCTCCACTACTTTCACCATTATGCTTTTCTTACGTTTTGGTTGACTGCCACTGTTTCTTCCTCCCCCTTCTTTCTCTGAACAGCTGTTGTTTGGCTTCCTCTATATTTAGTTCCTGACTTCTTTGTCGTCTTTGTTGTCTCTTCCCCGCTTATAATTACGACAGAGCCTCAGAAGGGGGTGGGGAGATTTGCGTAGGGAAGCGATTTGCCAGCTCTTGGGGCTGTGCTCTTTTGCTGCAAAGCTGTCTGAGGCATCGTTTTTCTGGGTTTGGGTGAAATGGTTCAGGGATGTAGCAGTGACGGTGGGTGGTAATGCTAGTTCCCTGCAGGCACCCACGCCCACAAGTGTGCATGTGTGGCTTTTATCAAAGCAGCACATGCTTTTTTACAACAGACTGCAAAGAGTGAAAGCGGAGGGTACGCATATGATGAGTCACCAAAGGGCTCGTTCATTCACAGCTTGCCAAAACGGATGCAAGTTGGACAGATAGGGTGCCTTGGAGAGAAGAATGGTGGTATGGCATTGATCATGATGGAGGAGCTCAAAGGGGGCTTTCAATGGCTACTAATCAGGATGTTGGTGTAGCATCTCCCGTACCAGTTGCTGAAGAACACAAGTTAAATCTGTGCATTCTCTTGCTTTCATTTCTTTGCGAGCCTCCCCATTGGCATCTGGTTGACTACGCTAGGTATAGGATGCTAGAACAGTCCAACCCAGCATCCCTTTTCTTATGTCTGTCCAGGGCTGGTTAGAAAGAAGTTGAGGGTAAAATGTCTGCTGAGAAATTACCATGCCTTCCTAGTTTCTGCTGTGCACTTCCAATGACACTAAGCCTGGGGAAGCCCCCTGTTCACCTAAGTTTTGGTGCCGGAAGCAATTAGCAGAAACCTTATCTGAGCAATCTTTCTTCCTGCATCTTGTTGCTAGTGTTTCTAGGAAATCCCATTCATAGGATGGGGAGACATGTCTTACTTTATTGAAGACATTCCTCTATTTGGGGCTTTTAAAGGATAATCCTGTATTTGACAGTGTCCTCCATTTGAAATGTGGTTGAGTCAAGCTCTGATAGAAGACCTGTCCTAAGCCATGTCAGAATCCAGTGGAGTGAACCATTTTTATAGTGTTTCTTCACAGTGAAGACAAAAACAAAAGCAGCAACTCTGAGGGTAAAGAAATCTATGCAAACAAATTGGCATATCAAGCTGGACAGGATGCCACACTTGGTATCTTCTTAATGTGGGGTTTTCATGTCCCAGACTTATTTGGATGATCAACTCAAATGCAGAGATGATGTGGGCGTCAGAGACTTGCTCTCTGTTTTACAGAATACTGGCATTAGTTAGTTATTGGAAAGTTATATTCGAATATTTGGTTTTGTACCATCTTTGTTTGGAGAGAGGACAGAGGAAGTAAACCTAAATATATTTATATTAGCATAATAATCCAGTCATATCACTCAGTCCCATGAACTTTCAAGTGAGGGATTTAAAAACTTTGGATACTGGTTTCTGGTCTGTTGTAAGTCAGGCGGATGTGTTTAGTTAAATATGGAGCTCCCACCCCCCCACCCCCGGTGTATACTTCATCGGGCATTTGAAAAGTGCTATCGTATCTCCCCTCGCTCCCCTTTTCTCCAGGCTAAACATGCCCAGTTTTTTCAGCCTTTCCTCATAGAGCTTGGATACCACCCCCTTCATTATCATTGCCCTCCAACAAGTCCAGCCTTTGCTCAACGCAGAAATCCAAATCATAGATCATTGGCAAATTTTCTCTTGAATTACATCATAAGAACATAAGAACATAAGAAGAGCTGTCCTCGATCAGGCCAACGACCCATCTAGTCCAGCTTCCTGTATCTCACAGTGGCCCCACCAGATGCGTCTGGGAGCGCATGAGACTAGATATCTGTCTCCTGATACCACTCCCCTGCATCTGGCCCTTAAAGTACCCCAGTTTTAAGCCTGGAAATTACCCATCTCCATCATGGTTTGTAACCTGTGATGGACTTTTTCCTCCAGGAATCTATCCAATCCCCTTTTGAAGGCATCCAGATCAGATGCCATCACCACCTCCTGTGGCACGGAGTTCCACAGACTAACAATGCACTGGAATGCCTCCATCATTGGAGCGCTCACCACCTCCTGGAGTAATTGGCTCCCTTTCCATACAACTTTAACAGTTAAGTTTTCTTCCTATTCAGCCTCGGTATGGCTTCCTGTAGCTTGATCTATGTGTCCTGCAGTCTAGGAGGATTGAGAACGGATCCTGTCCCTCCTCCATACAACTACCTTACAATTATTTTAAAAGTGCTATCTCCTCTCCTCTCAGTCGTCTTCTCTCAATGGTAAACCTGCCCAGCGCTTTCAGTCTTTCCTCATAGAGCTTGGTTTCCAGCCCCCTCTCCATCCTTGTTGCCCTCCTCTGAACTTGCTCCAGTTTGTTGGCATCCGTCTTTAAGTGTGATGGACCCAGTACTCAAGATGAAGCCTAACCCATGGCTAGGCTCTAGATGCTGGCTCTTTATCCTGGACTATCATTTCACAGAGTTGGTGGAACTCTGTTAACTGAGCCAGAAAGCCTCTCTCTGAAGCTTTGGGAGAGCCAGTGGCAATCACAAGATAATATATAATACTGGGCTGCATACACCACCAGTAGTATGAGAATATCATGCAATGTCTTTTTTTGTCTCTTCTCATTGCAGTAATACTATCACTGTTATATTATACTACTATAACTGTTAATTTGTGAACTGCATTCTCTGAATGAAGAACCGTTATGTAGCCAATGCTGCATCATCAATACCAAAAAAAGGGGGGGGGGGAGAAAGGTATCAGGTGGTTTTGGGGGGAACAAAAAGGTTAGAAGCAGTATAAAGGCCTAAATCCACACACTTTCTCAGCAAGAGTAACTAAATCACTTGCTGAATGGTAAGTCAACACTTAATGTAAATCCGTTGATTCAATTCTATTCTAATCAGGACTGACAATTGGATTTCAACTGGGGGGGAAACTGAAGGAAAACCCCCTAAGGTTGCTGGAAGATGATCCAAACAGTCCAGTGAGGGATGAGTAAGGTCAGGGCCCCCAAAAATGCTGAATGACTGAGGTTGGGGCGGAAGAGCAATGAGCTAGTGTATGCTAGAAAAAGAGGTCTCCGTTGCAGTGTCTTGTTGCCATTCTCCCTTGTTGTGATTGTCTTCCAGACAATAGCAGTCATGACATGAGGGTTTACAACTGAAACATTCCCCCCCCCCAACTGCTTGTGTACATAAAATGCTGGTAGGGCCATTGGAACTGCATATACCTGATGGTTTGCCATGCAAACAGGAAAGCTGCTGCTTCTTAAAACCAATAAGAGCAACAACAGGTTCTCAAGACTGTCTGTAGTGGAGTTGATGCCTTTGCACTCATGGCCCCTTTTCTCTCTTCCCAGCTGTTGACCTGAAGCCAGTGCTTCCTGTGGTGATGCAGAGCTCCTGCAATAGCAGCAACAACAGCAGCAGCAGCCCAGTGGACTTGCGGATGGATGCCCGTCCCAGTGTGCCTGCCGTAGATCCAGCCGTCCGGGAACAGCAGCTACAGCAAGAATTACTGGCCCTGAAACAGCAGCAGCAATTGCAGAAGCAGCTGCTCTTTGCGGAGTTCCAAAAACAGCACGAGCATCTAACGCGGCAGCATGAAGTCCAATTACAAAAGCACCTCAAGGTAATTTGGAGGTGAACTCCTGGAACTCTCTTCTCCTGAGTTGCTTAATCGGTACATCTTGCCTTCGCTTCTGAACAGCAGCAGCTCCTTAAGGTCCCAGCCTACCTGAGATCTTGTTAACTGGGAATGCTTGGGACTGGACCTGGGACAGAATGCAGGCAAAGCATGTACTGAACATGCTTTATGAGTTACATGTATGAACATGTATGAGTTACAGTCTTGTTCTTTTTGCCCTTGTTAAACAAGAACAGTTGTAGCACCGCGTTCCTAGAACAAGTGTTTGGATACTCTTCTGGAATGGGTGAGGATTAATATACCAGACCAGATGAGACAGTTTAGAGGGTTGGTAGCCCTTGAATAGGAGCGGACACCTTTGGAGGATGCAGGCACCAGTTTTCTAACCCTAAGACAGACTGTTTCGTCTCCCGGATCTAGCCTTGCCAATTGCTACACATAGCTGTGACTGTGTCCAGGGGTCTTTTTTACCAGTTGGATCCGATAATTCAGCTACATCGCATTGGTGGATGTTAGGAACATTAAACTGTAGAATAATTGAGTTAGAAGGGATCTCTAAGGCCACTAAACCTAACCTTTCTCAGTGCAGGAATCCAAATCAAAACATGTAGAATAGATGGTTGTCCAATTTTCTCTTGAATGCCTCCATCGTTGGACCGCTCACCACCTCCTGGAGTAATTGGTTCCACTGCTAGACCTTTCAAGTATTTGAAAAGTGCTGTCATATCTCCCCTCAATTTTCTTCTCTCAACGGTAAACCTGCCCAGTGTTTTCAGTCTTTCCTCATAGAGCTTGGGTTTTCAGCCACCTCATCGTCCTTGTTGCTCTCCTGTGAACTTGCTCCAGTTTGTTGGCATCCTTCTTAAAGTATGGTGTCTAGAACTGGACCCAGTACTCAAGATGAAGCCTAACCACTTCAGAATAGAGAATGAGGCCTAACCAGTGCTGAATCAAAGACTAACATTTCATGGGATTTGGAGACTATGCTTCTGTTAATGCATCCTGAAATCACACTTGCCTTCTTTGTAGGTGCATCACATTGTTGGCTCATAGTCACCTTTTAATGCCTAACAATTTCAAGATCCTTCTCGCTTGTAGTATTTCTAAGCCAAATATTCCCCATCTTATTACTGTGTCTCTGTTCCTCCCCCACCCCAGGGATAAAACTTTGCACTTATCCCTGTTAAATCTCATTCTGTTGTTTTCGGCCGAGGGCTCAAGCCTATCAAGATACAGGATTTTTGAATTTTGTTTCTTTCTTCCAGGGCATTAGCTGTTCCATCCAATCTTTGTGTCATCTGCAAATTTGCAGTATTCTCTTATCTTCTGGTAAAGAGTGCCATCTCATACCCAGGTGGTGAAACTGCATCTCTTCAGGTTGCAAATTCCAAGGGCCCTAGGACTGGTGAAGAACCATTGGAATTATGGCCTGATACTATCTGGTGGGCAGTCAGTTGCCGCACCTGCCTTAAGATAATGAACAGTACCTTTTTTATTATAGTGCCTGTGTTTTGATGCTCTCTGCTAAGACAGAGAGAAATGCCTAGCCCATTTGCCCAACTGCTTATGGGTTTTGTTCATGCTTATTGCTTTTTTTTCCATAATGTTTCCCAGGCTTCCGACTAGCAGAAGCTCCAAATTACTGTTGTTCTTCGTCCAACAGCTATGTGCATGTCCCTGCTTCAGGAAGCTTCATAGAACAGAATCATAGAGTTGGAAGAGACCTCAAGGGCCATCTAGTCCAATCCCCTGCCATGCAGGAACCCCCATCACAGGACGCCCGACAGCTGGCCATCCAGCTTTTTCTTTAAAAGCTTCAAAGAAGGAGACTCCACCACCCTCCGTGGCAGCATATTCTACTGCCAAACAGCTCTAACTGTCATGAAGTTGAATCTCTTTTCCTGTAGTTTGAGACCATTGTCCCGCATCCTAGTCTCTGAAGTCATGGAAAACAAACCAGTCCCTTCTTCAATCTGACATCCTTTCAGATATTTAAACATAGCTATCATATCCCCTCTCAGCCTTCTTTTTGTAAGGCTAAACATTTCCAGCTTCCTTTAAGCTTACAGATTTAAATTCAGCACAAAGGGAAAATAGAAAAGGGGAAGAGAAATGGAGGCAGAAGTAAATATACTTTTATTTCAGGTAAGTATATTTAGGCTTGGTTACTGAGCAGAGTCCTTGGCTTCATCCAGCAATAGTAAGGAGTGCAGATGTGCAAGCATGCATGCATTCACACATTTGTAAGTGGGTTTCATTTTCTCCTCCTGTGAAAGATATCTGGGATAGGAGGACAGCTTGGAGGTTACTGGAAGAGGCTGTATGTTTGTTTAAAATATTTGAACCCCATAATTTTCCTTAAGAAGGACCCAAAGTGACTTCCATTTTAAGAGCTAAAAACTGCAAATATACAAATATCAAAAAGTATCAAACTAGTACCACACCAAAACAACAAACAAAAACAACACCAAAAACACATTTGAAGCAACAAGGCACAATTATACTTTTTTTTTAAGTGGCCCCCCGGGGTGTGCCAAAATATTCTAAGAGGTGTGTGAGACTGATAGTTTCTTAAAGAAAAACATATTTTTATGAGCTTAATCAAAAGTCTGTGGCAGATATAGACACTTAGAGCTAAGGAATTGTTGAGAAAAGGCTACCTGCTTAATTTTTGATTTTAAGTTTAAAATGTAGATTACGGGGTTTAGAATTTTGTAGAAAGATTGACTTGTTAAGTGTTGTTGCTTGAATTAAGAGATTTAAATATTTAGCTATTTTTGCAGTGCTGCTGCAAGACACAATGTCCGTCTACATCTCATTTGAAAGGCCTAAGGCCTTATTCTAAACATGGCAGGTGGGCCAGCTTGCTTGACTGGCAATAGGCTAACCGTATGCTTAAAAGCAATTATGCAGCTTGTTGATAGCTTTCAGATTTTGCA
Source organism: Phrynocephalus versicolor (assembly GCA_023846285.1). Lineage (NCBI taxonomy): Eukaryota > Metazoa > Chordata > Lepidosauria > Squamata > Agamidae > Phrynocephalus > Phrynocephalus versicolor. Next base: position 15,044,747 of record JAHTLZ010000111.1, on the reverse strand, counting down.
GCATCCAAAAGCTAAGAAACTGTTTGGCAGTCAGGCAGATTCAATTGAATTAATGCAATAATAACAAATACTGTAGGGCTGGGATGGTATCTGTCAGTTAGTGCACATTTATTGCCTTACCATTGTCCTGAGAATACAGGTTACTGGAAACATGAATCATTTGTACTCTCTTCATTAAAGCATGCACACACAGAGACTATTAAGCTACCAATTTCTGAGCTTTCAAACTAGGGAAGGACTGACTCAGAGGTTCTCAGCTTCTAATCTTTTGGGTGGTTGTAAACTCCCAGAAATCCAAGTCAGCGTGGCCAATTCTTAAGGAGTCTAAGTGAATTCCAAATGGGACTTGAGAAGTACCTTGCTAGCTGATAGTGAAATCCATCAGATATAACATTAAACCCTAGTTAAGTACTATGTGAATGTGCCTAGGCCCTTCTCTTCTCATTCCTGTGGTGCATGTCCATGTTGGACAAACTTGTTGCCGCATTCAACCCAACACTAATTGTGTATAGTTGTATTACTTTATTAAGTATACTATGCTTGAATGTCAGCCCTGCACACAACCATAGCCACGCCCATCACTAGGTCTTATTATCAGGGTAGGGCTTATATTTAACAAATGCATAGAAATCCTGCTAGGGCTTATTTTTGGGGGAGGTCTTATTTTCGGGGAAACAGGGTACATATATGTGCATACACGCGCATGCGCACACGCGCACAGAGAGAGAGAGAAAGAGAGATGCGCTGTGTACAAGTGCACATGAACACACAATCTCTTGCTGTGGTGTTAATTCATCCCCCTCCCATCTTCCCTCTGCAGCAACAGCAGGAGATGCTGGCAGCAAAGCGTCAACAAGAACTAGAGCAGCAGCGTAAACGAGAGCAGCAACGGCAGGAAGAGCTGGAGAAGCAGCGTCTGGAGCAGCAGCTACTTATCTTGCGCAACAAGGAGAAAAGCAAAGAGAGTAATACATTTTTCTCTTGCATTGTAATTTTCACATGGCTCTCCTGTTTTTGGTGGACCAGATTAGAATACGGTTAGAGTATACCACTTTCCCATCTCAAAAGGTAAGGCCCAAAACACCACATAGGGAAGGATTTTTAAAAAATCTTTTTAAAAAACGATTCAATTAAAACACTCCCTATCAGCATACTTAAAATTGACGTTAACATTCTGGGGTTAGCCTCTGCATCTTTAAATGTACTATTCAGTGCAAAGATATCTGTCATGGCACCTTTATGCAAAAAACCTTTGGAACTGAAAAAAATATGACTAATATGTAAGTCACTAGAAGAGAATTCTCAGGATTTCTGCAAATCTGTGATGCCCAGAATGAGTTTATAATTAGGAGGAGCCCTGTAGGCTTGTTGGAAGAGAAGAAAACTTGTGCTGTAGAGACAATACCTGTTACATGCATCAAGGATGCTGATTTGTCGCTGGTATCTTTAAACCGTTTGAATCTAGCCGGTTTATAAGAATCACGTCTCGCTTGCTCCTCTGAACTGAGCCTTCATGTCTTCTAGTATTATTTCCCCCCCTTTATCTTCAACAGGTGCCATCGCCAGCACTGAAGTGAAGCTGAAGCTTCAGGAGTTCCTTCTCAGCAAGTCAAAAGAGCCGGTCACAGCGGTTGGCTTGAACCATTCCCTCCCTCAGCACCCCAAATGCTGGTAGGTCTTGCCTTTGTTTTTGCAGTTTATCTTCCTGCCTGGTTTAAGGAAAGGCAGAGATAGGCAACCAGTGTCTTTACAGATATTTTGGGCTACAGCTCTCATAAGCAACAGCCAGCCTAACCAGTGGGTCTAAAATCATGGGAGTATTTAATGCCAAATATTTAGAAGGCATCCCAGTTGCCTACTCAGCTCCTTAGCAGCCCTGGATCTGGGTTTTAAAGCAGCAGTGGAGGTACTGTTGGCACAGAGAACATGCACACTCAGAAAAGATGCACACTCTGATGTGATCACTTCATCCCGTGGGTGCTCACATTCTGCTTATTAAAAGATATGGAGCTATTTTGCCATTACCTTTTAAAACATTGTTTTGCAAAATTCATCAATTTGTGGGAAAGCTTAAGGGTTCTGCAAATAAGAAGAGACAGTACAACTTGATCAAATATTTTAAGGGGGAGAGTTTCGTTATTCTGTTGTGTTAAAACTCACCAAGAGCCTAGTGGCAAAAGTCAAACAGCTTTCTTGTATGGCAGTGAGCTTCATGGACTGCAGCCGCCTTCACCAATTTATGAAAATAACCAGGCAAATATTTAGTTACAGATGTCAGGTTAAACCATACACCTATGAGAATGAGAAACGTCCATTAAGTCTTCTTGGAGCCTCTCAGAGAGTGGTCTTTTTGAAAAGAGAGGCCTACCCACCATTGTGGTCTTTGCCTCTGATCTTTTCTCTCTCTCTTCAGCAATCTAAAATTGTCAGTTGTAGTTCTACTGGTAGGGAGTCACGTTGTTTTACTCCACCTACACTTAATCCAAACATAAACACTGTAAAATTGACCTTCTCTCCTACTTGCTTCTCCTAACCCCTGTTTGGCCTCTTTGGACTTCTTCCACCTGCAGCTTCTCCCTTGTGATAACCCACCGAATTTCCTGGCCCTCTGGTGCTTAAGAGTAGTAATCCACTTAGCCAGCTTAGAACAGATCCCAGATGGGCCATTATCCCTGCCCCCACTTCTTTGCTTCACAGAGGATATTCTTATCTAGCACTTGTCACCCCCATAGTCATGTCCTGCAATCCTTTTAACCCACATTCAACAATAGCATCCTTAGTTCTTCTAGAAGCCTGAAAAACAGTGAGAATTCCACTCTCATGTATACTACTGACTTTATTTTCCCATTGATTGCTATTTATTTATTTACACATGGTCAACCTACCCAATATCAGCATAGGACAGAGGTAATAGAAAATAGAGATGGGTGTTTCATTTCGGAAGGGGACTGGTTCTGGAGGAAAAACATGTGCCAGCACAGCTGGCGTTCAGAACCCAGTCCCATCCTCCGGAACAAAATCAACCACTGTCTTAGGGTGAAATTCCATCCAGATAGTAGCCTCTGATGCACCATCTTTCCCTCTCCCTGGTGCTGGCCAATGAGACAGGGAGGCAGGATGACGCATGGCCTTGCAAAGCTCCTGATTGGTCAGTGCCAGGGAGAAGAAGAGATGACGCATCAGAGGCTGCTTCCTGGGTGGAATTTTGTCCAGTGTGAGCTAAGACAGTGGTTGATTTTGTTCCGGAGGGTGGGACTGGGTTCTGGATGGCAGCTGTGCTGGCACGTTTCGTTTGGGAACCAGTCCCCTTCCGAAACGAAATGCCAATCTCTAAATTAGAAACACTTTAAAACAAAATAAAACACACAGCCTGGTAGCTCAAAACCAAAGCCATGGTCTCACACACCCTAAATTGCTTGGATGAAGAATCCTGCTTTTAATATGGGATAGGCAGGAGGGCAGCTTCAGTGCTGATTGGAGAACTGACAGGAAGGCATTTGTTGGCTATTATGAAAAAAAATCTAGCTGATTGAAGAGGATGAAATACAGTTGGCACATGGTCTAGATGAGGAGGTCAGAGCACTAACAATCAAAAAGGAAATTACTCCTTTCCCATCATTTTCCTACTCAATAGTTCCCCCCTCCCCAAATAGTAACATAAAGAAGGAGGAAGTGGTGGAGAAATGTGGAAGGGAAAATAGAAATACAAATAGAAAATGATGGTGCATGGACACCCCCACCCCAAATAATATCTAATGGGTGAGGCAGAAAAATTTCAAGATGACCACCTCATCTCTTGTGTCTAAGCCACACTCTTAGACATAAAATGCCTCTTAGTGCCGCAGGTGGAATTGAACACCATATTTAAAAACAGATTTCATGCCAAATGCCCAGGCATAGATTTTTAACAGTGTAGGATCACCCCTTCATGGAAATCAGTAGGACTGAACTCTGTTATGCCTCATATACATCCCACTAATTCTAGCGGACCTAATTGCATGTCATGGTCAGCCAGGAATCAGCAGCAACTGTGCTTTATCGTGAACAGCATGCTTGCGTCAGGAACAGTTAAAGAAACTGCAGAACTAAGTCGGAGGTTCATTTGTTGTGACATGTCGACCCAGCAGGGAGCTGCCTCTGTGGCTTCCCCCCACCCAATAGGCAAATAAATTAATTCTGAAACAAACCTTGGTGATTTGTCTGTCAGGGAATGGCAGTCCAGCAAGCTGGCTCCTGTTTAGTTCCCACTTAGCAGTAAACCAACTATATACAAAGCTTGGATCCTGCTGTCCAACAGTCGGATAAGCAAAGCTATATTCAGTGTGAATCTTCTATACAAGCCTCATGGCACAGTGGTTAAATTGCAGTACTGCAGACCAAACTCTGCTCACCACCTGAGTTCAATCCTAGGAAGCTGGCTCTAGGTTCACTCATCCCTCCATCATTCCAAGATTGGTAAACTGAGCACCTAGGTTGCAGGGCGGGTGGGTGAGAATTTGAAGCCCACATAGTTGAATTACAAGCCACCCTGAGGGGCAATATGTAAGTAGCACATTTGACTTTGTATGTGTCGGGGGAGGTGTATTTTACTGGGGCATTTTAGGTAGCTTGTAATAGTGCGTGAGCATTCTGATGTCACAGAACTCTTCATCAAGTTGAATGGAAAAGTGGATTTTATATAAAATCATAGGTTTTATATATAGAAAAAATGTTGGATTGTATTTGAATGAAAAAGATTGCATCACTGATACATTAAATGGTGATTTATGTGGCTAAGGCATAAGAGAGTGGACACTCCCCCCCCTTTACACTTCTGAGAAACATTATTAATCCATCTCATTTTGTTAAATTTGAAACAAATCATATTTGGTCCATGCTCATTATCCCCAGCAGAAATTATTTTACTGCTATCTCGAAGCAAGTCCCAGTAGCAGGTAGAGGAGTGGATTAGGACCCAGGGGAACAGGGTTCAAATCCCCACTCGACCAGGGAAACTCACTGGGGAGGAGGTGGAACTGATGAAACCACTCCTTACATGTTTTACTTACCTTGAAAACCTTATTTGGGTTGCTGTAAGTTGGTTCCAACTTGGCCAGCACAAAACACAAGCACAGAAGCAAGTCAGTGTTACGTTAGTTGCCTTTCAAATGCATAAAAAGCAGCAGGATTTCAGTCATTACAGTTTCAGTTGGTGATGAGGACAGTATTATAAAAATGGTCTTTTGGAGATGCTACTGGAATGACCACCTTGCGTCTATGCCTGGATGTGTAAAAGTGATGTCCTTTGGAGCTGTTTCTGGACTCCCTAGTCCTCTAGTAGAGACCACTTTTAACAGCAATACTATGGCGAACTGCAGCTCTCAGTGTTCTTGTTTTTTTTTGGGGGGGGTGGCAGATGGTGAAGTCAGCTTTTAAAGCTGTGCACTGCTTCACATCATAAAGCACCAGTTTTTCAGAACCAGAAATGGATTTCTAGGCACTTCTAGTTTAATTTTCAAGCTTTTTGTCATGTCTGCAACCACCAGAAGGTCAGAGGTGGCAGAAAATGGGCGCCTGTGCACATCAAGATTTCTCAGCACCAATCTACGTCCTGGTTAACTCGTCCTGTGACATCCTTTCCACAGGGGGGCTCACCATACCTCATTGGACCAGAGTTCCCCTCCCCAGACAGGAAGCCCGGGAACGCCGCCCTCTTGCAAACTACCTTTACTTGGCACTTACGATAGCAGAGATGATTTTCCGCTTCGGAAAACTGGTAAGCAAAATACTATAAGTGCTGGAAGACACCAACAAATTGGGTTAGCGTTGGTGGGGTTGAAATTGAGATCCTTGATAGCATGGGGTTTTCTGTGCTTTTTGTGATTTGAAAAATACAGGGGGGGATCTGTGTGTTTTTAACCTGGAATACTATGTATGTTGGGTGAATTCGCCATTAGGCATAAATATGGCATAATGGACAACTTAGATAACCAGCCAAAAACCAGCTGCTGTTTAGAAGGGAGGCTCCTTTACAAGAAACCTCACTTTCTCTAGATCAGGATGAGCAAAGTAGAGCCGTCCATTTTGTTGAACTGCAGTTCCCATCAGCCAGTAGTGAGGAATGCAGTCCAAGAACATGTGCAGAGAGGCTTTGCAAACAATCTATTTTTAAATGCAGCCAGAGCTCCCTTGCAAGAAAGCAGCTGTTTGGGTGCTGATTATGTAACAGCTCATCTGGTCCTTGCCAAGGCTTCCCAGTATAGACAACCTGTGAGAAAAAAACAACAACCAGCTGCTGTGTGAAAGCAAAGTCCCTTAAGAGTTATTTACCCATCCAGCCCATTGCTGGCTACTTTGACCAGAAGCAGCTCACCAGGCCGGCAAAGAGGTCTTTTCTATTGCTTACTATCTTTTAATGGGAGATGCTAAGATCGAGCAAAGCACATCCATGATTCCTGGGCTGTAGTCCCTTCCCTACTCTCTCATGCTTCCTGGGGCTCGTGGGAACTGCAGTTCAACAAGAGCCAGGGGGCTGGAAGTACTCCATCCTTGGTGTAAAGCACTGATTGCCAACCTTGGTTCCCCAGGTGTTCTTGGACTGTATTCCCAGAAATCCCGGTCAGCACAGCTGATATTTATTTATTTATTTATACAGCTTATATGCCACCCACTACCCAAAGGTCTCTGGGTGGCTTACAATCAAATAATTTATTTATATACCACCCCATCTAGCTGCGTGGCTACTCTGGGCGGTTTACAAAGTTGTAGAAATAGCAATCAAGACACATAATAAATAAACAATCCAATAATAAAAACATAATAAGAAAATAAAACAAGATATATCTGAACATCAAACAGGAGCAAGATGGCCTAAAAAGAAACAAACAAAAAATAAAGTGCATAAACAGTGAATCCTTCATAGCATATATTAATACCCAGGGAAAGCCTTTTTAAATAGCCGCATTTTTAGATGTTGTTTAAAGACCGGGAGGGAAGATGTCAGAGTTACCCAGGTAGTTCACTGACAGAAGCAACATTTGCAATAAAATTAAAAATCAACACTGATTGCACCAAACTGTGCTGTTGGTCCATTCAAAAAAGTATTTTGGAATTCCCTCTTCTCTTTTCAGCCTCGGAACCCAATTTAAAAGTGCGCTCCCGGTTGAAACAGAAAGTTGCAGAGAGGCGGAGCAGCCCCCTGCTGCGGAGGAAAGATGGGACCGTCATCAGCACCTTCAAAAAACGAGCAATTGAAATCACAGGTGAGAGAAGACGTGATCCCACCTAGGGTAGCTTTGGCAGAAAAGACAGTGTGGTGTAGTACAGTAGTCCCCCGCCACAATCTGGTTCATATATTACGGTCTCAGTATATCACAGTTTTTTTTCTTGAGAGAAGCAGGCTTCCAAAGAGTGGTTTTTAACCCCCTCCTGGCACCTCAGCAAACAGAGCTGGGGCTGCTCCTGCTGGCTGCGCTTGCAAAGAAAGGTTTTTAATCCCCTCCTGACACCTCAGCAAACAGACCTTGAGCTCCTGGCAGCAACGTTTGCTGAAGTGTCAAGAGGGGGTTAAAAACCTCTCTTTGCAAGCGGAGCTGGCAGGAATAGCCCTTGCTGAGGCGTCTTTGTGTTTGCAAAGAGAGGTTTTTAACCAACCCCTTACACCTCATCAAATTGACCTTGGTCTCCTCAGCTGCTGTTTCCAAAGAGAAGTTTTTAACCCCTTCCTGACACCTCAGCAAACAGACCTTGAGCTCCTGGCAGCAAGGTTTGCTGAGGTGTCGGGAGGGGGTTAAAAACCTCTCTTTGGAAACACAGCTGACAAGAGCAGCCCAAGTTCAGTTTTCTGAGGCGTCTGCATTTCTATTTTCCTTTATTGCGGGTGGATCAGGCACCACATTCCCACAATAAATGGGGGAGTACTGTATGTGGAATTAGGGTAAAGGAGACCTGGAATGCTTTGCCTCATTAACCATGAAGCTCACGGTGTGGCTGTGGGTCTGTGGCTAATCTTCAGGAGACATATTTCAACCTTGTGAGGTTTGGAAAATTCAAGCAAAAGCTGGGAAGCTCCAAACAATGACGTTGTGAAGAAGGTGCTAAGGTTGTATCAGGGTCAGAGTCAGTCCTGTCTCAAACATTAACTGGGAACAAGCTGGGATGTGAGATGATGAGTTAATGCTGTTTTCTTTTCAGTAACCATTGTCTAAAGCAGTGGTGGCGAATCTTTGGCGCTCCAGATGCTTTGGACCACAACTCCCACAGTCCTCTGTCATTGGCAATACAGTCTTAGGATTCTGGGAGTTGTGGTCCAAAACATCTGGAGTGCCGAAAGTTCACCACCACTCATCTAGCTAGGCAAAATGTGCACCCTCCTTCCTCCTCTTGGAAGCCTCTTGGAGTAGCAGTTCATCTTTCAAATGGGACACAGGGTGCCCCTGCATTAGATTAGCTCATGGCCAAATAACAATTTATCAAAACTGGAAGTAGCGTAGTCTTAATAGCCCCTGTCAGCTTCTGTTTCAGTTTTCTTTGTTCTTTTTTCTTCCTTTGGCAAGTTTTTCAGGCTTCAGAGGGTCTCAGGCAAAACCCTAACCCCCTTGAGGAATTTACTTTTGGCCCATGGACAGAGTTGTCTACCACAGCCTTTGGAGGCCAGATGCCACAGGGAATTCAATATGGTTTAAAATGTCCTTATGCATTTGAAGGGGGAAGGAAAGAAAGTCTAAAAAATATTCCACTCAAAACTGAGCGCTACTAGTATGGTCACCTCTCTACCAAAAACAAGCCGCATCCATTAAAAAAATTCTGAAATTCTTGGTTGATCTGAGGGTCGACGAGATAAGAAAAGCGAACAAAAGTCTGAATCAAGAAGACAACAAAGCATTTCCCTCCCACCCTTATTCAGACGTGTTACTGATAAATTAAGATATTAATCCAGACAGTTGTAATCTGAAGGGTTGCTATTTTATTCATTTGGAGGGAGGGATGCAATCCAGAAACATCTGCTGCTTTTGAAAGAAAGTTTATTTTAGTTGTCAAAAGGGAGCAGCAGCAGGCTGGCAATCTGCTATTATATAAGCACATGAGCTTGCAGCGGGTCCAGGTTCCTTGTTGAAAGCTACAGTTCTGTTTATTTCACCTTCTTATTTTATTTTTATTTGGTGCTGATTTAGAAAGGTGAACTTGAAATTGCAAACACGAAGGCAAGGAAGGAGGGGGGTAGCAAACTTTGTATTTCCTTTGTTCTCAACATATGAGTTTTCCTCAGAAATTTGAGCTTCAGAAGAAATTTGGGGCATTTGTCAAAAGAGTCCCAAAAATTTCACGTGGGGAAAAATGTGTATTGGGTACATACAGTAATACAGTGGTGTACGTTTGAGTGAATTCTGACTTTGGGCAACCTGTTCCCAAGGTTTTCCTGATAGAGAATGTTCAAAAGTGGTTTATCACTACCATCTTCCAGGGGCATCCTGGGACCGTGTAGGGCCATCTAGGCTGGCTCTTCTCAGATACAGAGTCGGGAACTGAACTCCCTGCCTCTGGCTCCGCAGCCAAATACCTAATTCGCTGAGCTCTCCTGCCAAGATACATATAAGACATCACTCTTGTCCATTTGTTTTGTTTTCTAAACCAATTAAATCTTACGTTTTGCGAATTGAGTATTATGAAGAGCTTGCAAACTATGTACTGGAGAACTCGAGAAGCTCAGCAGAGGTTCCTGGAGAGAACCATATCGTTTAGAGCAGGCCTGCCCAACAGGTAGACCGCGGACTACCAGTACCAGTACCCCGCGAAGGGTTCAAAAGTAGCCCGCCGGTCATCAATAAAAAAGTGAGGGGATCAGTTCTCCACCCCTCCCTCCCCCATCCCAAGGACCACCACTGCCCCAGCAAAGTTCTGGTTCTGCCAGCCCATTATCTCAGCCGAGCAGGGTAGTTCAAGGGCCATGGTGCATTGAAATCTGTTCCCTCCAGAACAGATTAATTGGTTTTCAATGCATTCCTATGGGAAATCACTGCTCTAGTTACAAAAGTTTTTCTTATGAGCATGTGCTTGGAACGGATAAAATTCGTAAGTAGAGGTTTTAGTGTAGTAGCCCTCAGGCACTTTGGGCCGGAAAAAGTAGACCTTGGCCTGTTCAATGTTGAACAGCCCTGTTTTAGAGGTTTTGCAAAATCTGGGTTCTGGTCCCCCTGGATTAATGAGACTCAGTGAGTGACCTTCGTCTATTATCTCCCTCCATTTCCCTCTTCCAGCCTAACCTGCTTCACAGGGTTGTGGAGAGGATAAAGTGGTGAGGAAAAGTTCTGTTCTGTTCTGATCATGGGCTCCTTGGAGGGAAAGCAAGATATCTACAAGCATACTGTGTTTACTTAGTTGCTTGCGTGAACCTTGTGGCCTGACAGTAATTGCTGGGCGCAAAACAGTGCCTCAAGAAAGTGGACATGGATTAGCAAAACAAGGTGCCTCTGAGTCAGTCCAATAATTTGTTTTCCGAATGAGAACTGAAGCCCTGTTCCTTCACGCCTTGACCTTACCTCAGCCTTCTGGCCTCATTTAAAGGTGGTGGTGGTGGTGTTGGGGAGCCTTTTTGTTGCTGCTGCTTTTCAGCCGGCGAAAGTTTGCTGCAAATCACCAGGGTACCTCCCTTCTGCACACCTGTGATGTAGCATCATCTCCAGCAGCACTTCCCTGTTACGGGTGGAACTTGGTGTCTTCTTCATAGCAATTACTACAAGTTCACTCTGTCTCATTTCTCCGGGCTTCTTTGCTGTTGTCATATGTCTTCCTCCACTAGCCTATCTGCCACGATTTATTCGTTTGCAACTTTTTGTTGTTCTAGTGATACCTTTGGCTACATAGCATTTCCCCTCTTTCCCACTGTTCATCAGCTTAACTGCAAACTAAAAAAATATGATAGCAGAATATCTGTAAACATAAGAATGTCCAACTTGGGGGAAATTAGTTGTTTGTTTTCTTCTAACAAAGTAAGGCTTGGGTTCTTTGACAGACGCACTGGTAACATGTAAGCTGTGCATGTTGGGAACTGCTGTCTACACGTGCGTTTTTAAGGGAAACCGATAGTGAAAGATGTAGAAGATGGGGCGTGCTGAGGAACAGGAGGGACCGGGAATAGAAGAGGGAGATGGAAAGGAAAGACAGACCCGCTATTTGAGAGGTTCTCTTTGGTTTCTGATACAGTGCAGTGCAGCCACAAGGGCTTTAACGCATGATGATGCTGTGAGGTAGAAAGTGGTAGTGAGCCATTTGAGATGTCACATATGAAGGAGAAGAGGAAGAAAATAAAGAAGGAGAGTTGGTGATGGAAATGGAGAAAGTTACCGTGAAGGATGAAATGAATGAAAAGGAATGTGTTAAAGAAGCCTTATGGGTTGCAGAGGAGGCGTGAGATGTGTGGGTAGATCACGAGGAGGAGGATGACGGTTGGGTGGAGAGCGAGACGGGCCATGGGAGGGGAGTTAGTTGGGAAAGACCGTTAACGGAGACAGGAACTCAGACAGAGTTCAGAGAGATACGGGAGGAGGAAAAGAGGTGGAAGAAGAAAGAACCGGACGAATTTAGATGGTCCGTTCAGGTGAAACCTCTAAGATGGCCAGAGACAAGTGAGCGGTTCTATACAGAATGGAAGAGGGGCAGAATGGGCAACCCTGTCGCTCAATGGGCCAGACATCCGTGCTGCGGCACACAGTGTTTGGGTCGAGGGTCGGCCGGTCACCCGTTCTATTAAATGTGCCCACACCAGACGCAAGTCCGTTTAGGTTAGAACTAGAGGAACCTTTATTTGAGACTGTTAATATTTCAAGAATGTTAAGACAAACCCAAGTGCCTGAAGAAAATATACGCTTAAGCTGTTATGATGTTTGTGTTAATAAAAATCCTTTTGAAGTTCATCACCAAAATGACTCGGATATAATTTATGGATCGGAACCGACCCTAGAAAGAATCGAACCTTTACAGATGCTTCAGACTGAAAGCCGAAACGCTTAGTAGCCTGAATTGGCAAGCTGTGTGTAGGCTTGTGCGGAAACACTGACTTGGTGGCCATCTTCCCTCTCCTCCTTGTTCTCTTTGCAGTGTCTTCAATGTGCAACAGTGCCCCTGGGTCTGGCCCTAGCTCCCCGAACAGCTCCAACAGCGCCATCACAGAAAATGGGCTTACTGGTTCCGTGCCTAATATTCATACTGAGGTAAGGCTGGTAAGGAACGACCACAGTGTGCTACCGCCTGCTGTGCTTTCCCTCTTGTCCATGTTTCTGCCCCCCAAGAGGCTGAAATGTTTTCATGCCATTTCTCTGGAAACAATTTGTCTTGCTTCCTTCCTTTCTTTGTGATTGTAGAAAGGCTTTGGAGTGTTAAATTTAGCACATGGAATGATCAGAGTTTGGAGACGTTATTTTTTCTGGAGGATAACATGGTCCGTGGGAGGCAGCGGTAGTTCTACCAACCCAAAAATAATTTTTACAAAAACGAAGGGAGATGTAGCTTCAGATGTCTCTTCTGATCCTCAGGACACTTTGTGACCTTAGGCTTTTCACTTTACTGCCGCTCACAGGGTTATTGTGAGAATTAAAACAAAAAACGTAATCCACTGTCTCTAGACCACTCTGAGTTTCTTGAATGAAAGACGTGATATGTGTCTCTTGGAGGTCTAGCGATGCCTGAGCCAGTTCTACCTTTTCAGGCCTCTAACCAAAATGATCATGTTAAAAAAATCACAATTTGTGAGGCCATATTAATTGAGGCCTAATCTTGTGCCATCAAGATAATATATTAATATTTATGGACATTTTAAATGTTTTATGACATTTAGCAGTTCACAACAGCAGCAGCAGAATCTATTTACTGAATTCTAACAGTAGCTGTCAGAATCAGGATTACTCCTGAGGGATTCTATTTATATTTTATTTGTCTGGCAAGGTCATAATCCCAAATAATCAGAGAAGCAGATTTTGTTCCACATAGCCCTGGTGGCACCAAAACAGTCACACAGATTTATGCTATTTTTAAACTGCCCAGAATGGCCCAGTGCTGAATTTAGAAAAAGCAATGTTAGTAACATTATAATAACCCATACAATGCATATATTCAAAAGATAAGGCTGACGTGTAACTCTTAGAGACGTTTTAAAATGTCAGTTGTCCAGCAAGGTCATAATCATAAATCATTAAAGGTTGTTTGAGTACAAGGTAATTTCAGATTAGATGGTCCCCCACCCCCAGGCTTGCAGTGAGGCTTGTGGTATCAGTGCATTAAGGGCGCAAGCACATGTGTCCAGGGAATGCGCTGAGCCGCTGCTGCCACCATCACCACCAACACAACAGTTCAAAAGTAGAAGTGGCCAGAAGTCATTTCTAATTTGGAATAAAAATGTTAGAATTTCAGTGGGATCTGTACCTTGTTTAAAAGGTGATCCACCACTTCTGGTGGCTTTCAGGAGTAAGATATTCAGCTGCTTTCAGAGCCACATAAAATTTGCAGGTGGGAGGTGAATCCGAGTGTCTGGATCCTATACCGTTGAGCTTTGGGACACACAGGGGTCACGGGTTGCATACCTTAAAGGCTAGAAATGTGGGGTTTTGTACCATCAGTGATTTCACTCCACTATTGTAAACTTTCTACTTGAGACAAGAATTCTGCTTGTATAAGCAGTTGCACAGCACACCAGTTTGTGTTCCTGGGCATCTGTGCACATCTCAGAGAGGTGCATACTGTTCGTATTTTGGATGGATGGTTGTATGTGTCAGTGCATCACCGAGGTTCCCAAATGAATGGAAGCAGAAATGCAGTGACATAAAACAAGAAGCAGCTCAGAGCCATTTCTGCTGGTTGCTGAGGAATGACTCATAAAAGAAGACAAGTCCCTTGGTGCGTTGTGATTTTAAAAGTTTATTTTTAGCTGCGTTTTTTTAAAGTGGAGAGTTTTTTTTTCCTTCTCAGTTTGAGAAGGTGCCATTTAAAGCTAAACGAAACACCCAGTCTCTTAAGAGAAAAGAATCCCAAGCAAGCAACCTTGCACAGTTACAGGTCTGTGACAAAGGTTTGGTTCTGACATTACACCAAAAAATGATCTGTGTGCAGAATACAAGTGTAGTTTGAATGTCCAAACAAATAACAGGCGAACCATGAATTAAAACTCCTTGCTTGCTTTTGCTTTTTATCTTCTCATCCCTTATGTTCGTACATTCAGTCTTGTCTTCCTAATTTGACTGTCTGTGAAGGGAAGTTGCTGGTTGTAATGGTGGCTTATCAGTTTCAGACATCATGCTGAACTATGGTTAGTAAAAAACGTGGCTTGCAAAGCCATTAAAAACATTGTGGTTACTGATTCTAGTTTGCTGTTAAGTCACAAGTCATGGTTTGTATGAGGAGCGAGGCCAAGGAAACATTCATGGGTGCCAGGGCCAGTTCTATGCACAAACAACTAAAGTAATGCTGTATGTTAAATCGTGCACTCTGTAAGATAGTATGACAAATTGCTAACAACTTTTTACAGCATTGGTCAAACTTAAAATACTTGTATTGTAACCGGCAAACAAAGCAGGTATTACGATAATTAAGGGACCCACAGTCATAAAGGTTGGTGGATATCCAGCTGTCTATAGCTCAATGATTGCACATGGTGTGCTTGCCATTAATCTAGTAAGTTTTATAACGTTGTAAAGTTTTAAGTGCCAGTGCTTATCCCCATGGCTGCACCCTGAAGATTTAGAGACAGAAATATACAGGCAGGATAGTTGATCCACATTGGTAGAACCCATTCTAGTAGTTTTTGTCTCCACCAGGCAGCAGTCCATTTCTAAAGCCAATGAGCCTTAATTGCCCTGTACAGATCAAGGCACCCCACAGAATATTGTTTGGAGAAAAACCCATACACCTCTTTCTGAGATATAAACTGGTGGGTGGGGAGGGGTGGAAGGATGTTGTAGCAGCTGATGGTATCCTCTATTCTAATTAGAAAGCCCAGGTCATTTAACTTTGTAATTCCTGGCTGTACTGTATGTGAGACTGCGTGAAAAGAAAAAAGATGGAAGGGGCCACAATGATTTCACAAGCACTGAGAACTTGGGTGAAAGGGTGATTGACTAATGGAGAGTTATGCCATGTGTCAGAAATTATGAAAACAGCCTTAGTTCAACTGTCCTTACTTCATGTAAGCCACTTCAGAAGAAGCCAGCCAGCCAGATAAGATGGGTAGGTCGCTCTCCCTTCAGTTGGCTTGTACCCATTGATGCTTGAGAGAGCCAATTTAACCAGTGGGCCAGGTAGATGGCTAGTTGCTGGAGGATAGTAGTAGTAGTTTTGGGTTAAGATCTTTACTTCTCAGGATATGTGAAAAAAATTAAGAGGCATATCAGAATCAATTGGCTACGTTGTCTGGAGGTTGTAGTTCTGGAAGAAACTTTTCTTAGCTCTGAGACTTGGACCCATGATCATTCATGATGGGGGGCATGGCTGTCCCAGCATCTCATCTCTGTTTATGATTTAGCTGGCGTTTCCCCCTCTCTTCAGTGTGAAGATCATCGTAAGCGTCCCTCGTCTGCCTCAGCAGTTAATTCCGCTTGGCTACATCAAAGGGAGAGGTGACGCAGCACCGCCCCCCCCCCCCCCCCCCCCCCGCATCAGCTTGGCTGGGACCGGCTGCCTCTGGACTCCTCCTCTCCTTTTAGCTGTCAGTTGCAGTGAGCATCCCCACCAGGCCATTATGTAACTTCATTATATAACAGTGTGAAAGAGTGGATGCCTAAGCGTGGCTGGTTTTTCCCTTCCCTCCCCTAGTCTCTTTTCCTTTTGCATCATATCTCGGGGGGGGGGGAGCCATTTTTACAGTCTGAAAACTGCCTAGGATGTGGCGCCGGGGGAGGGGGGGAATATAAATATACTGTAGTAAATAAGCAGCATGACCTGTGCCTCCCTCTAAGGCTTGGCCCAACAGATTTTGCTGCCAGAGGCAGAGCTGCAAATGCCATCTCTCTCCCCCCTCCGCCCCCGGTTGAGGTAAATAGAGCTAAGACTAGGGTTAGAAGGGCAATACAACTGGGATAAATAAGAATTTGCTGCTCTTAAGAGATACCAAAAATCTGCGATCTCAGAAGGGCACATCACTCTGCAGAGTAGTAGTATTGGCCTGGCCTTGACTTTATGCATATCATCATCTCATCTCCTTGAACTGATTCAAGAACATAATAGGTCAACATTAAAAGTTGCCAGGTGAAAATAAGTCAGAACTCCCCGGCTGATACCTTGTTTCTGTTCTTAAGCATGCCAAGAGGACATAACATATACAGGAGAACAATGGGGAGTTAAAAAGGAAATACTGAACACATCCAATTAGAAATTGAGTGGAACTTACTCCCCAGCAATTGTTTCTAGGATTGTAGCCTTCATATTCCAACTAGGCTGTGTTTGGATTGGTGAGCATTTCATCCCCTCTCGTCCTCTTCCATCTTATTTATTACTGGTAAGATGGTGCTTTTCCGACCTGATCTCCTCGATGTGTGCTGAACATCATCTGCTGTCATCCCAGCTAGCCAGGGTCAGGAAATCAGTGGCCTGAGATGTGGTCCTCATGGGTATACAGTGGTACCTTGTATAAAGGAATTAATTCGTTCCAAATGAAATTATGTTAAGCAAATTTTCCTTTATACAAATCCCCATAGGAATGCATTGAAAACGGAGTGATCCCATTTTTCTGTTGTACGGATTTTCCCCATAGGCGATTATGTTAAGCAAATTTTCCCTATCTCCAAAAAAAATTATGTTGTACAAATTTTATGTTATACAAGCTGTCTGTTATACAAGGGTCCACTGTATTTGTGGCTTTCAAAGGTAGTCTGAAGCCACACTCCAGCTCCCTCACACATACATACAGAAGTGCAATAAAGATTCCCAGTTTCTGTTCCCGGTAGCACAACAAAAACAGCCCCTCCAATGCTGGTGATTAAGGGTAAAAAACCAGTTCCCCAAGAATATGCATACAGAGGAGAGAAGAGCTTGGGAATCGAGATGGGCATTTCATTTTGGAAGGAGACTGGTTCCGAAATGAAACACGTCAGCACAGCTGGCACTCGGAACCCAGTCCCACCCTCCAGAACAAAATCAACCACTGTCTTGCCTTGCTGTAGTTCATGCTGGGTGAAATTCCAATCAGGAAGCAGCTTCCAGTGCGTCATCTTTCCCTCTCCCTGGTGCTGGCCAGTCAGACAGGGAGGCTGGATGATGCATTTCCTTGCACAGTTCCTGATTGGCCAGCACCAGGGAGAGGGAAAGATGACATGTCGGAGGCTGCTTCTCGGTTGGAATTTCACCCAGTGCAAACTACAGCAAGGCAAGACAGTGGTTGATTTTGTTCCGGAGGGTAGGACTGGGTTCCGAGCCCCTGCTGTGCTGGTATGTTTCGTTACGAAACCAGTCCCCTTCCGAAATGAAACCCCCATCTCTACTTGGGAACTTTCCAGCAGTACAGCAAACAATAAGATAGAAATATAACTTATGAAGATAGTGGACCCAGCAGAAAAAGAGAAGATCCAGAAAGAGAATTTCTGGCTTAGCAAATCAATTACGTAAAAAGTTTGTTTTCTCTATTTGATTGTCTTAAGCTATGAATTGATTGTCATGATATGGGAAATGTGAAGACTAACCAGAAATATTGATAAAGGTTATCTTATACTGTACCTTTAAAACAATTGTGGTAGTTAGGTATAGATAGGAACTTATATACATAAAGTGAAATCTATAGACCAAAATGTAACTCCTATATAATACTCCATAAAGCACTAACTTGAGTTATAGAAGGCTTTTGAAATTAGGTATTTCTTAGAATAATACGTTAATACAGTATTGTAAACCTTGTTGATGGCATTTATTATATATTAAGTTGGCTAAAATATTCTAAGATGTTTGGCTAATTGAAGAAATAAATATCAGGATTAAATATACTGTTAAGATTAGACAGGCTAGTTCAGTGTTGTATTTTGCTATATCTATCTTTTGTATTAGATGGGAATAGATAGGAAATAGTATTGTATTAGATGGAAATAAAATAAATAGATGGGAATAAAATATGGATGGAATGTAAAGGAAATTAAGTATGAAAGCATGTTAGGATGGGAAATGAGATATGTATTACACCGGGCTGAAATGTTGGGGGGGATTGTGATTGATTTTGTAACACGACAGGAGACAAGCAACATATTTGCTTTATTTTGTTTAGGTTAGAAAATAAATGACAAATATTTAAAAAACATAGGGATGACTAGTGACCCTGCTTGCTGGGGCTATCGTATCAGCAATACACTGAAAAAGTAAATTTGCCTTATTCTGATTGGTTTCATTGTGATGGGGATGTAGCGGAGGGCTTAAGGGACCTGCTGTGTAGCCAAAACATTGTACCAAGACCAAAGAACAAGATATATTAAGGTGTCTTCTGCCAATTTCATCTAACAGGAATTGACATTAGATAATTGCTTTGCTAACCTCTGCTATTAAGGTGGTGCATTGTGTCAGATGGCTCCTGGTGAGGCTCGTCAAAAAGAAAATGGAAAGAGTGTTTTGACATAAGCCCCATAGATTTCTTGAAAAATGTTCAACTAAATTAGGGCAAGATCTGATGGCAGACTTTTGCTGGCATAAATAGTCGATACAGATCCTCTGACTGTAACTATGCCCCCTGCTTGCCCTATTTTAATGAATGAGAAAGGCGGGGTATGACTGTACATAAGTCTTAATTAATTAATTAATTAATTAATTAAGACTTACTCCTAAATCTAAATTAGAAGTGTGCTGAAGTCAAGAAAGCATCTTGAGAGGGGTTTCTGCCTATATATATTTGTATACTTTACACAATTTAATCAGTGTCAAAGTAGCCCAAAGACACATCTTTCTGCCATTTATGCAGTTCAAAAGAAGTACAGTGGTACCTTGTATAAAGGAATTAATTCATTCCAAATGAAATTATGTTAAGTAAATTTTCCTTTATACAAATTTCCCATAGGAATGCATTTAAAACAGAGTAATCCCTAATCGTGACCTTTTTATGTTGTACAGATGTGCCCCATAGGCAATTCTGTTAAGCAAATTTCCCCTATCTCTAGATTTTTTTATGTTGTATAGATTTTATGTTATACAAACCATTTGTTATACAAGGGTCCACTGTAATTGACAATAGGAGACAATGAAAGGCTATGGATGAGACATTAAAAATGGGAACTTTTGGAAATGGGTGAGAGGGAGGTGTTTGTGTCTTCTACGATATTCTGTGGCTGACTTCATTCATTCAGTTTATATACCACCCATCTGGCATGGAGACACTTGGGGCGATGAACAACAAACAAGAATACAAATTGTAAAAACATCAAACAACAAAAGGAAATACAGTATATACAAAATTATAATACTCAAAATATGAAAAATGAATCCAAAATCAAGCCTGAAGAGATAATTGTTAACAAAAAACAGCTAGATAAAAAGAAAAGAAGAAGAAATAGAAAGAAACAAGCCAGAGGCAGATTACTTGGACCAAAGTTAAGTATCTCCATTAGCTACATATTCAGATTGTAGAACTGTCATCCAAAATGCTGCTGCATTTTTGCACCAACATAACATGAGTCGGATAAATCACGATGGCCAGTTGCTGCATTAAAACGTTAGTGTTGGCATTTGCTTTTGAGCCAACAGGAAATTTCTTTGCTAATGTCTTGCTTGAAACTCTTCACTGTTGTGATCTATGCCAGTGGCATTCTTCCAATGGGTGTCAGCAGCACGATGCAGTCCTAGAATTATAGAGTAATTGAGTTGAAGGAGACCTATATAGCCATAGCGTCCAACTTCCTGCTCAGTGCAGGAATCCAACTGATGGATGGTTCTCCAGTATTCTCTTGAATGACTCCAGCCATCTTGGCCCCCGTGTTTATCAACTTGAATATAAGGTGGATAAGACATTGTTGCCAGATGTATTTAAAGGCACAGAACTGTAATCCAATAGATTTGGAAGCAACAACTTGGGGAAGGTTGACATATTCTCTTCACAACTGTATAGCATTTGGCAGTGGGGGCAAGTCATCCTGAGTTTGACTCATGATAGAAAAGGTGTTCACCATAGGATTGAGATATAAGTACTGTTCCTTTTTGCATACCTTTTGTCATTTGGACACATGATATAAAGACTAGTCTTTTAAGATGTCACATTACTGTCTGCTAGTTTTGCTATAGAATTAAGAGGTTATCATTTGGAATTATTCCATGACGCATGAAGTTAAGAAAATAATAAATAAATGAGGTAACCTATGTGCCCAGTAAATATCCTGCAAGTCTCTTCCTTGCAAACCAACTCTGGGAAAACATCCTTTTTTTTTCTTGTACCTTGTTGCAAAGTTTTATCCTCCTCTTCTTTTGCATTTCCCTGCACCTTATCCTGCCATTCTGAATCTTAATTCTTATTTCTTTCTATGTCATAGATGCTGCCCCGAGCTGTCGCCATGGATGGTTCAGCTAGCCAACTCAGCCTGTATACTTCCCCATCTTTGCCCAACATCTCCTTGGGACTTCAGGCTACCGTCACAGTGACAAATTCGCACCTCAACGTGAGTATATGCTGCCTGAAGATCCTCAAGGATCTGCTAGAATCAGAGTATTTGTATGTCACTAGTTATAAATAATGAGTTACTAGTAATAACCTTTTTCAAAAACAAAACACACATAGGCATTTAATTAGAAACAACTAGTTATTTTGTAACTATTCACTCCCAAGCTGTAGTCGGGCGGGCAATACCAGCAAGCAGATATATTTTTCTTTTGTATATTTGTCTATCCTGGTTAACATTTTATTGATGCAGTGGTCTTTGCAGTATCATATGCCATTGAATTCCCTTCTGAGTTGTTGGTGGGCGTTTGTTTTTTCTTGCAAGAAGTACTCCTGTGTTCTTGATCTAAATCCACTGCTGATTAATTTCATAGCATTGAAAGGCCATCAATACAATAGTTGTCAAACTTTGGCCTGCCAAATGTTTTGGACATCAACTCCCAGAACCCTTGACCATTGTCCTTGCTGGCTACAGCTTCTGGGAATTGTAGTCTAAAGCATCTGGAAGATCCAGGATCGAGAAACATCACATTAGTAGTCCTTCTTTTACTGCTGCCATGCCACTCAGTTTAGATACCGAAACCTCTTGCTCCATTATTTTCCCAGTTCCTCCCTCTTGCATCTGTTGCCGAGTTCCCTTTGAACATAAAATATGTTCTACCCCAACATGTATTTACCAAAAACACATTCTTTTTGTGCTCTTTAGTGTTCCAGGGACTTGGCTTTGTTTTTCTCCAATCAGTATTCAGCAGTGACCTATTTATTGCCTCCCTCTGGTGACAGTCAGTAAACTTGGCTCAGGTTGGGAATGTGGTACTCGTGCCAGTCTACAACTTGGCTATTTTCAGCATCAGAAGTTGGAAATAGCTGACTGGCAGACGTCACATTCTGCTTGTCCCTGCCATGATTTGTTTTCCTCCCACCGAGAGAGCCGACGCTTGTGCTTGTATGCTCCAGATGCCCAGGCTCAGCCAAAATTAGCAAGACCTCCTAACTTCTATTAATTGGTCTGCCCTGAACTTGAGTCCAGTAACTTGATTGGCTAGTAGTCTGTGTCGGGCTGCTGTACTCTAAAAACTGTTCTGCCTGCCATTTTGAAGTTTGCGTCTTATTTTCTTAAATAGAAGCCACTTTGTTTTAATTCCCTTCATGCTAGTTTTGCGACACAGTGTAAAATATTCAAGAATGCCTCCATCCTGTCTGATATTGAATAGGCCGTGTTTGGATCAAATTAATTTGCACAACATTTGCTGGATGCAGTCAAGTGAAACTGGCACCAAACTATAACCTATTGCTCTCTTTGATTTAATTATTTCTTCCCTTATTGCTATAATTGTCATTTACAATTACTACTGTCCATAGATTGGGCAGGTCTTTGATGCTAGCGCTTTCAGGCTGAAGCAGACATGGTGAGCAATAGAGAAAAGAAAGGAAAAGAAGGTTGAAATAATTAGGGGAAGAATATAAAGTGATGGCAAGTTGTAGATGCTTGAAGGTATTTAAAGGAAATGTATATTGGGACAAGTGACAGTTCCTCATCCCGCCCAGAGTCCTCATTAGCATTGTACATTACCAAATCTGTGTGGGCTGCATTCAAGACTCAAGTGTGTGTGTTGTGTTGTTACAGTCGTGACAGGCTCTTCGTGACCCCATGTTCATGGAGTTTTCTTGGCAGGAATACTGGAGTGGCTTGCCAGTTCCTACTCCAGGCACCTTCTGCACCTAGTATTCCCTGGTGGTCTCCCATCCAAGTACTAGCAAGGGCCGACCCTGTTTAGTTACCAAAATCAGGCGAGATTGGGTGTGCTTAGGGCATCCAGGCAGCTCCAAGACTCAAGTAGAGACCAAATAATAACTTGTCATAGCACCCTTAGTCCATTTTGGGAAGGACTTGAAAGAGGATTTGCTAAAGGTGATGTGGGGTGCTAAAAACATCAGTTTAGACTTGTTCAGTCTCTGGAGGCCATCTTGATCAAATGCCTAATAGACATGTGGTGCAAGGTAAGGAGTTAATGAAAAATCCAGCATTTGAGAGCCCAGTGAGAGGCAGTAGTGTGCCTCAAAAGGGAAATTCTTGTTTATAGATTTTTATTGTTTGTTTGTTTTTAGATTTTTATTATTTATTGGCACCTGTTTGCTTGTTTTTAGATTTTTATTTATTTGATATCTGTTAGATTATTGAGATTTGAAAGGTTTGGCTCAACAAAATATTAACCTCACGTTATAAGAAAAAGAAGGATGTGGCAAAGGTTGGAAAAGTTTAATTTATTTATTTGGTTTCAACTCTTAGAATCCATTGAGTGGCGATGCTTGTTTGGGCAATCTGGACATTTTAATGTAAAAAAACCTTTCTCCCAAAATTCTGGAAATGTGGATGATGTTATTTGTGCAGTAACTGGACTGCCAGCAGCCTGTGGGTTTCCATGGTGATGGGCAACACCTTTGCCTCTCCCCCCCCTTTTTTTTAGGCCTCTCCAAGTCTTTCCACCCAGCAAGAAGCAGAGCGCCAGGCCATCCAGTCCTTACGCCAGGGGGCCCCCTTGACAAGCAAGTTCTTGAGCATGTCATCTATCCCCAGTTGCCTTCTGGGGGTGGCCCTTGAGGGCGAGACCAACAACCATGGACACGCTTCCTTGCTTCAACATGTCCTGCTCCTGGAACAGGCTCGACAGCAGAACACACTAATTGCGGGTGAGTGAGAGGTGGCGATGACCTAGACAAGGTATGGGTCAACCCAGCAGTGGCTTGCTTGCTTGTTTAATTTAATTTAATTTAATTTAAAATATTTCTGTCCCACCTTTCTTCCCCAAAGCACCTAAGGCAGCTTATATATAAGGCAGCATATATAAGATGCCATACTCAGTCTCAGTCTCTTTTGCTGACAGTAGTTGAGAACCCCTGAGAGATGTGATGGCTGTGTTGTGCCATAAAATCAATTCTTATTTACAGCAACCGTTTTCAGGGTTCCCTAAGGGACAGAGTCCCCTGGGGGCACACTGGGACTGTGCAGCGTGTCCAAGGCTACCCAGGCTAGATGCTTGTCTAGGAAGCAAAGTGGGGAATCAAACTCCTAACCTCTGACTCTCGAGCCAGGTAGCCAGCTCATTGAGTTATATAGGAATAGGATGGTGCAACTCAAGCCATGCCAGATGCAGGTTGGTGAGAACATGGTCCCTACGCTCATTTTGAATCACGCTAGCTATTTACCAATCATGCACCCACCAACTCTGTTCTAGCTGCACTTTCTCTTCCAGGAGCAACCATTGATCAGACTTGGAGCTCTCATATCTTGGATGCTTCCAGCTCATCAGCAGCTATGAGAGCTCTTGTCAGGGAAATCTCTCTTAATTGCTGCTTCAGGATTACTGTTTTCTATGAAGAGAGCACTGTAGCTGTCCCTCTTCCGGAAGCTGCAGGAAAAGCTAAATGCAATGTGTGCATTCAAGCTGTTACCTAAATGACTTGTATCAGTAAAAGCAGACATGGAGGCTAGCGACTTGGCTTGAGTTTTTTTTAAGGGAAACAAGTTTCCATTTGTCTGGGAACGGTCATACACATGTGTTTTGCTCCTTTCACTGCAGTTCCTCTGCATGGCCAATCTCCCCTGGTGACAGGTGAGCGCGTCCCCTCCAACCTGCGGTCTGTCAGCAAGTTGCCTCGACACCGCCCATTGAGCCGCACACAGTCATCGCCACTGCCCCAGAGCCCACAAGCCTTGCAGCATTTGGTTGTGCAGCAGCAGCACCAGCAGTTTCTGGAGAAACAGAAGCAACAACAGCAGATCCAACTGGGAAAGGTGAGTCAGAAGAGAAGAAACTGGCTCATGGAGGGTGTGAGCATCAGGAGAAGTTTTGTGCATTACCCGTGAATCAGCCCACCCCAAACCTTTAGCATTTCCCACATTTCTTCCAGTGTAGTCTCATTCCAAGTTAATAATTTTGTTGTGAGCTCTCGTGGATCAAATCCTCTTCTTCAGACACAACTGACTCTCTTAATCTTTAAATTGCTATAATATTGTGCATTTCCACCTCCCTTTAATTTTGCAAGTATGTTAGTCTGAGGAGCCATATCTCTTCATGGCTCCTCATTATCACATGTTGTAAATTTGCTGAGACTTAAAACGGAAATTGAAAAGCATATTTTGAGATTACAGTTCCCTGGCTGTTTGTGCCAGTGCCTTCTGGAAGCTGTAGTCCTTGATGTGTTTTCCAAACTGTGGTGGAGACTTCTCACCCAGACTTGGCCTGTTTTAGGACAGGAGAACAGAATGCGTATGGAGCAGCATGTATATTTTTCTTAGTTTATTTCATTCCTGTGCTTTGTTTGAGGCCTGGTGTCTGAGATCCAAAGGCATCTAAAAGTTCTGAGAACAGCAGAGTTCTCTGCTTTGTCCTTGGGCCCTATGGGCTATCAACAGTCACACACTGTTGTCAGAAATGCTAGCTGTACGAGAGTAGGTAGATAGATAGATAGATAGATAGATAGATAGATAGATAGATAGATAG
>JAHTLZ010000111.1:14971091-15019654 GCA_023846285.1 Phrynocephalus versicolor | reverse complement strand
ATAGATAGATAGATAGATAGATAGATAGATAGATAGATAGATAGATATTGGTTTTTCTTCCCTTTTGCAGATAATCACAAAGACTGGTGAACTGCCCCCGCCCCCCACCACCCACCCTGAAGAGACAGAAGAGGAGCTGACTGAACAACAGGAGACCTTAGAGATAGCCATGGGCCAAGGGCCCTTTGTGGTGGATGGGTCAACAGAAGGTGAGGGGACACAAGATGGCCTGGAGGAAGAAGAGGAGGAGGTGGAGGAGGTGGTGGAAGAAGTGGAGGAAGTGGAGGACGAGAAGGTGGTGGAAGAAGCCCATGGCTGCCTCCGAGTAAAGGACGAGGTTGGAGAGAACAGGCTGGAAGAAGAGCAGGAGGTTGAAGAGCTTGGAGTGACTTACAGGCAGGTGAGGCCTTTGTTTATTTATTTTAATTCTGTATTATTCCGTTTATATTCTGTCTGTCCTCCAGTGAGTCAAGGCAGCATGGTAGTGCCCCTCTGTACTTCATCCTTACCACAACTCCGTGAGGGCGGTAGGGTTCATAGCTCAGGGTCAAAACAGGCATTAATCTTGAGGCCATCATTAGAAGCACTCCTGTCTTAAGAGGTTGCATTCGTTCATCATAGCGCAAGGTTTCTTGGCTTTGCAAATTAAGTTAGCTTAGTTTTGTTAGATTGGTCAATGGGAGATAACCATAAGGTTTGTTTGCAAGTTGAATGTACCGTATATCTTTGGTGGAGGAAAACAGTTTACTAGCTTTTCATTGTTAAGTCGGCATTTTGTCTAGTTTGACACTCAATAAGAAGAACTTATATTCCCTAAATACCGGTGTGACATTCTGATGCCACACTGGCATAAAAACCAGCTGTCGGCTGAATCCATGTCAATTATCCTGTCTTTAGAAAGAGAGAGGCATGTAAAGGGTTCTTGAAATTCCATGCAGTAATGCAAATTGTACTTAAGGACAAAGATTAGGAAGAACCTAATGCTCCTCTATCTCCCTGGTTTCAAATCGCAAGCATTAGTTTTGGCTTTCTTGTACTGTCGCCACTGCTATTTAACACCAGAGAGATGTCAGTAGTAGCTTTCTTTGCTCTGGCTACCAAAAATTATCAGAGCAAGGATTTTTAAGACTAGTTGCTCTAAGACTAGTTGCATACATGAGTGCTCTACCTGTTGCTGGGAGATGAGGATCCATGCCTCTGGGCTTCCTAGCTGGCCACTGCGAAAATGCTGGTGCTCTTTCAGATGGGCCATTGGTCTGACCAAGAAGGGTTCTTTATACTTTCTTATAAGGAGATGCTTCGGTACTTTGACCCCAGGTACCGAAAAATATTTTACTAGTTACCAGTTGCTTCCTGAGTTCAATTCGGGGTGCAGGTTTTGACTTTCAGAACCCCAAAGAGCATGTGACCTAGAAATTTAAGGGACCCTTGTCTCACTGGGAGCTAGTGTGGCCTTCTTGAAAATGCCTACTGACTGCAGAGATGTGCTTGACAGGCATATGGGAGACCGCTTTCTCCTACAAGCCTCTCTCAGACTGTGGAATACACTCCTCTCAGAGGAATGGTTGCTTCCCACTCTCACTGCTTTTAGGAAGGGCCTGAAGCCGCATCTTTTTACACTGGCTGATGATGGGTGTTTTAATATCGTGGGATAATTTTAACTGCATGTATCCTTAACTGCATTTAATGTCTTGTACAGTGGTACCTCTTAAAATAGATTTAGTTTGTTTTACAGGTCAATTTGTTTTAAGAATTTTTTTTCTTACAAAATGCAGTTTCCATAAGAATGCCTTGAAAATAGATTAATCTGTTCCGGAGGCTATGGGTCACTTCGTTTTATGAAAATTTTGTCTTACGAAACACGGTTTCCCATAGGAATGCATTGGGAATGGATTAATCTGTTCCAGAGGCTAGAATAAAGACAAAAATAACCACCACCACCCCCGGTACACGCGTAACGGTTTTTCTCCTTGAGAAGCATCCCATGGGGAATTTTTGTCGTGTGAAGCATGCCTGTTCCCAGAATTTTTTTTCTTCCTACGAGTTTTTTGTCTTACAAGGAATTTGTCTTAAAAGGCATTACTGTATTTAATGTATTTCATGCTTGCTCTAATTTTGTTTGATTTAAAGGATTCTGCAGCAAAATCATTTCTACTTGCCCTTTTTATTGTTTTATGAGAATTGCAAACACCTTTGTGCTGCACCTAGTAATGGAATGTTGGGCTAGAAACATAAATAGTAACAAACATGCTGCCTTTTGATCAAGGTCTGGATTTCAGCTCCTTTAAAAGCCTTTGCTGACTTAGGGAAAGCTCAGGTGTGAGGTTGTAGTAGGTAAAAGAGAGCAGAAATTGGGGGAATCGGTTCTTTGGACTTCATCTTGCAAAATCCCCATTGAGCAGAGAGCATTGCAGTCCAATATGGCAACTTTGCCAAGCTCTAGGGAAAGGTAGTGCAACTGTATAGGAGCAGGTTTGCTAGCATTAGGAAGAAAAAGAAAGGTTTGTTTTGCTTCCCATTCTTCTCCTCCTCATTCATCCAAGACAAATTCATGGAATCTCTAAAACGAAGAATGACTCATCTCCCATCCCACCGTCATCCTTCCTGTCTTTTTCCTGCCCTTGTTTTCTCTGCATCCTTTCCATTTCTGTGCATCATTCTAAAGTCTGAGTCATCTTGTATTTTTTTTTTCATCCCTTCATTTCTAAATATTTTATCAGTTCTACATTGGAATGACTATTTGGCAAGCACACAGAAGTGTCTGCCTTTGAGAAGAGGGGGTGGGGGATTGTGGGTTGGGGGAAAAAAGAGGATGCCAATGGATTTGTGAGCTGTTACATGGAGTGCGGTCTGTATGCGACTGGCAGCTGTTGCTAAAAAAGTTATGTAGCAGATTTTTCAGGAAGAATACTTCCTTTTGGTTGCCATCCAGAACGTTGTGCCATATTCATTCAGTTGGAGGTAGTTCTCGCCACCATGGAAACGTGCAAAAGATTTTGCATGCTTATTTCACGATGTCTGGAAGCTATAGCATGATGTGACATGGCCACACCACTGAAGACTAAATCTTGAAAGCCTCTGCACTGACTGGTTTGACTAAGTCAGGCTGTGGGCATATATCTGAGAAGGGCTGGTAGCCTTGCAAATGTTGCAATACTTTGCCATTAACTGTACTGTCAAGGGCTGCCTGAAACCTGTTGTCCAAACAACCTCTGGAGGGCCATATGTGCCTCAACCTCATCTGTAGCCTGCGTTGCTTTCTGTAACAAGCCGTGGCTGGAAAACCAGGGCTCTGATGTTCTGTTTCTGCTCCTCTAGGGACTAGGCCCTAAACACACAGGTTCCATTTGCAATAACAGAGTGGTTTTTTGCCAGATGGGTGGTATAGAAAACAGACAAACAAATATTAGGAGGAACCTCCTGATAATCTGAGCTGTGTGGCAGCAGAAGGGACTGCCAAGGAAGCCGGTAGATTCTTGTTTGTTAGAGATTTCAAATGTATCAGAGATATTGTAGCCATGGATAACCAGCACTGTGTGTTGAGCTGGATGGACATTGCTGTCCTATCCAATTCCAAGATTCGGTGAATGCATACAAAATGCAAGTGGCACCATATGCTGTAGTGCCTCTGCACCTGTAAATGACAGTCAATCATAGATGTACCTTTATGTTACACAATTTGCATGATGTTTAGTTTGAACCTGGTTTGACCGATTAACAGTAAAGCTCAACCGCAGAAGAAGATTAGGCAGGCTGCAGGGCACCAGATTCCCATCGACATGCTGGAGTCATTTTGGTGATTGCACAGACTCAGGAAGTCTTTCACGCTGTTTTGATTAGGCTTTGGAGAGTGTGAATAGCACATAAGAAGTGTGAATGATAAGCAGGGTTCTTCTGTGATAGAATAAGATTTCAGCACCTTGCCTGACTCTTTTGTTTCTCCCCAGTCATCCATCAAAAGAGAATAAATTAGCAGAATAAGCAAATGGGTACAGTTAGTATAATTTCTACTGACTACCGCTGTCCAGAACGTTAGACCTGGCTCGTTTCTCGGTGCAGAAATGTGATCTTTTTAAATGCCAAGATGTGCAATTTTGTGTATGAGACGTCATTTTATAGAAATGAACCAATGTAGACATACCCTTTAGTAGCAGTAACTGCTTCCTAGATGCTTGCCCATTTAGGATAAAAAAACCTCTACCATGTTAAACTGCTTGGATATTTAGGCTTTGTTTGTTTTTCGTTCTCTTTTCCTCTCTCCCTCCACTTGCCCAATTTCCACAGGTATTTGCAGATGCCCATCAGCTGCGGTCCCTTCAGCTCTACCAGACGCCCCTAAATATCAGCACTCTCCCACACCAAGCCCTCAGCCGTACCCAATCCTCCCCTGCCAGCACTAGCCTGAAGAGTAGTACAGCTGAACCCGCGGCCAACCATCTTTACACTACAGGTAGGAAGAGAGGCAAACTCTTCTCCTGAGGGCTGAAAAAGTTCAGAGAACCTTGAAAAATTGTGGACCACAACTGGCAGCTAATAGGATTGGGGTTGGGGTTGGGGGGAAACTGTCAGCCATCATGCGGGAAATTACTTTTCAGAGCTCTGCATGGTTATTTTTGTTGAGTGCCTATGTATTTGCTTACTAGCCATATCCCCTGCCTAAAATCTCTTCTAGGTACGAAAAGAACACTTTGTTTAATGCATCCCAAGACTCTAGAACTGAAGTCTCTCTCAGATTAATCTGTTACCACAAGCTACATCTCTGTTAGAAGCTAGGTATCCTGAAACAGATAGCCTTTGTATCTGTGCGGTGTCTTTTTAGAAGATCCCCATTCTAGTTTATGGGCTGCTATAGGTTCTTCTTTCACACTCTCTCCATAGAGTTCCTTTCTGTAGGAGTACACAGTAATTAAAAAAAAAACCAACCCACTAATTTGTTTTCAACAGCATAAGTGAGACATCCCCATCCCCGCTCTTTCAGATTCCAGGGATCCCTAGTAAGTCTCTGCATTCTTAGACAGCCTTTGGGAGACAAGGAACAGCATAGGGAAGAACTTAAAACTGGAAACCCATTGTTGTTGGTCCCATTTCCAGTTTTCAATTGTTCCCTTCCCCATGCTGTGGCTCCTTAAGGCTTCCCAGGATGAAGAAATTCTCTAGGGTTTGTTTAAACCTGGGAGGAGATGGAGAAATAGGAAAGTTTTAATTTCCCTAATTAGCTATAGGATGGCTGCAGCTGATATTGTCATCAGAGTTGCTATACAGTTTTCTTTCCTTTTACCCATAGTAAATATAGCAGGCTATAGAATATAGGCCATAATGGCCACTAAATAAATCTATGCTGCAGTCTCGCTTACCTGGAAATTAGCTCCTCTGAATTCAGTAGGACCTACAGCTAAATAATCTGTATACATTAGAAATAATCATTTTCGCCTCAGTCATACCTATAGTTCTTCCAGGTTCTATAAACTTTTACATGTGACTTCCCAGAAAGTGTGCAAACCATTTCCACTCTGCATACCCATGTAACTTCCTATGATAAAGTTTATTTATTATAATGCCTTTTGAGCCCTTCATTAAAACTGTCAGGGCAGCATGCAACAAAAGAGTAAGAAGATCATTATAGCATATAACTATTTTTCTATTGCTTTCCAGTTGAATTCCTTGGATAGTTTATAGCATGAATAAAATAACTGAAGTAGAGGGGGGGAATGAAACAGTTGAAACCACAATGTTATAAAAGAAGTGCATAATAACCAGCAAGATCAACATCGCATTTTATAAAGCTTAGGAAAATAAAGTGTCCACTTACTAAATGCTGAAGGGACTGAAATAGCTATCAGGAGAATCAGTCTATGGAGAGGACTCCACAAATGGGGTACTATTGTTCTGAAGGCTCTTTTTCAGGTGCATGAAGGTTCCTCCATTTGTCCTGGTACATCTTGTCCTCACAGGCACGAACCCCCTGCATCTTTTGTATCTGAGGCAGCAAGAACTATTTGACCTAGTTCTAAAATGCTGTTTTTGCAGTTAAATTATATGAAGTATTAGATTGTGACCAAGAATAGGCAGGATATATTATCTTGCACGTGAGGAACGCATACCTGGCTCATATACTTCAGATGGTTCAGGAAAGGTGTTTGGTACAAGCAGCTCCACTTCCAGGAATCTTGGCAAGTCTTTGACACCAAGTCCAAGTCTTTGACACCAAGTCCCAAGCCCAAGGCCTTATTTTTAAAAAAGCTTTCCCCCTCCCCAGAAAAAAAGGGAGGGGATAGGTGAGTTGCATGTCAAGTTTGAATCATTGGGGGGATGGGACACCTTGAGTCCAAGTTGAGTCACTGGTGCCACTTAAGTTCTACTGGACAGCAGGACCCATCCATGGCTCAAGTTTCCATCCCTGGTGACGATCAAAAACCAAATCTCTCTAGATTCCTTATTTTCCAGTATTCTTTAGCACGAACTTACCTGTTTCCCTTCTCTTTTCTTTCTTCTCTTTCCCTCCTGCTTTCCTGCCCTCTCACAGGGGTAGTTTATGACACGTTCATGCTGAAGCATCAGTGTACATGTGGAAACACTAACGTTCACCCAGAGCATGCTGGGAGAATCCAGAGTATCTGGTCCAGACTACAGGAGACAGGGTTGCTAAGCAAGTGTGAGGTAAGAATCTTCCGCTTGAAAACCTGCCAGCAAATGGTAAGCGAAAACTACAAGAGGTGGGGTCAAAAAATAGCCATATTATTGGGGATGGTTTTTATAGCGACAGGAGTCCTTAATATAATCCATTAAAAACAAAAGAGAACTGTGGCAGCGAGGATAACAAGCTGTTATGGAATATTTTTGTTTTTTGGGACTGGGAACCACTTCGTCAGATCCATAATAAATGCATCTGTGCTGATGCCATTAATAATTAGTGTTTATAAAGTGCCACAGTGTTCTTGGTTGCTTCTGTCACAATGGCTCCACAGGGAGAAACTGATGGGTTACAAGGAGGAAGAAATATTTCAAAGATGGATGGGTATGTTTAATGGCAGTCAGTGTCTTGAATTCAAAAGGGGGTGATCGGCCAAGGAACTATAAAAATGAAAGCTACTGTAACCACAAAAAACATACCCTCTTGGGATGTATAGACTTTTCCCCAGGAATGGTGTATTAAGGAAAGTCAACACTCTTATAAAACCAGTAGCAGTAAAACTTCCATAATTTGCTAGGTAGCTGTAGCAAAGAGCAAACCTATAATACCCAGTCCCACGGCCGCCCAAGTCCAGCCTAAAAGCCTACATTCCTGCATGAAAAAAAAAACCCTATACAGTATGTGCTCCCCTATTGCTATCCCAGTAATATTCAAGCAGGTTACTTTGTTACGTTTTTCATGCAGGAACGTGTATTGACTTTATAAGAGTGTTGACTTCTCCCTGGGCTGAGGATCATTTTTGTACAGAACCTTCCTGGGGAAAACATCTATGCAATCTCTTGATGTCTGCCACATCTTCAAATTTAGCTGTGAGGGTGAGTCTTTCGCTCGTTTATTTCCTTAACACACTAAAAAAAATTGGCAGGGTGGAAGGGAATTTAGCTTTGCAAACTATGTGGTGGAATAACAAATCTATGCCTTCTGGCCAGGGCAATTTATATTGTGGAACAATAGGTTTTTACGATATTATGGTTATGCTTGCATTAATGTTGTGACAGCCATTGGTTAAAACCAACAACCCTAAGTATGTTTTTCCCCCCTCATTTTAACATGGAAAACTCCCTTATACCAAATCAGAATGTTGATTCAACTAGAAAGTCTGTTTTGACTGGCAGCAGTTATCTAGGATCTCCCCTATTACCCGTTAGCTTGGTCTTTATTGTATTTTGTTTTTGAATGAACATAGAAGTCTTTGAGCTTTCCACCTTTGTTTGCAAGGAATGCATTATACCAGTAAGCTGTGGTCCCTCCCCACCTTGACATCTTGACATCTGTAGTCAGTCATTTTGGATCTCATGCAGAAACACCATTGGTTTGTCAATATACCTTATGAAGGGTAGCAGTAGTGTTGTCCCATTACTGATTCCTAGAAGCAGAAAAAGGAAATCAGAGGCCTGGGTAATGTCTAAAACAGGCACAAAGCTGCAGTAATTGAAATTAGGTTGTGTGTTTATCTTTGTGTCTGAGGTTCTAAATGCTTTGAAACTGAGTTATGGGCGCTGACAGGAAGGATGCAAAAATATTTGTTTTCTCCCTCTGTGTGGATTAAAAAAAAACCCACAAGAACCACCTAATGACTATGGTAAATATAGTACATTAAACCTCTCATGTTTAAAGTTCAAATGACAACCTGGGAAAATACTGTATGACTGATTTTGAATTCATACAGTCCAGGCCATTCTGTGGTCATGAATCTTCACTTACTAATTGCCAATTGTTAATTCTTCGCCAGAGCAAAAATAACAATAGAGTCTCTGTCCAGGGATGTGGCATCAACTGTATCGGGACGTTCTGACTGCAATATTCCTAAGAGTGTAAAAACGTCAACATTGGAGGTTCACTATACAGCTCTGTGACTTCAAATGGGAAATTGACATTTTTAAATAGTGTTCACAGTGTGAAAGGGACCCTCAGTTTCTATTAGTTTACGACCCCTAAACTCCGCAGCAAATGGCTGCAAGGTCCGGAGCTTAAAAATGTTTCCCCACCAGCTCCAGACCTTACAGAAAATTAAGTGCGACCACGCCCCCATAAGCGCGTCCCAGCGCACTTTTCTTGTACCTGCTCTTCCCCGGTGAAAATTGCTTGATGCAGTGTAAGGATAGTGAGTGCGGGGCTCTCCTCGCTTCTGTTTGCTGTTTTTTGGCTCCTGCCCCTTTAAGAGCTACTAGAATGTTGAACCGGCAAGAGCCGGCAAGAGCAAGAGGCAGAACGAGGCAAAACGCGAGGTGAGCCAAACTCTTTTCTTCCTTTTTTTTCTCCCTCCCCTCAGGTAGCCAGCAGCCAGGGTGGGGACGCACGAAGCGCGACAAGCCCCTAAGATCACTGGTCTGAATTTAAGGGACCAGCGGATTTTAGGGGTCGTGTAAAAGCGCCCTTAGTCAACTGTAAGCTTGCCTCCCCACAAAAGGTGACAACACAAGCATCTGTTCTATAAACTACAGTACCTTAAGCAGGTTCAGTCTCTGACATCTTTATTCACCCAGTGAAAGAATTGACTGAACACAAACACATGAGCAGTACAAGTACAACTCTTGCATTTTTACTGGGATCCGCTAAATCAAAACTGTGTACATATTATTAATATCAGTAATTAAGCTATACAGCTGCTGTGATTATCTAAGGTTCTTGAATGACAAGACCCATAATTCTGTGTTTTATACATCTGTGTTCAAGGACATAGCAAAAGCTATTCAGATGCATCAACTTGATGCTGTAAGCCATACTTTAGTAAAGAAATCTGCAAGAGTGATTTAAAAACTATTTATTTATCTATTTGCTATATTTATATATTTCAAGTTGTCTATTGTTTGCACAGTAGTTGAAAACCACAAAATACAGGAATGTTAACAATAGAATATTATTTAAATTGTGAAGCAAACCAAACTAAAACA
This sequence comes from Phrynocephalus versicolor, assembly GCA_023846285.1. NCBI lineage: Eukaryota > Metazoa > Chordata > Lepidosauria > Squamata > Agamidae > Phrynocephalus > Phrynocephalus versicolor. The sequence goes on along the minus strand of JAHTLZ010000111.1, from coordinate 15,010,069 downwards.
AACAGCAAAGAATGTAGCAGTCATATAGTTCTAGAAAACTCCTGCACGCTGCTTAAAGTATGAAAAACCTAGAGAAAACAAAAGTCTGCACTAGATGAACCTCTCTAGAAAGGGTATTTGACCGCTTGGCTGACAGTACTGAAAAGGGACTCTGTTGTGGTCACCTGCCTCATTTCAGTTGTTGGATCTCATAAAGATGACCTTGTGAACTAGCTAGATATATACAGGAGCTCTTTCAGATACAGGTTCTTGAGCTGTATTGAACTCTATGTTATATAAAATATATATAATGATAGGAAAGCAAATTCTGCAGTTTGGGGAACACTTCTACATTCCAAAATGTTCCTGTTGCCTTCAGCAACTGATTAGATTTAGCATTTCCCCTTCTCCAGAAGGAATAGAGTTTCCATATTCTTCCTTCACCGAACCCCGTGGCACAGTGGTTAAATGCCTGTACTGCAGGTAAAACTGTGCTCACGACCTGGGGTTCGATCCCAGGTAGGAGGCTCATGGTTGACCAGCCTTCCATCCCTCCGAGGTCAGTAAAATGAGTATCCAGCTTGCTGGGAGGAGCAATGTGTAGCCTGCATAATTAAACTGTAAACTGCCCAGAGACTACTTGAAGTGGTATGGGGCGGTATATAAGCAGAACACTTTGCTTTGCTTTCATTTTCAACTAATTTCATGGTTTTCACTGACAGAAATCCTGTTGCTTAGCGTAGTAAGTTGCACTAAATGGACCCCTTGAAACAGGGTGAGTCAGCTCCTCCGTAGGTTCCATTGATCCAAATAGATCTATTCTAGTTGCAGCTTACATAAGCAGTGCCAAACCCCACCTAATGGTTGAACATAAGGCTTTCCAGTTACAGTAGTTTGTAGTTTGGATATGTCTTTGTTTGGAACTCAGTTAGATAGTAGATATGGGAAGATGTTTCGGGGAGCTGCTGCCAACCAGTGCAAACAATAATGGGCCATATGGGCCATGATTCCACTTAATACAAGACAGTTTCTTGTATTCATATGAAATGTCATAAAGTCACTTCTGGGGGCCCTCAGATTTTTCTGAAACCTTCCTTGACAATGTTCTGTTATATTTAAGTCTTGAACACTACAAATGCATATTGTTAATGTAGTGGCAGAAGTTTCTTCAAGTTCACATTGTATTTTTTTTAAAGGTGACTGTTCAGATTTAAGAGAAAAGAAGAGTGGGAGTTGCATTCTGCAAAAGCGGAAAGCCTCAAAGATGTTTGCCATGCATTGTTTGGATACAGCAGTCAGGCACGGGGGATATGCAAGATGGAGAAAGCTTTGCAAGTTATGCCACATTTGACCTTTAAGTTGACAGTTGCTATTTCTAGAGTTCTGAGGCTGAATAGCTCTGCATTGAAAGTGGCGCTCTGGGGTTGCTGTTCTGACAAAGCATTGACACTGGGGTTAAAATACAAGACCTCTGCTGGTGAAAAGTAGTGACAGAAATAACCCTTCTGTCAGCAGAGAGTTTTTGCAGAGTCTTCAAAATCACGTATTTTTATCCCACTCTCCGTTTGCCTCTCTCTCTTTGTTTCTTCTAGAGGATACGAGGCCGGAAAGCAACACTGGATGAAATCCAGACAGTGCACTCAGAACATCACACCTTATTATATGGAACCAGCCCCTTAAACCGGCAAAAACTTGACAGCAAAAAATTGCTAGGTAACAGCCATGCTTTTCCTGGTGTAGAGTTTGAGCCCTTGCTTTTACCCACAATGTGTACAGTGGTACCTTATATAAAGGAATTAATTCTTCCACTGTATATGATTCTTTGTATCAACAGGCCACTAGTTAAAGGGATAAAAATTTGGCTCAAATATGGAAAGAGAGCCATTATGACCCTGAAAAGGCCTTCCGAAAAGTGTCCTAGCAAATGCTGACTTCCGTTCCTTAAACCCTAGCTATGTATCTATGAAGATTAAAAACTTGGTATTTTTTATGAAAATTGAAATGTTGATTATTAGGAATTAAATTGGCATTGCATTCTGTATATGACCTTGAATAGGCTACTCCAAATGCATATGCTGTGTGGCTCCAGTCCATTGCTCATAATTAGTGATGCAAAAGTCTTCTTTTATGCAATGACATAGAACTAGTTTTTGTGCCGGTCTTCTCTCTGTCAGGGACTAGTTCTCATTGCATTGACTGGTCCAAACATGTTCAGCATGTTTGCTCCCTGCTCCTAAGTGTGTCTTATCTCTTTGTCTGTTCCTTTCTTGAAGGTCCGCTTACTCAGAAGATGTACACTGTCCTTCCATGTGGTGGAATTGGGGTTAGTATTCCTGCCTGATTGACTTTAGAAGGAGCTAGTTACAAATCATAAGATAATTGATTCTTTTTTCCCCAATAGTCCAAGCACAACTAGATTACAGTTGAAAGCTAATAAGATATAAATTCACCCTTTTGGTGGTATAATTGTGACTTATTCAGTTTGCTTTATAACTGTAGGAGTGCAGCTCCATTAAAAGACACAGGAGGAGTACATATTATATGCTCGAGGTACTCGTTTCAGCTATGCCTTGTGCTCCCTTATTAGTACTGAAGCCACATCAAGGTGGACCGGGGCAACACTGAGGCCATAAATTAGGTGGTTATCATCCAGGTTGATTAAAAACTGGCTAAAAAAGAGCTATAGATATAAAATGTTGCTTTTTAAAAAGGAGACATTGGTAGCACTGTGGGTTAAACTGTTGAGCTGCTAAGCCTTGTTTATCAAAAAGTTAGCAGCTTGAATCCATCAGCAGGGTGCGTTCCTGTTGCTTGTCCCCACTCCTGCTAACCTAGCAGTTCAAAAGCATGTAAGAATACAAGTCGATAAATCTGGCAGAACGGCTCCTGCTGCAAAGTACTGCCCATAACACCCAATCATCTCGGGCAGGACATTTGAGGGTGCCCTCGCTGAAGGAGGCCCGTAAATCTTTGACGAGAAATCGGACTTTCTCAGTGGCGGCCCCTCAGCTGTGGAACCAGCTTCCTCCTGAGATCTGTCTGGCACCTTCCCTCCCAGTCTTTAAGAAGCGTCTAAAGACATGGCTATTTAAAAAAGGCTTTCCCCTGACATTAATCTGTTCTAATAAGATTGCTATTATGTATTTATTTTGTTTTTATCTGCAGCCCATCTTGCTCCTGTTCTATGTTTCTGTCATATATTGTTTACTAGTTATTGTGTTTTTATATACTTGTGCCTATCTATTATATTGTATTTTACTGTTTATGGTTTTGATTTCTGTTCAGTTTGTAAACTGCCCAGAGTAGCCATGTAGCTAGATGGAGCGGTATATAAATTAAATTAAATAAAGAAATTTATTTATTTATTTATTTATTTATTTATTTTTAAACTTATATACCGCAGCCTATTTCCCCACAGGGACTCAGTGCAGTTTACACAAAGTGGCAATAAGTGCAAGAGATAAAAACACTAAAAAACCATGAACAAGATTACTCAGGGCGGCGAGCCAAGATAGGCAGAACAGCAAAAAGCAAGGGGGGGAGGGGGGAAAAAGGGGAAAAAAGGGTTACCCCAGGAGGTCTCCAAATAAATAAATAAATAAATAAAAAGTTCCTAATTTGGTGGGAAGGTAACGGTGTTCCAGGTACTGATGTGTTCAGTCATGCCAACCACATGACCCCAGAAATATGTTTACAGACAAACGCCACTTTTTCAGCTTATAAACGGAGATGAGCACCGGCCGCTAGAGTCAGAAACGACTGCACTTAATTGACAGTGGGAACCTTTACCTTTATTTTTTTTAAACCAGTAATAGTACAGATAACTTTGGACCAAGGGCTGTACTTGCTTTTTCAAAATGCCTTCCCATGCTTTGCGCTCTTAGAGGGATTAATACCTACATTCTTCTCCTCTGCCGCATTCCATTCATTCTGCACATTCTTTGATCTTTACTCTCCCCATGTCAGGTTGACAGTGATACAGTGTGGAATGAGATGCACTCATCCAGCGCAGTCCGCATGGCTGTTGGCTGCTTGGTGGAACTGGCCTTTAAAGTGGCATCTGGGGAACTTAAGGTAAATTCTGCCCAAGCAGTAACTTTTCTCTACTGTAAACCATAGATATCCAAACAGGGAGAAAGAGGGAAGATGCCCAGAAGAAGATGAAGAAATTTCAGGGGAATTGAGCTTATTTTGATGCCTTTGTGTTTATTGATAATTTTAGGTTTTGTTTAAAGAGGGTTGAAGGGTGGTAATGATGAATTAAGGAGGCATGACTGTTTCTCAAAATTCAGAAAAAGTGTGACATTGAAAAGTTTGGGAACAGCCATTGTAAGCTGCTTTCCTTCCACTGATCCTTCCCCTCAAACAGAAGTGTCCGCATGGGGAGGAATTGTGTTCACATTGGTATGTTTGGTTTATGCTCTTATTACTTGCAACAAACGTTAATACAAAAAACTATTGGACTGCTATTAAAGGTAATAGGTATGGTGCTCAGCATTTCCAACACTAAGGTTTTGGATCATGCACAGAGAAGTTTATCTTGAATAAGAAACATTTTTCCAGAATATTGTAAATGGTTGCCCTTGGCCTTTGAGGGGCTTTGGCTTATAGAAAGCAGAATCCCTTGCCATGCTGGTTGTACCTTGTGCCTGCTCTAGATGAACTAAGTCTATAATGTGCGGAATACTGCTGTGATGCTGTTTGTTTTGTATTCACTTCAGCATGAAGCACTTTATTTATGTCTGCTTCCTTTTCTTCCCACACCCATTTTATGACCTTGTTCTGCAGAACATAGTCTTGTATACTGAACTTGAGGGACCTTTATTGGGCTCTTTTTCCAGATTGGATCCCAGATTAAAACATCCCAAAATTGTTAGATGGTCGTGGGCCAGTCTCCTCCTCTTTAGCCTACATTGCAGGGTCATTGTGTGGGTAGACTTTTGAGAGGTGGAAGACTGTTCCTGCAGGAAGAAGGGAGGGAAATGTCACGAATTAATGCAGCAATAGAATCACTGACAGAATGACTTTATCTATGTTGTCATCTGTGTCTCTCTTATCACAGAATGGATTTGCTGTCATACGGCCGCCAGGTCACCATGCAGAAGAGTCCACAGCTATGTGAGTTTTTGCAAAATATGGAAAAGAATACATATCTATACATAGAATGTTAAGGCAGGGTCAAGATAAGCTGAGGATTTATTTTCTGTGGCGGTTCTTCTAGTCTACATTTTTCACCTGCCTCATGTAGGAATGTCACATCCCTGAGTGGTAAAGCATATGCTTTGCCTGGTGAAGATTGGATCCCCTTCACATCTGAGTAGAACAGGAACAGAAGTTGGCTTGCAAGGGCTGTGTTCGTACTGCAGCCAATACTGAGCTAGATGGACCTTTGGTCTCATAACCAGTATAAGGCAGCTTCCTATAATGCTTTCTCCTCCTTTGTTTCACAGGGGCTTCTGCTTTTTCAACTCTGTTGCCATTGCTGCCAAGCTTCTTCAGCAAAAACTTGCCATCAGCAAAATTCTCATTGTGGACTGGGTAAGGGCTCCCTCCCTCGGCACCTGTAATCACGACAACCTGTACGAAGGAATGCCCACAGACATACACTTACGCTCCTCTGATCCTCCTGCTTTCTGCTGGCAGTTTAAAGGAGTGCCCATCTTGCAACAAAGGCCTGTTAACCAACCATCACCTCCAACGCCCTCCTTGAACCTTGTTTCCACCGCAGATTGGGACTTCCTTTGATCTGATGGGTTTGGGGCATTATGTCCTTACTGGCTGGTGTGTGTCTTGACCACGTTCTCCTTTGCTCTGGCAGGATATCCATCATGGCAATGGCACCCAGCAAGCTTTCTACAGTGACCCTAGTGTGCTTTATATATCTCTCCATCGCTATGACAATGGCAATTTCTTCCCAGGCAGTGGAGCTCCTGAAGAGGTGAGGACATACCTGGCTGTATATACCTGGTTCTGCTTGGCTTTGTAATATGCTGGGGCTGGAATCTCTTTGTGACCACATGGGGACTTATTTATTGAATGCATTTTTGTTTTGTGATCTCCGGGTTAAGTACGGTAATGCAAGGCAGTACAAAAGCTATTCTGTTTTAAAACACCAAAAGCACTAAAACTGTGTACTACTTAATGAGAAGGAAGCTTCCACAGCCTGCCACCTCAATTATTGAAGGCCTGGGTGAATAACTGTTTTATTTTGATGCCGCAATACATTGAGGGGAAAGCATTCGATAACTGGGGTGTTAGAGCCGAGAAAGCCTGCCCCTGTGTATCAGAGTGATCTTAGACGATGGGGGGAAAGGAGGGGGAGGAATAGAAGGTGTCTCATTGTGTGTGTGTGTGTGCGTGTGTGCATGTGTGTGTGTGTAGAGTTGGTCGGCTGTCTGTTGCTGAAGTAATATCTGTGTCCCTTGCATAGCTTTGCAAACAAGAGAAGGAGTGCAAAAAGAAGAGGATGAGTAGAGCTTAGAAATTCTTTTTTTAAACTACAAACCCCAGAATACTACAGCTAGCACCGGGGTGGTGAGGGATGCTGGCAGCTGTCGGCCAAAGAGAAGCTTTCCCAAACTTGACATATGCAGATCAGTTGAGTTCTGAGGTCACACAGTTGGCTCAGACGGTTCTCCCCACCACCACCCCCTTTCTGAGATGGAGCAGACATTTCAGGGTGGGGGGAGAAGTTCTGCAGTCCAGGTCTCCACTTGGGACAGACACTGTGGCCTGAAAAGACCTATTATAAGGATGGACAAATGGGGCCCTCCAAGTACCTGTGGCTTGCAGCTGCCATCACTGTAGCTGACCCAACTGATTGTGAAGAACTAGGGAATTGCAGGCCGAGGTGGGCCACCTTGTTGCACAGTTTCCAGAGCAGATACTTGTGTGCCTCTTGTCTCCCCAATTCCACTACTCTTAAGTCTCTTTCTACCATTCCCCGGACCCAAACAGACATGCTGCTTGTTACTACCCAAATATGCTGCCTCAGAGGGTGGTGGCCATCTGTCAGGAGTCCTGTGATGGGAGGTTCCTGCATGTCAGGGGGTTGGACTGGATGGCCCTTGAGGTCTCTTCCAACTCTATGATTCTATGATTCTATGAAATGTTCTCCCTGCCTTCATTTGCACTGTGGATCTGCATTCTCTTTAGAACTTACCTATGTCAAGTTCCCCCGCCCCCAAATTTATATCTTTCTTCCCTTTTATGGATAGCTCTATAAATGGTCCAAGCTGATACTGAAGGGGAAACTTGAGTTATTGGTGTCCTTTCTCTCCTCCAGGTTGGCAGTGGGATGGGTGTCGGCTACAATGTAAACATTGCCTGGACTGGCGGTGTGGACCCCCCCATTGGTGACGTGGAGTACCTGACTGCCTTCCGGTAAGCTGCCAGTCCTTACTGCACTTAGTGAGGCTTTCCCTTATAGGACTCTTTTCATCTTTATTTTTGACCCATCTGGAAATGACCTCCAGGAAGCAACTGCCATTGAGAGTAATATTTCATGGTAATCTTGTGTCCCTTGGCTTGCATAGCCTAACAGAGGTGGAGGGACTCAATTTCATCAGTGTACTGGGGAATCTCTAAAGAGAGAGATACCATTAACTTGAAGATGTCTGAAATATTCTGGGCTGTATATTCTCCCTCTTTATTGTAAGCCACCTTGGGTCCTTTTCCAAGGAGAAAGGTGGGGTAAAAATATTCAAAATAAACAAATAAAAATAAGAAGGATACAGCTGGGATTTGTTCTAGTCACACAATATTGTGACAGAGACTTTGCTCCCTGCACGTTGTCCTTTCCTCCTGAAGGATCTCTCAAGACCTATTTTGTCTCTTCCTAGGACTGTGGTGATGCCAATAGCCAACGAGTTCTCCCCAGATGTGGTTCTCGTTTCTGCTGGCTTTGATGCTGTGGAAGGACACTTGTCTCCACTGGGTGGCTATTCTGTCACAGCCAAATGTGAGTGTGGGGCGTGTGGGAATAAAGGCCCACGGCTCAGTTTGCACATAGGACTTGTGCCGCCGGACCAGAATGCACATTTACTGCTACAGGTTCAATTCCACTCCACTTTTTGGTAGAACCCTACTAATACCTGTCTAATAATCTTTATTGTGTATCAGTCCACCTTAAGGGACAAATATATTGTGGAGCTCAAGGCTTTGTACCAAACATTTCCAAGGGATTGCCCATCCAGGCTCTTACTGCATCCAGGCCCGCTTATCCTCAGCAAACCTTTTGCTCCGTTGACCATTAAGCAAGGGCTGAGAAATGTGTTCCCCTAGAACAGGCATGTCCAAACTCCGGCCGTCCTGATGTTTTGGACCACATCTCCCAGAATTCTAAGCTTAGATTCCCAATAGCAAAGGACTGTGGGAGTTGCGGTCCAAAACATCTGGAGGGCCAAAGTTTGGACATGCCTGCCCTAGAACCACGTGTCGTCAACTGCGTGTTCTCATAGAGCCTTAATTTCAAATATTCTCTGGGAGCGATGCACTGAGGTCTTTGCAAAAGCAATCTGTCCCACAAAATGGTAAGGGAGTCATGTGGGAAATGGAGAAAATGTGGACTCCATTCCCTTTCCCTTTATCTGCTGCTGGCATGCAGTGGCCAAAGCTTATCCCTCTTAAGCAGTGCTTCTTTTACCTTGGGTACCACTGGTGGTTTCTTGAACTGCAACTCCCAGAAGCCTTCACCTCTAGCTGTGCTGGCCAGAGTTTTCTGGGAGTTGCCGTCCACAAACACCTTGACTCGCCCAGGGTTGGGAATCGCTGCCTTAGGGAATTCCGCCTTTGATGTAAAAAGGGTTGACCATATCGGCTCTTAGATTGTGCCCTGTCATGTTATGTGACAGATTTCATTTCCAGTCTCTATGATAACAGTAAAATATAGGTTGGGGTTTTTCCCAAACTAGCCCGGCCACACAAGCTTTTGAAGTTCAGAGATGTACGTAATGGGATGCCTCTGTGAAGATTCTCAGTCATCCAGGTGAGTTTATCTGGAAGTTGAGTCATGGCTACTGGACTTCTTCTTCTTCTTTTTTTCTTTTTTCTTTTTTCTTTTTCTTTCTTTTTTTTTTTTTTTTGAGAGAGAGAGAGAGAGAAACGTTTCGCTGTTCATCCAAACAGCTTCATAGGTCTGAATACAGCTAGTGCAAGTACTCCATCTTATAGTCAGATGCCTGTGAGAATGGAGACATGCAGAAGGAGTGTTACGACTTGCATTATGAATTCTGGAAAGAGTTGTGCGGATGGAAGTGAATGCAGTGGGAGTTAACACTGCCTCAACCTGGTCACCTCCCTACATTTTTTACTGTCAGCGGTTACAAATTCCTTCTACGTGGACGTATAAAGCTGCCTCTCTTGCTCAAACTGTTGATTCATCCGGTTTGTTAGGGGTATTATACTCAGATTGGAAGCAGGCCTTCTGACAAGGTTCTCCGAGCCTTTCTGCTCAAACTCCTCTTAACCAGCAGTGCCAAAGGCTGTCGCTGGAGCCTAGTGCACGCAAAGCATTTGTGTTACGCCACTTTGCTACACCAGCTTGCTCCTCAATGCTGTGTCATGTCATCTCGATAGCTAGAGCTGCATTTCTTTGCATTCTGATACTCGCAGAACTGCAGCGCCGGAAGGGACCCAGCCTCTGGCTCTGCAGCCGGAGACCTAAACCACCGAACTATTTGCATGATTTATCTGGAAAAAAATACGTAACCTCCACCTTGTTTAAGGTGTAGCACGTGAAAATTATTTTAAAATTACACAAACCAAAGAGAGCAAAAGCCAGCGGCTTACTAGCTGTTTGCCATCACATTTTCAGATCCCAATGGCTTAAACATGCATTGCTTTCTATTCCAAGGTGGGCATCCATGGCTCTTGGAGAATGAATGAAGAGAGTAAACAGTTAGTGTCTGTTTTCCTCTTCCTGGCCATATAGGTTTTGGGCACTTAACCAAGCAGCTGATGAAATTGGCGGGTGGACGTGTAGTCCTGGCATTGGAAGGAGGTCACGATCTGACGGCCATCTGTGATGCATCTGAAGCCTGCGTTTCCGCCTTGCTTGGCCTTGAGGTGAGTGTGCTGTCGGCGGCAGGGCAAAAGCCAGTATGCAGGTTCACTGCGGCCTGGATGATGGTCGACTCATTCCCTGCAGCGCCTTCAGAAGAGTGGCGATCCTTGATAGGATGGGTGGGACGGGAGTGAAAAGGCATATCGATACACATTAACAAATATGTACCAGTTTTGTCCATAACAGCCATTTTTACAATCCAACTCACCGGTGGCATCGGCACAGAACACAGCAGAAAACCAGTGCAGGAGCCCAGTTTCTATGATAAATATTTTTTTTTCTATAGTTCTGGGTACAAGAAGATAGTAATTGTGATGTCTTTTCACTTGTGTACTTATAGAGTGTTGGCAAAAATGCTGTTGCAGGCATGATAGCTCTGCCAGCACAAAAGGCATGACATCATCAAGAAAGCAGATTCCTGCTAATGCAAGAGTTCCCGCTGCTGTTTTAGGTTGCATGCAGCTTTATCACATTGCCTGTGAGTGACACGCAACCTGAAACTGAAATTAAAAAGAGTTTTAATATTCTCTTGCAACCTCCTCTGTGTTATGGGGAATATCCACAGTTTTGTTTGTACAAATGGACACTGTTTATACTTTTGAGGCTGCAGTTCTACGCGGTTCCAAACACAGCAAGCCTCCCTTGTGAATAAACACTCCAAGATATTTCATGTAAGCTGTCTTTGGAGGGGTTTAACTCTGGAAATAAAATCCCTAAAATATAGAAATGTATTGATTGATTGCATTTTACACAACCTAATAGCCAGATTTCTGAGCACACCAGAGTTCCTTATATTTCATAAATGTGCTAAATAATACAATTCCATAGGCTAAGTAAAAATGCATGATTTTAGCACTTTCTTCCCTTAGCTTCAAAATATCCAGAAATCACAGATCTCTTCACCTTTTTCTTCTTTCCCCACTGTTGGTACATTTCTCTTGAACGAATGTATATTTTCTATTGGCTCTCAATTCCCTTTTGTCTGCTCAGGTTTTGCTTTTGTTTTTGTTTTATCCATGTTGAATTTCAGACTTCAAGGGCATATTTTAAATTCAGTCTTCATGTACTTTGTGACTAGTATCATGTTTTGTAGCTCTGATTTATGTGATCTCACTGGTAGAGGCAGATTGCAGCTAACTGCAATGTGTTGTGCCTATCTTTCTTACTGCCATTTAAGAAGCAGGCACAGTTGGGAAAAGTCACCTTTTTCAATTAAGTCTAGTCTGTTAGTTGTAGAATTCTGGAAGCTATACTTAGCACCTGGTCATTCCTTACATGGCTGGTGTGTCTGAGAAACTCAAAAGGATTTTTGGCAAAGACCATACTTTTGTGTGTTTGTGGGTCACTTCAAACCCACAAACACACTAAGGCAGAGACTATTCCACCCAAAAGACCAGACACCAAAACACAAGAGGAACAATATAGTGTATGCATTCCAATGCAGTGAGGAGTGTGCAGAGCTCTTCATTGGAGAAACTAAACAGCCACTAAACAGGAGGATGGTCCAGTACAGGAGGGGGAAAACTCCGGATCAGAATCAGCAGTATTCCTTCATTTGAAGGACACACATTCATATGAGGATGTACAGTAGGACCCCCATATACGTGGGGGATCGGTTTCAGGCTGCCTCACGAATAATGAAATCTGCGGATAAGAGCAAACACTCTTATCCAAGGGTGACTGGCAACAGCAGTGGTAGGGTGCCAGGAGTAAAAGCTTTCACCCCGGACACCCCACCACTCCCACTGGGCAGCACAACAGACCAGGTGATACAAAGGCATACTGCTACACCACCAGGTAAGCTTGAACGCCCAGGGGTATCCCCGGCTGTTTGAGCTTCCCAGGTGGCGGACGGGGCGGTGCAGCAGCGTTCCTTTGCGGAGAGGCACAGAGATCCCCATTGGCAGTGGCGGCAGCAACAGAAACGGCAGCGGCAGGCGGTGAAACCCACCCACTCTCCCTCGATCCCCTTGCCTTCTTGCCTTCTTGCTTGCCTGCCTGCCTGCCTTGCTAGCTAGCAGCCATACCTCTTGTCTTTCTTCCCCGTCCCTTCCCCTCCCAGCAGCGCCTCTCGCAATAACTGGGAGCTCTGGCACCCTGCCTGTCTCAGGCTGCCGACTCTGCTTGGTCTTGCCCCTTCGGCCCCCAACGCCTGCCTGGCTCTCATTCACTCGCTCACTCTTGTCTTTCTGCTCTCTCCCACCCAGGCACGAACCCAACCCAGCCTCTTGTCCTTCGGTTGCTACCCTGGCCATTCAAGCAGTGGACCTGGTGGTGCAGCAGTCAAAAGATGAGAGTACGTTTGGGGTTTGTGCCTGGGTAGGAGAGAGCAGGTAGCCGAGAGCGAGCGAGAGCCAGGCAGTCGCTGGGGGCCGAAGTGCTGCTAGCTAGCAAAGCGGGCAGGTGGGCAAGGAAGGAGGCAGGGGGATCGAGGGAGAGCAGGTGAGGTTCGCCACCCACGGCAGTGGCAACTTTCTACCGCTGCTGCCACTGCCAAGGGGGATCTCCATGCCTCTCTGCCAAGGCGTGTGGCTGCACTGCCTGGTCTGCCACCCGGGAAGCTTAAACGGTCTCTGGCACCCCACCTCCCCCCCACTGATTGCCAACTGCAGATAACTTAACCCGTGGATGGTGAATCAGTGGATACGGGGGTGCTACTGTACACTTACTAGACAGTGAAGATAAGTGCTTCAAGAGAGGAGTCGAGGCGGCCATACGTGTGTTTAAAAAAAAATCCCTCCCTCAACATGGGCGGAGGGCTGTCCCCAACAAAATCAGGCCCACTTCACATCCCTACCAGTTAAGGGCCCACACTTCATAGGTGTTGGGAAGTTCTATGGAGGTATAACATTCACACACACCCAGACCGCGGTCCATCTAATGAGCCTGTTCAGACCAGGGTGAAGTGAAACCAACATGGAGTATAAATGGGAGGTCTGCTCCCATCCTTCCTCACACTGAAAAAGCTACTTGGGTGAGCATTGAAACATTTCAGCCTAACAAGAAAATAAGTCCAGTTGCCATGACTCAGTTTCCAGATAACCTCAACTGGATGACTGAGAATTTTTGCCGACATACATATTTAGTAGAACTCGACATAAATCGACAACCGCAGGCATTCACAGGATTATGTAGGTTGTGCCAACCCCCCCCCATAAGAGAGAAGGTCTTGCCATTTGTTTTGCCCTTCGCCTTGTCACCTTTTCCCATTTATGTGTGCTTCTTTTTTATCGTTTTTCTTCTTCTTCTATCATGTTGTTGGCCATGCTTGGCAGACAGCTTTGAAACCATGCATCTCTTACAATAAAAACTAATTATTTTTCTTTCTTGAGACAGCTGGAGAAGCTGGATCAGACTCAGTTGCAACAAAAACCCAATCCAAATGCTGTGGCCACGTTAGAGAAGGTCATTGAAATCCAGAGTAAGTTTTGGGGGGAGTACAGGAAAATGCCTTGGTGCTCATCTAGAATTGTTTGTGATAGTGACTCCTTCCTCTGGAGGGAGTTATGTAGGATAATGATGAGGACAAACTCAGCCTGGTTCTCAAAGTAAGCCAGAGTTTGTTGACATCACATGTTTGCAGTTCTAGGTTAGGGCGGGCAACTTCACTGTTCTAGAGAACTTGTTTTTCTCGGGGGGCGGGGAAGCACACAGATAACCAAAATGGGTGGAATTGACCCCCCCCCCCAAAAAAGGAGATGGAGATGGCTAATTCCTGTTTTGAAAAATACATCTTTTTGTTTACATTTTAAAATAATTTGGAGGTATGTTTGACTTTTTTTTTAAAGGGATGATTGCTACAATTTTTGATGGCACAAGAGAGGACCAGAAGAGGTCTTTATTGGATTGTACACTGCCCAGAATAGGCTATAGCAGGCGTGTCCAAATTTCAGCCCTCCTGATGTTTTGGACCACAGCTGTCAGAATTCTAAGCGTAGACTGCCAATGGCAAAGGACTGTGGGAGTTATGGTCCAAAACATCTGGAGGGCCAAAGTTTGGATATGCCTGGCCTATAGTCTAGATCAGTGATGGCGAACCTATGGCACAGGTGCCAAAGGTGGCACTTGGAGCCCTTTCTGTGGGCACCCGACATCGCCCCTTCATAGCCACCTGTATACAGGTTAAATTACTCTATTGGCACTTTGCAAAAAAAAAATTAGTGGGTTTTGAATTGCTGTTTGGGCACTCGATCTCTAAAAGGTTCGCCATCACTGGTCTAGATAGTGTCTTATAGAAGTCAAATAAAGAGCCACAAAAACAGATGAGCCAGGCCATGTGCTGCCCCTAAGCTGTGCTTGGCCCACTCTTAAAGTTTGGACATGCCTGCCCTAAATCAACTGGTGGTTGGAACATCATCCATCAGGGAGGGAAAGATGGAAGCACGATTGCTAAGCTGCTTTTTTTCTTAGAGGCAGAGGCAGCTGCCGAGGCTTGTGTGGGCCTTCCTCTTGGCATGGCGTCCTTCCAGAGACAGAGGGAATACAACCAAGGGAAAGGCCGCACGGGCATGTATTTCACTTGTGAGGTCCTCAGGCTTCCAGGGAGCAGGAGGTGGGCACCGAATCAATGGCATCACAGAAGAAGCAGTGAAGTTTGGGGCAGGCTTTTGAAGAAGACGTAGATGCGTCCTAAGAGAGAGGGCCAAACGGTGTCTGAGGGACTGGCAATCCCTGCATGGCATATTCCTCTCTGTGTCCTAGGCAAGCACTGGAACTCAGTGAAACGCTGTGCAGCGACTGTTGGCTGCTCTTTGCTGGAAGCACAGAAGGGGGAGGCAGAGGAAGCAGAGACCGTCAGCGCTATGGCATCGCTCTCAGTGGACACAGAACAGGGGAAAGCAGACTGCAGCGTCCGGTATGTCTATGCCCTTCTTGATTGTTGGGAAAAGGCCCATCTCTCAAGATAGGTGGAAATTAAAATCAGTGCTGGAAATAGGACGTCTTTTAATAATGCCTGTAGATACTAATGGGGCTTCTCTCCCATCTCTTCTGCTGGCTTTGCCTTCCAGTATTGGGCCTGGGGATTAACCTTCTCTGCATATCTCAATGATCCCTACTTTGTATGTCAGAACCCTAGATAAGCATAGCCCAGTGGTGGTGAACCTTTGGCACTCCAGATGTTTTGGACCTCAACTCCCAGAATTCCAAGCCTGTGAGCCTTTTCACACGACCCCTAAGATCCGCTGGCCACTTAAATTCGGACCAGAGATCTTGGGGGCTTGTCGCTGTTCCTGTGTTCCCACCCCCTCTGCATTCCTGGCTGCTGGCTGCGTGAGGGGAGGGAGAAAAAAAGGAAGAAAAGAATGTGGCTCACCTCCATTCTGCCATCTCGCTCTTGCCCCCGCTGCATTCCATTCTGTTAAGTAGCTCTTAAAGGGGCAGGGGGCCAAAAAACAACAAACAGAAGCGAGGAGAGCCCGGCACTCTTAAGTTACATCCGCATCAGGAATTCTTCAGCCCTGGAGAGCAGGTACTTGAAAAGTGCGCTGGGACACACTTAGGTGGGCGTGGTCGCACTTAATTTTCTGTAAACTCCGGAGCTGGTGGGGAAACAATTTTAAGCTCCAGAGCTGGGAGCCATTTGCCGCGGAGTTTAGGGGTTGTGTGAAAAGGCTCTGTGTTGTCAACAACAAAGGACTGTGGGAGTTGTGGTCCATAACATTTGGAGTGCCAAAGGTTCGCCACCACTGGCATAGCCCTCTTCAGCTATCGTGGCTCTTTGTTTCTTTGCTCTACTCGTCACTTTTGGGGTGATCTGCCCACAGCCCTTGCCATGCACCTCCATCCGGTGTGTGCCTTTTGCAACCCAGCAAACCAAATGCAGGCTACCGTCCATGTTTTGTGCGCCGCAAGCTCCTTCACTGGCTCAGCCGTCCTGTTTTGGAAGTTGTAAACACGCAAGAGCCGGCCCATTTAAAGAGCTCCAGAACATCACGAGAGGATGGTAGTCTGCCTTTGCTTTGATGGGGCATAAGACGTCTGCAGGTCAATGGTACCTCTCTTTCATTCCCTTCCTCTTTGGCCCATCTTTCCTTGAACATTTTGTGTTCTTTGGATGTTGTCCCATCTAGTTCCCTTATGTTTTAGTCAGCTCTGATTATTTTGCCCTCTCATTCATACCTGTGATCCCCTAGTTCTAAGCTTTCTTTTAGCACAGAGCTTCCCATATGACGAGTCTCGTGGTGTTGTTGGATTATAAAATTCACCATTCCCAGCCAGTCTGGCTAGAGGTCACGGTTTATGGGAATGATATCTGACTTCCACACTGTCTTTCCACTCAGGTCCCCAAGCCTTACAGCTACCTAACAAATCCCCACCTCCAAAATATTCTGTATCAGTACAGAGGTTCTCCTCAGTCCCAAACAAAGGTTTCATTTATCAGAATAACATACTGCCTTCCAATGTTTTATAACTCACCTTCCCTCCACAGCAGCTGAAATGTTCTTTGAATTCTTCTTGACATTTCAGAATGCATAGCCAGTAGCTGTATGCTCCCTCCTCTGGGCCAAGAATAAGCCGTTAACCCAGTGGTTTCCAACCTGGGTGTCGGGACCCCTTTGGGGGTTCAAATGACCATTTCACAGGGATCGCCATGAGCCAGTGAAGAAAAAGGCACAAAATGGCTTGGGGCTGGAGGAGGAGAGGGAGGAAAAGTGAGTTACAGCTCGATAGGTTGGAGGGGATGTCAGTCAGTGGCACCGGAGGCTGTGATTGGCTGAGGGTGCCTGTAGAGGGAAGTTCTCCATGGCACCTGCAGCAGTGGCCTGCCAAAGGGGGCTTGTGGCCTCTTCCAAGCAGGGCCAGGGGGTCACCACAACATGAGGAACTGTTATTAAAGGGTTGCAGCATTAGGGAGGTTGGGAAGCACTGCATTAACCAATGCCGCTTTGGCTTCTTTCCGTTTCTCCACAGACAAGCAGAAGAACCCATGGAGGCCGAGCCCGTGTTGTGAAGTGCCAAGACTTCAATTTGTGTAGCTGTCACTCTGTGGGTTAATTGGTCATTTGTGAGTTTGTTAAAACAACAACAACAACAAATTAATTTTTTTTTATCTATTAAAGAGGAAAAAAAGAAAAAAGAAAAAAAGAGTTGCACTGGACAAAATGAGCCTCTGTGTGTGTGCGTGTGCGTGTGCGTGCGAGCATGTGTGTGTGCGTGATCGCCTCAGTCTTCTGGCATTTGTTCTCACCAGCATCACCATTTTGTCCTAACTCTTTGGGGATTTGTGAGGGGAATGGTCTGGGGCTTCTACGTGGGCATCTCCTCTGTTACTCCTTTCCTTGACATCATTCCTCCTCCCACCCACCCACCCGCCACCGCCCCTCCTAGGCCACCACAAAACACATCCCATTCTCAGGACTGACATAAGCCATGATGCCCCCTTCCCCCACCCACCCACCCACACTTCACACCCCATCTGGCTATTATTAGTCAGAGGGGTAGTTTTTGCTTCCTCCTCAACATACACCACCACCACCACCCTCGGCCGCCATTTCAGCCTCTTTCCCCTACTCTTTATCAGCAAATGGACAGTTCCCTTCCATGCTGGAGTGAGGCGAGGGGATCGCCCTCCAGCAGGCCATCTCTCAAGGGTCACGAGCAGGGAAGAAATGCTGTTTTCTTTCCCTTTAAAGCAGACATGTCCAATCTTTGGCCCTCAAGATGTTTTGGACTGCATCTCCCACAGTCCTTTGATATTGGCAGTATAAGCTTAGAATTCTGGGAGTTGTGGTCCAAAACATCTGGAGTGCCAAAGATTGGACATGCCTCCTAAAGATTTGCTATGTTCCTTTGCTTGGCCCACATCTCCAATTCATCTGCCCCTCCGGCTGCCACCAGTCCTGCCTGCTCATTGGGCAGGATTGGCCCTCTCCCATCTTACCGAACCCATTCCTGAAATGCCATTTCTCTCTTCTGGGTCATTGGCACATTAAAGATGGGACTGAAAGCTAACCCCAAAGAGGTGTTTCCCAGTATCTTTCCATTACCGTCCCAATTTCCAATCTTAATTTCTTAACCTGCCTCTCCACCCCCAGCCCAGCCCAGCCCAGCTGATTTAGATCCAAAGTATTAGGATGTTTGATCCTGCCTTTCTTGCCTAGATCTTTCTCCGGGCCCATCTGAAGTGTAAACTCTTTCTCAATATGTATAGTTCTGAACTGATCATCGAGACAGCCCCAAGGTGAGGAGAAAAGAAACATGTGTGCCTTTAAGTCATTTTTGTTAATGCCTTAATTTCCCAGTGAATTCACATCTTCTCCTCCATACCTCCCTCATCCCACCTCTTCTTAGTTAACCATCTCTATGAGAATATATATGTATCTCCAGCACCAGTGCACATTTGGTCCTGATCCAGCTTGTAGCCATGTGAAAAACTGCTAATAAATGTGACTTGTCAGGGGAATAATATGGGTGGGGAATAAATAGGTAACTCAACAGAATAACTGTTCAAAATGGTGCAGTACCAGCTGTGCTTTTAGTTCTGCATCTGAAATGCGTGTCCAGTTCATGCCTGCAGTTCCCAGCCTGGCAAGTGATACACACATGCAAGCATATTTACAAGCATAGATCTCCTTCCTAGCTGGATCAGGCCATGTGTCATTAAAATCCCTTTTGTAATGAAGATTCTGCTTATGTTGACTATTCCATGACCAATGTTTTCTGGACGTTTACTCTCTCTTCTTCTTTTGTCTTTAATTTTGTCATTGTTGGAAAGACCCCTCATCACTTATTGTAAATAGTTTGATTTCTTGTATCACATGCACAAACTTTGTTTTGATGAAACTGTGTCCATTCATAAAGAAAAAGAAAAAGGAGAGACTTCCTTGCTGTTACTTCACCAGCTGAAAAAAGGAAAAGAAAAAAAAAGACAAAAATAGAGCAATTTTAGCTTTTAAAAGAAATGGATATAAAGAAAAAAAGGTATATAATTTTATTACAGATGTATTATTTAATAGTATTTTTTTAACGTGTACCACAGAACTCTCCTTTCCTTTGGAAAGTTGCTAGCAGGGATAATGCAACAAGGGAAAAGATGGGAGGCTTGTATTGTTTTCACTAAATCAGGGCAAATGGGATTTCTAAGCCGTGGGGGGGGGGGAGAGGGGGGCTCAGGGGAGGGGTGTTGTTGTGTGGAATGTAAGACTGGGGATGTCTTTTTACCTGCACTTACTGTTGTTTAATCTTGCCAGGACTTGTTTCAGGGACTGTTGAGTTTGCTTTGGGTTTGGTCCTATCAAATGTTCCATGACGGAGGGATGATGTTTCTTCCTTAGTGTATTTTTAATGGGAATATCACATCACTGTGGTGGATTGAATGGAGTGTCCATAAAGCAATCCCTTCCTTCCCACTGGGGTACACAGACCAGTAGCCAGATGTATTATGATTGCCGGGAGGTTGGAAACAGGGTGACCAAGGCTGTTGCATCAGAGCAATCTGTGGCACCAGTCTCTCAGGCACAGGCGTGTGTGTGAAGCTCAGCGTGGAAGCACTAGTGAAAATGACTAACCTGCAACCGTTAGTCATTTCCTTAAACATTTGTAGCACATTGATGTTAATCAAAACTGGGTGATTAAAATAAATTTTAAAAATGCCCGGCAATGTTCCCGATGGCCCTTAAAAATAATGTTTCTGACATGATGTGTGAGAAAGCATGATGTATCAGCATTAACATTAAACCACACACACACACACACACACACACACACACACACACACACACACACACACACACACACACAAATAAACGTTAAGCTCTTGTTGGTGAAAAAAGTAACCCTATTGCCAGAATCCTACCATCCTCCTTGTCCTGGCTTCCTTTTCTTGGTCTATAATTTATGTAGAACCCTCTCTGCTCTCCAAGAGCCGTGGTGCTAAAATGCTGGGAGTGGGGAAATAGACCACGATTTTGCAAAAGCCAGTGTGGGTCTGGGAATGAGTTCAGAAAAGAAAGGGAGAGGAGGAAGAATCTTCAAGTGGACCGTTGTCATAAGAACACTTTGGGCAATAGAGAGACCTTTGTGGTTCAGTTTACTTGTTGAGCTGCTCATAAATATATATATAAAGAGAGAAATAAGGCTGAAGTGTGGGGTAGTCCCATTGTTTCTGGATATAGACCTCTGAAATGCCAACATCGGCTATAGAGGAGCTCTGCAAGAAGAAAGGTTAAATTATTTTTCATGCATTACCAAAACTGGCCATTAGAGGGCGTTAGAGACTATGATATATATTTTTCACCAAGAAGCATTCATAGCACAGTTTCTGGCTCCTTCTGGTGGACAGTTTTGGTAATACATGTGTAAATAGTGTTTTTTTCCCCTGGATTTTTTTCTTTTAATATTTTTTATATTTTCCTACCATGGATGAGTAAAGCAGTGGATACTGATGCCATAGATAAGATGGTCTAACTGTGTTTCTTCTACTGTGCAGTAGCAGTAAATCACAAACATTTATACCATAGGTGGATTTTGTGGGTTAAGGGGCAGATCCCATGCTGAAATGCTGAGGACTATTGAAGACTGAATCCAGGCAACTGAGCGATTTGAGGACAGAGTGTGGGATTTCTCATCTACTTGTATATTTTCTGGATTTTCACACCTTTCTTCTTAAGCTCCATCTGTACAAGTGAATACTTTCAGGAATAGCGAGGAAGAAAAAGCCATATGAGGAGGAAGAGGGAAATGCAGGGTAACATATAACTGGCAGAAAGGATTAGCTGGTGGCTGTTGACCGAAGACCCCATTCTCAACACTAATAACTAAAATTTACATTCCCAAGTGGATGGTCTCTTGATGTGTTCTGCCGCAACTCCCACAGTCATTGAGGGAGGTTGAGGGTGCCATCCAATATAGCTGAAGGATACCAGCTTAGAAAAAGCTGTAGTGTGGGGTAGTCTCATAGAGACCATTGCATCTGAAATGCCAACACCTGATGGTTTCCAATGGGAGCCAAAAAGCAATAAACGTGCTCTACTGCTGAGAAGAAAGGCTAGTGATCCCATAAACATGAGCGAGTCAGGACCCAACATGGATGATTTCGTTCATTTACGACTCTAAATGATACATAGCGAGTGTGCCACAGTGCACACTCAGGTGATGCACAGCTATACATAATGTAATGTTTAACCAAGTGGGGAGTACTCCTTAGGGATCAAAAGGAACTAGAATGTGGTGTGTGGTTTTGCGTCTTCCTGATGTGGATTGCTCAGCCTGTGTCCCATGTAGTTCACAGTCCTGCTGCTGTGTTAATAGGCCGATGGGTCAATACAGGCTTTGTATCTGTGCTTCATGAGATTCCATGCAAGGTGAGTTGGTTCCCAGCACCCCTTTCTGCCTCCAGCCACCCCTAAGGTGCCATCACTGTGCACTGGCTCAGGCTTCATAGCATATGCAGTATACATGCACATATTCTTCAAACACCCGAAGAAGGCCTGTTGCCCAGAAGAATGCAAAGAGTTGTGCCTGAGGGCAGTTCTAGATCTAATAAGCTTTAAGTTATGGGAAGGTAGATACCAATTGCAAGGAAATGCAGAACAAGAATGGAGAACTGTGGAGGTCCTCTGGATATTGTCGATTTCTGCCTTCTAGGAGAAAAGTTGCTACAAGCACACAACTGTGAATATGCAATACATGCTATTTGGAGGGGGGAGGTGCACACAGTCAGAATATACAGAGTGTCAACACAATCAGCATGTGTAATTAACAATCTGCCTACTTGTGTATACAGCGGTACATGCAAAAATGTTTAAGTGGAAGGAACATTTGGTGTGTCAACAAGATGTTGACAGGGTTCCCAGACCCATCCATCCTTTGGATTCTTCTTCAGAATCCAACCTTGATGGTCACTGCTGGCCGTTGACATTTCCTGGGTGTGACGCCCAAGCTGTGAAGCACACAGGGAATGTTTGTGGACCAGAAAATTTTCAAGAGAGGGAAATGGAGCCTGCAGGCCTTGTGCAAGAGCCTCCACCAAGGGCTCCTCTTGCTTCTCCCTTTCCACTGTCTCTCCATAAGTGCAAAACTGTGATGACGGATGAGTGGCAAATAAATGCTCAAACCATACATAGATTTAGGCAGGTTTTTCTCTGCTGGCACCACTCCCCCCCACCCCTCAGGATGTTACCAGGACTGCCTATGTTTTGTTGTGTGTGCTTTGTCTTGCTGTTTCTAACTCCAGTCAGTCAGCATAGCCAGTGAAGTGGGATGATGGGGTTTGTTGTCCTGGCAACGTGTGGACTCTATATTCTAGGAGGTGGTTTTAGGAGATCTGAGACTCTCAGTCTTGGTGTGTTTCTTTCCTTCAGAAACAGGGAGACATATAATTCCCCCAAACCATGACTTTTTCACATCTGCTGCTGTTCACTGCTTGTTGACGAGAAGTCACCTCCCCATGATCTACAGCTAACTTCTGCCCTGATAGGGATAGTGGGCCTGAGGAACATATGGCTCGCCAGACATTTTGGCCTCTTGTTCCCATCAGCCTTCCCCAGCCTAGCCAGTGTTAAAGGGTTGTGGCAGTTGTAGACAAAATGGGCTCACCGATGCTCCCCTGTAAGTATATGAATGAGATGATCCACAGAAGCCTGTGTTCATGTCCAAAGTTGCTGGATGCAATCTTGTCTTGCGCTCGCTCAACAAAGCAGGCCTTGGGAGTGTTCCTGCCTTGAACAATCCCACAACATTGGAGAGCAAACAGGAGTTTTAGAAACAAAGTAGAACCCAACAGGTGGCTTAAACACGCCTCTTTTCACTCATCAGCAAAACATACTCCAGCAAAATCAGGTGTCAGTGTGATGTTACATACAGTCAGTATGTGTCATTTTCTCACGAGGAAGGGAAACAAAAATGCCCACCAGCCGTTGTTTGTTTTTATCTTGGACTTCATTTGGGGTGGGGGGTGGGGGGGGGAGAGAATTCTGAGCTCGCCAAGAGTAGCAACCGTTTTGAGAAGCCATCAGTCCTTAGGACAACAGCATGGAATAACTGGGTGTGTGTGCGTCCGGGTGTGGGTGTTTGCCAGCTCCTACTCTATGAGAGTCCTCTTAATAGGATTTCACATCAGTATTACTTTGTCCAGGGGGCTGTTATTGTAGAAATGGGACTTTGTCATTTTTCTGTTCTAACCGACCCCTTTTCCATTTCACTAAAGATACCCCTTTCCATAAGTGGGAAAAGTATGGTTTCCCCCTTTCCTCCTGCTTTTTTCCTCCTGCTTTTTTGTCTCTTTCTGTCTCTCTCTCTGTTTATCTCGCTCTGGATGCAATTTTCAGTTGATTATTTTGTAATATGTTCTAATGTTTGTCCTTGTGTAAATAAAATTGTTTCTGGCAATATTTTGTTGTAGAATCAATGTATCGAACCTTTTGGCTTATCGTTGTTAAGTCTCGTCTCAGTTTTCCAGTGTAGTAGTGCAGGTGGGTATGGTGTATCTCGAATCCAGAACTTTTGGTACAAAGGAAATCAGAAACGGCAGTAAACCAATCCATCTAGCTCATCATATGTCTATGCCAGACATAAAGTGCATGTGGCCCTCCAGATGCTGTAGGACTACAGTCCCCATCATCCTTCACCCTTGGCTGTGCTACCTAAGCCTGATACGAGTTGTAGTCCAACATCTGGGCAGCCATAGGTTTTTCCATCCATGGTCTGTGCAGCAGCACTTCCCAACCTGGAGCCTTCCAAATTTATGCAACTAATAACTCTTGCCATTGGCAGGCAAGCATGGAAATTGTACTGGCTGCAGATAGTGGGTTTTGTGATCCAGCCCAGTTGCTTGGCGCCATGTTGGTGGAAGTTGGCATACTCTTAACAAGGGGTTCTTTCCAAACCCTTCCTGGATGGATCAGACCTGCTGCCTCTAGAACATGTACTCTCATAAATTTTGTTGTCAAGCTGGAGTGTATAAAGTCCCATCATCCAGGAATTACCGGACTGTAGTTGCCATCAGGCTGAGTCATGGATAAGGAATTCTGGGAGTTGTAGCCCAACAGGACCTGAAGATACGCACTTGACTCATCTTTGCACTAAACCAATGTGTGCAATAGACAAGAGACCCAATGCACTTCCTTTGACTGGAGACGTAACATTTCTGGAAATTTCGAAGCCATGGGAAAAATTGGGGGAAGGAACAGTTCCCTCCCCCATTCCCCCCCCAAAGATTCCAGAAATTTTACACCTCTACGTTTGACTAATTAATTTACTGTTCAGTAGCCTCAATCTATTTGCAAGATAGGGATTTTCCTGTTGGTTTAAAGACGTGTTAGAAAGGGAGCACTCTTTTGCATCCATTTTATCATGATTTAAGATACACCTCTGCAGTTGTAGGGTGCAAAATGTCAAGCTTTCTGTCTGATGCTGTACTGACTTTTCTGCTAGAGTTATCTGTCCCTTCTCAAAAGCCTAAGTAAAGGAATTGGTGCATCCATTGTAGTCCAAGATATACAGAGAGATGCCGTACAAATGTCAAATGTATTCTTTATTCTTGTCATTAAAAAGCCTTTGTCAAGAGGAGCTGCGGGTAAACTTGTTCTGGTTTATATTTCCAACAGAATTGGAGCTGATACAGACCAAAAAAATAAAGCCTATGGCTTTGCCAAAATGCATAGAACTAGAGCTTTTTAATGACAAGAATACATTTGACCTTTGCACATCTTGGACATTGTCTCTCTCTCTCTATATATATATATATCAGCCTTCTCAAAAGCCTGCCAGATGGGCAGAAGATAGAAAAAGAGTGGGTCGCTTATGTTTGGCTTTGGCTGTACCTGCTGTTACCTTCAGACCCATCTACCACCTGCTTTCAAACCCCTTATCCAGACTAAAGAACCTCACAGCGCAACATTGCAGTGCCTTCAGTGGACTCAGGAGACTTATAGGCATACACTGAATTGAGTTACTCATCTGACACGCTGGAACCCCAGTGGGTCAGACTGAAGGTTGAGCAAATTCAGTTTTTCTCTATTTTTTTCCCCAGATGGGAAATGCATAACTGGACATGAATTTAGTTGCTCTCTCCTGTGGCCTTAATATCTGGGGACTGCGTAACCCAACAATGGTTCACAAACACCATTTTCTTCAATGAATTTTCTAACTTCTTATGCAGTCTTTTAATCCTAGTAGTCAAATTTTAGATACCAGTGTGCTGAGAACAGACTCATTGCTTTTCATCGGTTCTTTGCGCTGCTACTAAAAGGTTGGAGTTGGATTACCTAAACCCATCTGTTAAAAAAAAATCAACGGAATTCACCTAAGTGTTGAATTACAAAGTCTCTATACCTGTACTAACAACTGGGTATATGGCGATGCTGGTAGGTAATGGTACTATGGGAAAAATAGGGAAACGGCTGCAGTGAATGTCTCTTAAGGACAAGAGGCTTCTAATCCCATTCACAGGCTTCATTGAATTTAGAGATGTTCTGGAAAAAGAGATAAGAACTCACTATTCTGATAAAGCATTCTCAAAAGGCAACACATGAACTGAATCATGATTTACTAGGAGAGTGTACTTGATAACGGGGACAGCTGAAGTGCAACTATTCCTTATAAAATGTCAACATTATAATCTTACTGGAGGGGAACAGTATTTGGAGGTGGGGGGAAATTGTTCAGGAAAAGCAAAAGGCACACGTTAACAATGCTCTTTACCAGGATATATTCATTCCCTATTCCTGTCTCACATCTCACCCACAACAGTAAGTCTGCATTTAGGTCTATCAAACAGGCTTAAGTCTTGGTGCTTAATCTTTTTGTAAGTAAGTTTTCTTGGACATTTGGAAACCGGGATTACCCAAGCTTGCTTTCATTAAGGATGTGATACCTTGTGAGTATTTCTCAATATGGTAGATTAATAGGTTGGGCAGCTAAGTGAAATGACAACATATATACAGTACTACCGGCGGTAAGGACCAGCTCCTAAAACAGGTGGCAATTGTACAGCTCTCCAGATGTTGCTGAAAACCAACTCCCCTTATCCCTTACCATTGACTATACTGTCTAGAACAGGCATGTCCAAACTTTGGCCCTCCAGTTTTTTTGGACCACAACTCCCCCAGTCCTTTGCCATTGGAAATACAGGCTTGGAATTCTGGGAGTTGTGGTCCAAAACATCAGGAGGGCTGAAGTTTGGACATACCTGGTCTAGAACTAATGGGACCTGAATGGCAGTTGAAATGTACCTAAAGGAGTATATAGTATGTTTTCTTATCTTGTTCTAAAAAACTAAAAGCAAGCTCGTTAAATCACGAGTTTTGGAAATTGTCTCTTTCTAGATCCAGCTTCTCCAACCAGGTCCCTTTGATATTTTACTTGGGTACACCTCCCATCTTTTATACACAGCAGAGCTCCCATCATCACAACAGATACTTTATCTTGATATATTCCCATGCTGTGCTCAGTTAATGTATAAGGGATCCATCTGGCATGGATAAATGTCACAAACTGCAAACACAAAATCAATCGTTCCATAATTTATTATAGTATCAACATTTACATTTTTAAACAGGAGACTCTTTGGTTAAAATGGGAAGAAATTTATCATGGTACTGATCTTGTGGTTTTATTTAATAAAGGAAACTGGCCAAAGCTAGAAAAGCAAGGGGAAGACTTAAGACATTACTTGATCAGTCTGTTTTACAGGATGACGTGCCTCTGTGTCCAGCACAAGGCAATCACAGTTCCCACCTCCAGCTACTCTACTGGGCCTCCAAAATGTGGAAAGGGGACCCTGGTGGGCATACATGATTTTAACCATGCTCATAAACTTCTATCCACATACAGTACCTATTAAGAACTACAGAAACAGGGATGGAGCTAGATCTGTAGAATGCAATGATGAAGAGGGGCTGGAGTACATAAGAAAAAAAGAAATGAGAAAATTTCCATTTGGGGCCTCTAACTCCTAGAGCAGTGGTAGTGAACCTTCAGCACTCCAGATGTTTCAGACCACGACTCTCAGAATTGTAAGCCTAGATTGACAGTGACAAAGGACTATGGGAGTTGTAGTCTAAAACATCTGGAGTGCCAAAGGTTCACCACCACTGTCCTAGAAGATCCCAGCCAAAACAGCATCACTAGTGGCCAGGTTGCTGGCAGTAGTCTGGGAGTTGCGCTCCAAAAATGTACCTTTTCCAAGCTCTTGATGAAGCAGTGGAGGTAAATGGTTCCTACATCAGTGGGCGTTTTGGTGTGAATACTCCAGGATGTCCAAGGTGCTGGAGATTGAGGCCAGCCCCTCTGGAGAGCTCCTATACTGCTCAGAGTAGATGGACAGCCACACTGGGTGTTGGAACCAGCAGTTGTTACTGATGAAGAGAACATATTCCATTGCATGCTTACACCACCGTTTAGTGATCCTGTTAACTGATGGTCCTTTCCCTAAGGCTTCAAAAATATGTTGGGTGAGGGAGGGAGTTCAGTATACAGAGATGGCTGCTCAAGCAAAGATGCTGCCGCCAAGCCACTGGGAGTGTATCTAAAATCAATTCCTGGTTTTGAGAACAAACTCATAAAGATGCTATGTATTCTAGCCAGATTGGCATATTGCAATGGAGCACAGCATGATTTAATTTATTTTGATTAGAATGCCAAGAAATTCCCATGGCCATGTTGGCTGGGGGGATTCTGGGCAATGTAGTGCAAAAAAGAAACTTTTCTGAGCTCTGAGTGGTTGAAATGTGGCTTGTTGTGGCACACAAACTTCTGCAAAAGCCGGGGTTTGTTAACTAGACACAAGTCACAATCAACTATGGTTTGTTGTTTGATTACAAACCCCCTCTCTTTTAAACCATGGCTGGTAGTGACATCAAAACCTTGTCCTTGAGTGCTGCATTATTACTGTAAGCAAGGTGGGTTGAAGTGAATGGGGCGGAACATGAGTCAAACATGATACATTTTCCATACAGCTGTTTCAACTAGAGAAGAAAACTCACACTAGCCTGAGGAAATGACTCTGTTGTCCCTTTAGAGGCAAACCTACTGTGTGCAACGATAGAAAGTGTTCCATTAGAAGAGTCTTAAGAGAGAGGAAACCCCCAAAGTAAAGCCTATCAATTTCTATGGGATTCCTTCCCTATCTAATGTCTTCCTCCAAGAACAAACACTTTCCTTCTGCTAGCTACTCTTTGTGGAGTGATGTCATCCTGGACGTTATGGTACCAACCACTCTGGGGAGCAGCGCCACCACCACCCACGGGAAGGTGGCATACTTCACAAAGCTAACCCCATACCAGAGGGCCACGTGCTCCGGTTGCACCACATCGCTGAGTAGGCGCAGGAGACCGAGGGAAAAGACGGCACAGCAGCCTCTCGGCAACCAACCCAATTCCTTGCCTTTCAGCTGAGTGTAGGAGGAGGAGTGGAAGGCCAGGCCTAGGCCCAGCGCAGTGGCCACATCGCGGCACAGGGAAGCAAAAGGCCGCGTGTCCATGCGGATCCATTCGGGGCGGGCGCACCACTTGGTGGCCAGGTGGATGGACCTGGAGAGGAGTGAGAAAGACAAGCGTGAGGAAAAGTCGCACACGGCCGTGGTCATGCGAGGAGACCGCCAGGTGCCGGGACCGAATTCCTCACAATTCTGAGGCCACAAACCGTGAGAATCTGGAGGTGAATTCAGAACGTAGGATCAGGATGAGGTAATCGTTCCCTTCTTCAGTCAACATAGGCCGTTTTGGAAACTGGAGTCTAAAACAGTAGCTTTTGCCAGCTCTGAATTAATTAAAACACACACACACCCCTTGCACCTACAAAGTCAGCAAGGTGATATTTAGGTCAGGCCAACACCAAGAAAGCGCTTCTAAGAGACCGAGTAAGGCAGCTGACTCAGACAACAGAACAAAGACTGGGGCCAAGAAGAGGCAGAGGAATGTCGCCTGATAAAGCTGTGCACACCTAAGATGGCCCCCTGTTGTTAGGTTCAGTGGCAGACCTGGCTGACCTCCTGGTACCCAGTAAGATTAACCTTCCAGT
The DNA here is from genome assembly GCA_023846285.1 of Phrynocephalus versicolor. Taxonomy (NCBI): domain Eukaryota; kingdom Metazoa; phylum Chordata; class Lepidosauria; order Squamata; family Agamidae; genus Phrynocephalus; species Phrynocephalus versicolor. The sequence goes on along the minus strand of JAHTLZ010000111.1, from coordinate 14,981,067 downwards.
CCAGCTTGGCTCCTGCATGCTAAATTCAGGCTCCAGGAAAATGCCACCTTGTCTTTCTCCTAGGGCAGTGATGGCAAACCTATGGCACGGGTGCCAAAGGTGGCACTCGGAGCCCTTTCTGTGGGCACCCGACATCGCCCCTTCATAGCCTCCTGTATACAGGTTAAATTACTGTATTGGCGCTTTGCAAAAAAATTAGTGGGTTTTGAATTGCAGTTTGGGCACTCGGTCTCTAAAAGGTTCGCCATCACTGTCCTAGGGCAGTGGTGGTGGACCTTCAGCCCTCCGGATGTTTTGGACTACAACTCCCACAGTCCTTTGTCACTGGCGATACAGGTTTGGAATTCTGGAAGTTGTGGTCCAAAACATCTGGAGTGCCAAAAGGTTCGCCACCACTGTCCTAGGACATCAAAATGCCATTTTGCGCCAGCCTTGTTTAGTTACATCATTAGGTAATGGTTACAGTGTCATACTTCAACTTGGAAGATTTCAAGTTCAAGCCCTCAAGGAGCCATGGAACGCCTTGATGACTATAGGCCAGACTTTCTTTCTCAGCATGATCTACCTCACAGGGCTGTTGTGTGAGGAGGAAGAGAGCTATATTTGGCACCACAAGGTCAATGGAAGAGTGAGAGGAGATTAATATTATCAGTAGATGATATAGTGACAAGGACCGTGCTCATCTTCCCAGCAGGGCATTGCTCCAGCCATTTATTTCTATCCCCCACATTACAAAGCACAAGGAAGTGACTGTTAGCATCTGAGAACCATGAGATAATTCAGAACTTCTGGAGTGCTGCCATGGTTCAAGTTACAGATAGTATCTGGGAGAGACATCAAGCCGTGCAACCCCCTGGGTGATTTTCAGGCTGTCAATCTCGGGCAGATCTACCTCACAGGACTGTTGTGGAGATCAAATTGGGAGGATGAGACCCTCATATGCCATACCTCTTCAAATGAGGAAAAGAGAACTATATATCCAGCTAGTTTATAAACAAAAATCCCCTGGGCAAATCCTGAAACTGGAGCATTTTAAAGCCATGGCCCAGGAGCTGTGGAGGGTGTTCAGAAGACCAAGTCAATGACCCAAAGCCTCTCTTCCTAGCATGGCTCCTCAGCCTACTGATGTGCAGATTATCTGCCTCCATACCTTCCATGTCTTATGCAGTGAAAGATAATCACTATTGCGTTGATACAGAAACATCAAACAGTGCAGCCCCGTTAAGAAAAGCACACACCCCTGTAGATGCCTCTCATGGCTCCGATCCCTCCTCCCATCAAAGGAACTCACCAAGTGAGATCTACGCCAAGAGAAATCAGTGTCCAGTAAGTTGTCAAGGCGCTCAGTAAAAGGGACAGTGAAGTCCAGAGGTAGAAGGGGAGTTCTCTCTCTAGCGGAACCCAAGATTGTAGCAGCCACCCCAGGCCAGTCCCTGAGAAAGATGGCAGAAAAGGAGAGGATGGGACCGGAATACACAAGTTCCATTCGGCAGCGAAGGGCTTCTCCTTGAGGTTGGCACTTCAGGCAAAAGGGTGGGGAGGAAGCACACACACACATGCATAAACACCCCAGGGTCATTTTTTAAAACCTGCTGGAGACTCCCTTCCATCAACAGGAGAAACATGCAAACAAAAAAATGAATTTCAGGCAAAAATCAAACGAAAACAAAAGACACAAAACATGTGGCACCGTAAAGACTAACTTTCATATTTAAATGTAACGTTTCGTGGACTACACGCCCACCTCTTCAGACATACAGCAGCAGAATGAGGTGTGCAACAGAATATGGGATGGGATATACATTTCATACCAGATGTGTATATCTCATCCCATATTATATTGCACACCTCATTCTGCTGCTATATGTCTGAAGAAGTGGACGTGTAGTCCACGAAACGTTACCTTAAAATATGAAATTTAGTCTTTAAGGTGCCACATGTTTTGTTTTTCTTTGATTTTTGCCTGAAATTCTTGAAAAGATAAACAGGGCTACCCTCTCTTAAAAAAAGGAGGTGAACCAACACTCTCGGGAGTCTCCAGGAATGGCACTTCTCTAACACAAGACAAAGTACATGCCTGTGTGTGCACATGCGGTAACATGCATATGCACGAGGGTCCATCCTTCTAGTATTCTTTCCAAACCAGAAGTGAAGTCGAGGTCATTATGGAGAAAAGTGTCAATCTATCCACTTAGAAAGGTCTGGAAGGTGGATACAATATCACCTCAAAGCCCTGCAGCTGCTCGCCTCGTTTCTTAAAGCATCTGCCATTGCTTTATCAATCTCATTAGGCTGCAAAGCTAATCCTTAAGCCTCCAGTGGCTATGCTCCTCCTACAGCCAGGTGGTCTGTAAGCAATTCTCTCTGAGCACAGAAAGCCTGGAATGCTTCTGATCCAAGCCAGAGAAAGTTTAGGGCTCTTTAAAAGTATTCTCAAAGGCTTTCACAGCCGGGATCTGATAGCTGTTGTGAATTTTTCAGGCTCTTTAGCTGTGTCCTGGAAGTTTTTCTTCCTGCCGTTTCGCCAGACTCTGTGGCCAGGATCTTCAGAGGCCACAGAGCACAGAAGAGAGAACTCCTAGTTCCCAGAGCTCCTTGCCCTCTGAAGATGCCAGCCACAGAGTGGCGAAACGGCAGGAAGAAAAACTTCCAGAACATGGCCAAACAACCCGAAAAACCTACAACAGCTATCTACTCTTTAAAAGCTCAGCTCTCACATATGACAGTTCTTTTTTAACCTCCAAAATTCATGTCTGATCCTAGCTTGAGTGACCTCTAGCCAGCATCTCTAGTCTAGGGCAGGAGACGTGTGTGTTTTTTAACTGTTTATTTATTTGCTGCCTCTCTCCTAACACAGATGATTAAAGAGAAGCTTACAAAATGAATAAAATGCAGACCTTGTGAAAAATGAATTCTGGCATTAAAACCCAATTCAATCTAGCATCCCATTAAAACATCCACCGACAAAAACAATTTTTAAATTATTTCAAAGCATGCCATAGAAGAAGGTAAAATGTGCAGCATTCCACACTAAAAGCACTACCTCGACAACTTGTTCAACTAAAAAGTGGCCAGAAGTGAATATAAAAGGCGGGTTGAGCTACCAGAACTTTCACACTGGGACAAATAGAAGCAACTGCTGGGGGTAAAGCAATAAAAACCAGTATGCTCACCTGCCAAGATGCCAGCAAGGACTTGATGGGGAAAATGAGCAAGTATGAAGATACGTGACAGGCCCACGGCCAGCAACAGAAGGAGATAGACCTGCATGGGCAGCGCCTTGGCGATCTGGCTGTGAAAAGTGAAAAAAATAGAGACAGAGAATGGCCCGATTACTCCACAGGTCGAAGGACCGAATGACCAGGTGCTGTCTGCCCAGAGCAAGCATCTGTCACCCCATCAAGGTCTCTTCCACACTGTATCATCCTGTATATGTACCATCCTGTACAACCTACTGTGTTACTTGTTTTGTGTTGTCAAATCAGAACTGACTTAAGAGTGATTCTAACAGGGCTTCCAGCTTTTAGGTGCTTCTGGATGAGACCAATGTACTTGATCCATTCCAGTCTGTGTCCAGGCCACACCATGGCCTGGAGACGGCCTTGGTTGCTCTGAAAGATGACCTTCTGAAGGAGGCCAGTGGAGGCAAGGTGTCTCTGTCCTGCTCAATATCTCAGTGGCCCTTGATACCGTCCACCAAGGTATCCTCCTGGGGAGGGTCTCCGGGTGAGGGATCGGTGGCCTTGCTTTGGCATGGTTCTGGTCCTTCCTGGAGGACTGTCCCCAGGTGAAATGGCTTCTACCCTGTGGATCCTCAATTGTCAGGTTCTGCAGGGGTCAACCATCTCACCACTGTTATTTAACATCTACATGGGGCTGAGGGAAGGAGTCATCAGAAGATTTGGAGCTTTGTGCTATCAGTACGCTGAAGACACCCAGCAATATCTCTCCTTTTCATCATCTGCAGGGGATGTGGTCCTGTCCCTTCAGCACTGCCTGAGTGCCGTGGTGGACTGGATGGTTGCAAAAAGAGTGAGGTTGAATCCAGACAAGACGCGAGTCCTGTGAGTGGGGCTCTGCAGTGTCTGCATCTTGGGAAGCTCCCTTTCATTTGGGGGAGCGACTCCCCGCTAAGGCTAAGCTTTGCAGCTTGGGTGTCCTTCTTGACCAAGCACTGCCAACAGGATCTCAGACAGTGTCTGTGGTGTGCTCAGCCCACCTCCATCAGCGGGGTCCTCACTACGATGGTCCATGCATTGGTAATCTAGTGATTAGACTACTGCAGTGGCCTCTACATGGGGCTGCCTATGAGGCTGATGAGAAAGCTTCAACTGGTCCAGAACATGGTGGCCAGACTACTGACTAGGGTGAAAAGACGCCGACGCATTTCCCTCACTCTGGTTCCCTTACACTGCCACCAGTCTGCTTACAAATAGGCTTCAAAGTGATGGTGATAACATACAAAGCCCTGAACGGCTTAGGACCTCAGTACCTGCCAGAATGTCTCCTTCCATTGAGAACTGCCAGTGATACCTATTCCCCCCAATCAGGGCGAGGGAGGACCCTGACCCCAAGGGAGGCCCAGAAAAAGAAAACTAAGAACCAAGCCTTCTTGGTCATAGCCTCTTGCCTCTGGGACTCTCTACCTCCTGAAATACACCAGGCTCATTCATCGGGAACATTGAAACAAATGTTAAGAATTTGCCTATTCAAGCAGGCTTTCCCTGAGCCTGGGACCTAGCTCCCCATGGTATACTTCATGTCCTAGTCTTTTCCGCCACTGCCTCTTTTATCAATTGTTTGGGGTTTTTTATTGCTTTTTGTTTGCATTTGTTTTACTGTCATTGTGGTGAACCGCCCAGAGTGGCCTCGTAGCTAACTGGGTGGTATATAGATCTAACAAATAAATACATAAATGCACTGCACAAGGTATCCAGGACTATGCTAGAGCCATGGATATCGCAAAAAGAGCCACTGATCTGACCAGCAGGATGTAGGACTTGCTGGGGATAGGTTAATAGTCACAGTCTTGAGTTTACTCTGAAGTAAGCAACTCATCACCCAATGTGATGTGGTAGAGAGAATGATGGGTTAAGGATTCACAAGACCTGGGTTTGATTTACTGGTTCTGGCACAGAAACTTACTGGAGGGTGAAGTGGCAAAATCACTCCTTAAATGCCACACTTATCTTGAAAACCTTATTAGGGCTGCTATAAGTCAGTTCTGACTTGATGGCACCTAATAACAAGCAAGCTGCCTAGATGCCCTATAAGCACATCTGATCTCGCCTGATCTCGGAAGCTAAGCAGGGTCGGCCATGGTTAGTACTTGGATGGGCGACCACCAGGGAATACCAGGTGCTGCAGGCGCCTGGAGGAGGAACTGGCAAGCCACTCCAGTATTCCTGCCAAGAAAACTCCATGGACATGGGGTCACGAAGAGTCGGTCATGACTGTAACAACACAACAACAAGCACACTTACTTCATCTACAGTTTGTTTCAAATTAAGAGGGCAGTTTCCTCCAGGAGTTCTTACAGATGTGCCACCTCTCCCTATAGTGCCCCCCACACACACAAACAAACAAGGGAACAGCACACAGTGCCATAGATCAAACCAAGTGGGACCAAACCCCCCCCCCAAAACAGTAGGAACATACAGGGAAAAACAAAACACCTCAGCATACATAATTGAAAAACATCATACGGATGGTGGCCATGGCGGTGAGCTTAAATTAAACGGTGGCGAGCTTTAAACTTAATGGTGAACTTGTGTGTGTTGTTGTGTCGTTGCAGTCGTGACCGACTCTTCGTGACTCCATGTACATGGAGTTTTATTGGCAGGAATACTGGAGTGGTTTGCCAGTTCCTACTCCAAGCACCTACAGCACCTGGTATTCCCTGGTGGTCTCCCATCAAAGTACTAACCAGGGCCGACCCTGGTTAGCTTCTGAAATCAAGAGAGATTGGATGTGCTTAGGGCACCTAGGCAGCTAATGGGGAACTTAAAGAGGAACAAAGAAGAAGCTCACATCATGTAAATGAGCAAGAAAAAGGACAGGTTGTCACACCTGATCATTCAAGGGAAAGGAAATGGAAGTTGAAGGATGTACAGTGTTGCCAGAATGACCCCGGAGGCTCCTTCGAAATGTACTACTACGGCGTCAAAGAAAGCAGTGGAGCAAACCCACGAGCACTTGTCCCTTAGCAGAGCGAGCATTTCACAGCTGACAGAATCCCCCATGCTCACTGTATGACTCTGAATGCTACGGTTGGGAGGAGGGGGAAGCCAAACTCCTTAATTTCAGGCAGAGCTTATAACGGAGGATTCTGACCTTGCGCCAGTGAAGGGCGGCTGAGCTACATGCCAGGAGGGATGTTCCGCAATTGATAATGGCCGTTCGTTTGGCGCAGAAAGATCCGTGGTGTTGCTGGCTTTTTTTCTTTTTCTTTAAAGAGAGGGGCATTTTATTCTGGGTGTCTTCCCTGCCGCTCTAACCTGGTCAAAATAAGGTGGCAGCCATGAATGTGCACCCAATTTGAGCTCAAACCATTCTGAAACTCAGCAGAGAGAGCATTTGCATCCGTCTCTTGAGAGTCAAGTCAGACTTGAGTTATCTGAAATTAAACTGCTAGCAGAGCTTGGAAAATGGACCTTTAAAAAAAATGACATCTCCCTGCACTTCCAGAATGGTAGGATGTGTAGTGCAAAACTGTTGCTTTTCTCATCTCCTGCACCAATACCAGAGTACCATTAGTCTCCAAAGAAAACATTTCATCCTCTACATCAAATACTTTGAGAGGTGTTAGGGGCAGGTGGAGGGTACGTCCAGTTCAAAAATAACCTTTTGTTCACCTCTTTTTGGAATGCTTTGCCCACTTTGGATTGACCGGCTTCAAAATATTTGTTACAAAGTGAACAAAAAAGCACAGAGACTCCAATCAAAGCAACCAATGCACTACAACACTGGCAGTATGTATTATTTGCTGTATATGTATTTGTTATGTTTTATACAGCATCCTACTTTTCCTCAAATGCTCTTGAGGGTTTTTTTTTCCTGTAAAGTTTTTTCCAGTGTATGGTAATTCCATGAATTAATGATCCTTTAAATGTCCTAAACAACTCTGGCAAACTCAAGGTTGTGTTTCGTTTATTATGTTAAACCCTCTCTTCTTCTCTGGTCTTCCTCTTTTCCTACATGCCCACAACTATTCTAAGCACCCTTATCTTTCCCACTAAGTTCTCTGATGATGTGCCCAAATGCCTCAGTTTTAGTTGATCTAATTTAGCACTCATTAAATTTTTTCTAGGGTTCATGGTATCTGTAAAGCTCTCCTCCAAAACCGTATTTCAAATGAATTAATTTCTTTCCCATCAGATTTCCTCACTGTCCAGTTTTTATGTTTATATATAATAATGAAGACTATATTAGTGTAGATGATCTTGGTCTCTAGTGACATATCTTTACACGTGGAGCTGTTTTCTAGTTCCTTTCTAGCCCTACCAAGTCACTGATGACTGAACCAAGGCATAGAAAATTTCACTTTCTTCGCTGTTGGCATCAAAATACTGCACATGCTTTTTCTGAAGAAATCATTTTTGTCTTAATATTCAACTGCAGTCTTGCTCTGGCATTTTCTTCTTTCACTTTCATTGGGAGTCATTTCAAGTTGTTGATATTTTCTGCCAATATTATGGTGTCATCTGTGTATGTTAGATTATTGATAGTTCTTCCATCAGCATTCAGTCTTCCTTCTCCTGAACCTTATTCACCTTCTCATACTAAATGTTTCATATAAAGATTGATAAGGAGATTAAACAATACCCATATCTGACACTTTAACTTAAGCAGAACAATTTTGTATTCTGTTCTAAGGGTAGCCTCTTGTACAGAGTATAGGTTACACATTAGAACAATCTAAATTTCTTTTTGAATAGTCCAAAGCTACTCATGATCCCATACAGACTTTACTGTAATTATAAATCACAAGACAATCTTCTTTGGAAATTCTTTGGTATGCTCCCATAGCCAGCATACATATAGAATATGACTTATTGTGCTTTAAGGCATTAACCATTGTTTTGTTTTTCAGATTGGGTGAGATTTTTGGTAGATTTGTTTTATCAGGAATCATGTGAATATCAGTAGAATTGCACAACCCCCCTAGTGATTTGTTTATTCCAAATGCTTTGAAAGTAACTTTCTTGTTACTTTCTAAAATGGAAGAATTTTCATCACAAGATTCTCCTTGAAAGAAAGCTCTCCTTCTTGCATCATGTCTGTATAATCCTTCAGTATACTCTTTCCTTCTTCTCTTTAGTTTAGCTTGATCAGATAGTATGCTCCTCTCTTGATCTTTCAGCACAGCAAATAGACATTTAACTTCCCTTTTGATTTCTTTGATTTTATGGGAAAGATAAAAAGATTGCATACAGAGCTCTTCCACACACACCCAGCATTATCCTCATAAGAATTGTGAGAAAGCATCATCAATCACCAGATCACTCCTATGGTCTTGGACCAATCCACTTTTTGTCCATCTGGTGTGTCTCATAGGATAAAAGGGGAGAAGAGGAGGAGGAGGAAGAAGAGGGACATGGATGCTATTTGAGCAATTTAAAGGAAAGGTGGGATATATATTAATGAATTCTTAAAACAAACAGCAGGAGAGAGGATGAGGAATAGCAGCTGCTGGGGAAGAGAAAGGTACCTTTTGGAGTGTTGAGATATCCATGCAGTCAGAGTAGTTGCTACTGGCCACAAGGCTGCACCAGTGATCATACAGTGGCCTGAGGGGCTCCCTGCCAAAAAGAAGAGCAGAGAGGAGAGGGGTTATTTTTCTTTTCTTTTTGGTCAGCATCCTAAGGAGAAGACCCCAACTTACACTTCAAGGCCAAGACCTGAGGGCCTTTTGTTTTCTGCCAAAAAGTGATCAATGGACTACAGTGACCCACCCCCCAGCGCCTATCACAGGGGTTAGGGACCCGATCCGATCTGCAATTATTGAAAATCCGTGATAAGCAGATGTAGGTCGGGGTCAGGCCTGGGGGGGGGGCTAACTGGGGGCTCTTGTACTTATCCCCAGCATGGTGCTGCAAGGGCTTTCCCAGGCCTTCTGGAGGCCCCAAAAGGGCCTCACTGCGAACGAGAAGTGACTTCTGGTAAACCAGAAGTGACCTCCGGGTTGCGAAAAATCATTTCTGAGGCCTCCAGAAGGCCTGGGAAGTCACTTCCAGGCCCGTTTGGGCAGCCCCATTCCTGGAGTAAGTACGGGAGGCCTGAAACGGGCCTTTCCCCTCCTTACCCCAGGGGGCCTTTTTTCATATACTGCAGCCCCATGATATAGCGGGACCGCAGTATATGAACCACGAAAGGGTGGGGGACCACTGTATATTCATGTAAGAATTCACTATTATTACTACCCAACCACCCACCCCCGCTCTCACTCTCTCTCACTCACTCACATACATACAATATTAATGTGACTGCTGCTATACCACTAATTCTGGACTGTATATTATCCCTCATTACTGTAAGCTGCTTTGGGTCCTTTTCCAAGGAGAAAGGCAGGGTAAAAATACTCCCAAATTAATTGATTGGTTAATTAATTAATTAATTGGAAGCAAGGCATGAAAAACAAGGCCTAATGTGAGTAGGTTGAAGAGACCAAGTGTATTTTATTAGAGGAGAGAAAACAAAAATGGTAGAATTCATACCAAAAAGAATGTCAGACAAAAATGAGAAAGAATAAGGTTGCCAACATATCATTCCTTAGATTTCAGGGCCAAAGCATGGGAGGGGAAGAGTTAGATGATTTGTGACGTCACAAGGCAAGCCCTTGGGATATCCCAGAAGCACCAGGCAAGGACTGGGAAGTGAAAGGGGTTCCCCCACCCCACCCCCAGGCTTTGCACTGTTTTATTTATTTATTTATTTATTTATTTATTTATTTATTTATTTATTTATTTATTTATTT
>JAHTLZ010000111.1:14929761-14966503 GCA_023846285.1 Phrynocephalus versicolor | reverse complement strand
ATTTATTTATTTATTTATTTATTTATTTATTTATTTATTTATTTATTTATTTACAAAAAATAGCTGCCCCCCACTACCAAGAAGTCTCTGGGTGGCATACAACAATGTATTAAAAACTATAAAACAATAAAATTATCAAAACTATAAAATACAGTACAGTTAAACACAATGCAATACAAATTATAAAACCAGGCATAAGAGTATGTCAGTGCTATTGAGGTCAATAAAAATGAGAATCCATCTGGGTTTGATGAGTTGCTGAAAATAAGTGACCAGCAGTGGGTCTTCCCAAGACTCCAAGAGGTGAATAGGGGTGCCAGGCCTAAACTTTGGCCAATATATTCAGGAGACAGGGGCCTTATTCAGGAACTAAATTCTCATTATTAGCAATCCACATACTACCACGCCTTACTCGTTCACTCTCATTGCCTCAGGTTCCTGCATAATCCAGAGCAAAACACAGAAGAGGCACAAAGAAAAGTATCACAATAATAATGTCCGATTGGAACAGGAAATGTCCCTCTTCTGTGGAAGAGTTCCGTGCAGGGACTGAAAGGAGAACTGAGAATCCCCAATAAGCATAGAGCTTGAGATTTTTGGAGTTATGCTAGGACTCATGAGACACAGGTTCAAACCCTGGTACAGCTGTGAACACCTTCTGGAGAGGGTGCTGGCAAAACCACTCCTTAAATATCACACTTACCCGGAGAGCCCTATTTGGGTTGCTATAAGTCTGTTTTCACTGGATATGGATAACACATCACACACAATGCAAGTAGGATGTCACTGGATACAGTTTGTACAATTTGGTGGCTCCAAGTCCTGGGAGGAAACATTCCCCATGCCCAAACTTAAAGTTTTTTTCAAATTGCTTCCCAAGATCTTTGCCTGTAACAAAATGTTGCAACACAGACTGCGCACTTCAAGTTTTCAATTATTCCATGTCAACTACTAAGGCTCACAACAGATAATCTAATTTGTGTGACTACAGGGCAAACCTAGTGGGTTGTTTTCTGTTTCCTCTTTCAAGTTTTTTTCTTTTTGCAAAGCATATACTGATGCTGCCAATCCTGTAGGGCCGTAGTTTCAAACCTTGGGTAACCAGGCATTCTTGGACTGCAATTTCCAGAAGCCTCCACCACCAGTTATCCTGGCTGTGGTTTCTGAGAGCTGCAGTCCAATAATGCTTGGGTTACCCAAGGTTTGGAACCACTGCTATAGGATGTCCCCTGATGCCAAATGCATACTAACTGAGCCCCATGGCAGTGGAACTTGATGACTCAGAGGTGGGGTGGGGAGATCCATCCAGTTCGGGTTTTTGTCCGAACTTAGAGCTACCCAAGGTAAACTTATTTGGGAGATACCATCCAGCACCTTAGAAAGCTTCTGTGGGTTTAAAGCCAGGAAAGGTTCTACAAACAGGGGTGGAATTTTCAGTATTTCTTGACTATACATCCCAGAGTTCTCAATTCTGGGAGTTCCACCTGACTTACAGATATCTAAATCTGGCCAGCTGAGACAAAAGCCCTAGATAGAAAGACCTGAAGCCACCAAGCAACTGTATTCACCAAGTCATAACATCAGAGTGACCAGTCTCCATTACCACAAGGTCATTGAACACCCAGCCCTCAACATGGTTTAATCCTGGAACATTGCTTTGATTTCCTTTTTTCCTCACCATTTAGAGACTAAATTGAGCCATTCAGAGATTATGCCAAGCCAAAGCACTTTCACTCCAACCTTCTGGTCTAGCAAGAAGTAAGTGAGAGGGAAATAAATGATGAAGATACATTTGGGGTCACCTAAGAAGGTCACCCAAAGCCAAAATTCTTCCAGTCCCGGCAAATTGGTCTGAAGCATCTCTGCAAACTGCACTCCACTGGAGTAGAAAGGGTCCATGATGAGGAAACTGGGAAAGGATGAAGAGAAGGGTTAGGAGATGCTCCCTAATGGCAGAATCTTGGCAAAGCTAACGCCAAGTGCATCACAAACATCAAGTGGTATTACATCAGTTTGTCTCAGCTTCCTATAAAGAAACTTGGGAATGGTAATTTTGCCAGGTATCCCTACAAACCAGGCCTAGAACCTAGAATGAAACAGGTCAAGCAATGATCACCCTTTTCTGAGAAGGTCTGAGGTTCATAAACCACCCGTCACTTAAGCTTCTGGTCCTCAAATCTCCTGTTCTTTTATGCATTCAAGTGCACATCCACTTGCTGCTAATCCATTTTTTGGCTGAATTCAAGGTGTTGGTTCTAACCTATAAAGCCCTAAATGGCTTGGGACCAAACTACCTTTTAATGATGCAGGCTGCCTTTTAAGGAGAAAGGTGGGGCAAAAATCTTTTAAATGAATAAATAAATAAATATGCATGTGCGCACACACATCCATCTTACATGTTGATCCCAATGTATATGTAGCAGTGAGTGGGGCTAGGCAGAACCACTGAGCTGGGCCCAATCCACTACAAGCACTTCCCACAACAGGCGATGCTGCTAATGGAAATTTTGTGGGCTGCACCTTGCAGACGTCCAAAAAAAAAATTCTTTCCTAAACCCCGCTATAACATGGCTTAGAAAAATCCTAGGAGCATAAAGACTGTCCATGTATAATGAGTAAGACATGTGCATTTTCTCTGATTTTTAAGACATTATTCTAAGATGTTCAAGCAAGATCCCACTTCACCACCACACATACTTAACAAATGGCACCCAAGTTGTTGTCCACCAAGTTGTCCTCAATCAATAAACTAAAGTAATTACATGGCATTTTAAAGAAAACCAAAGCCAAATTAAAACATAGTCATATTTAAGAGCAGGTACTGTATCTTGAAATCTGAATATAAACTCCACTGATTTCCTTGAGCCTGGTCCAGTTCTATCCAGTTCTCTTCTTTACAATCTCCTCCTCACAATAACCGGGTAAAGAAGGCCAAGCAGAATTGCCCTCCTCTGTTGAAGATATGTGTGATGTACCCAAGCAGCAGAGCTAAGACAAGTGGAAGATTTTCCTTTAGCTACAGTTCCCAGCTATTGTCGCTGGCTGATTCTCGGACATACGCTGTATTTAAAACAAAAAGGTAGCCAAACTCGAATGCCAGAATATCGTGAGCAAAGCCACGTCGAGAGTTCATGGCTGGGGCAAGACCCAAAAAAGGATCTTCCGGACTCCTTTGAAGATCCGAAATGCGACGTTATGCCCACCGCGGTCTGATTTCTGCATAAGCGGCCCCCGAACAGAACTACAATTCCCAAGATTCTTGGGCGCAAGTGTGTGTGGGGGGGGGGAGAGGTGAAACCAGGACAAAGCCACTGCAAATGAAGACTCTTTAAGAAACTCAAGAAGCAACATTTGCTAGACTTCTTAAAATGGCCCTTTTTCTTGAACGTGATTCCCGGGACCAAGATGCTAAAATATTTATATGACTAAGTGATCGGCAGAAAGGGTATTTCAAAGTCTCCCACTGGAACCCTGCAGTTTACACTAAGTTTAACTGATTAAAATAATACATTTTAACCCCCCATCACTACAGCAAGGAACAAGGATATGTAACGACCTACCCTTTCTTCCTCCTTTTCTTTCTCCCCCAGATTGCTTTTTACGTTCCTCTTTCCTCCCTATTTTGCTCTCTTTCCTTTCCCATCTCCCTTCCCATTCTTTCCACGCCCCTCCTCTCGTTACCTGCAATTGCCAGCATCCGTTTGCCCGCCACAATGAACACGCGAAATACATTTCCCAGAAGTCCTAGAGGCGTTGAGGGGGGGAAAGGAACCGGTATCCGGTTTGGTTACTGGATGAAGGATTGGTGGACGTAACTTCCCTCATTTTCTCGATATCAGTTGGTTCTATTTCAGGAATGATGGTATCCATTCCTGATGTAATCTTTTTAGGAGGCCTGTATTTCCTTACAATTACCCCAAAACTATTACCTCAAGAAGTGCATTTAAATTCTTCCTAGCACTTGTCTCTGTATCCAGGCTGAGTTTCATCCCTGACTCCTTACTTTGCCAAGACTATTATCTCAGGTCACTGCACCAATATACTGTACAGTATTATTAGTCTTCTTCAGATCTTAGTTGAGAATTACTCTGATTGACAAGTTGACAGACCCCTTTCTCTCAAATGCTAAACTCCATCACTGACTAAGGATGGCAGCTCCTGGGTCTTTAAATCTCCCTGGATTTTCAGATTCCACGGCACTGCCACCAATTCTGTGAACAGCCCCAGCCCAGGCTTGTGACCTTTTAAAACATCTTTCTACAACTATACGTCCAAAGAAGTGGACGTGTCCACGAAAGCTTACATTAAAATATAATAGTGTTCAAGGTGCCACGTTTTTGTTTTTTGTTTTGTTTTGTTTCTTTGATTTTTGCCTGGAATTCTTTCCATTAATGTGTTTGATGCACATCATTAACCACATCAGAACAGAATGTTAAAACAAATGAAAATGTTTTATTACACAGGAAAATCAAGTTGGGAACAGATTTAAGCTCAAGTTTTCCTCCAGATATGAAAACCCAACAGCCACCTCTTTTCTTCAATTACTCCTTTTGTTTCTTCCCTCCAGCCCCCTCCTCCATCAGGCTCTAGGACAGCCTGACTACACGCATGGCCAATCTCCTTGCTTCCTTGTTTAGCCTGTGGAAGTTTTGTTAGTCTGTGAAACTCCCTGCTACAGGATGTGGTGATGGCATCTGGCCTGGATGCCTTCAAAAGGGGATTGGGCAAATTCCTGGAGGAAAAGTCCATCACAGGTTACAAACCATGATAGAGATGTGTAATCGCCAGGCTTAAAACCGGGGTACTTCAAGGGCCAGATGCAGGGGAGTGGTTTCAGGAAACAGGCATCTAGTCTTGTGCGCTCCCAGATGCATCTGGTGGGGCCACTGTGAGATACAGGAAGCTGGACTAGATGGGCCTTTGGCCAGATCCAGCATGGCTCTTCTCATGTTCTTAGGTTGATTGGTCAGGGTTCTTGTGACACTTGCAAACGAATAAAATTGTACTGAATAAGATGTAGAACACCATCAAGTTCCTTTTACTGTACATGTTCATGATTTTCAAAAAGGCTGATGGAGACATGTTAAAACAGCAATGCTTTTGGCCAACTCACAGGAAATGGCCGCTGACAAGATGATGTCAAAGGCAGGCTGTTGGAGGAGGCAGCTCAGTTTTCCAGGTTGTCCAAGAAATAGCAAGAAGGAAAGGAAGCAAAGGACATAGATGATGAATTGTAGTTGAGGTCCTAATCAAGACACCCTGACGTCTTCTAGGAACCACAGCAAGGTGTCACCAGCTTTCTCTCACTCTCTCTTACTATGCGATGCGTCAAGAGAGAGCATCACATGCTAGTTCTCACATTAGTTCAAAAACATACACACACACCAGCAGGAAAGCCCCTTGGAACCTCAGGGTGGTGGTTGTGGGTTTGTTTGTTTGTTTGTTTATTGTATTTTTAACCCGCCCAAGATAGCTATTTTCATGCTCCAAGTCACTCTTATTTCATCCTATTACCAATCAAAACCCCTAGCACTGGAAAACATTTTGGGACATGTGTTGACTAAGAAGAAAATTCAGAGTGGAATTTAAACAAGCAAGAAAAAATGGAGAGGAAAAAAGAAATGGGGTGTGGAGGAGAGATAGCAGTGTTGACTATAGAAAAAAATAGTCCACTATTAGAAGCACAACATCTTTACAACCACAGGATCACAAAAACACATGCAAATTCATTCCATAGTTCCATACGTTAATGAATGTAAGCACACAGTGCAAATACTGTACACTACAGCCTTTTTTTTAAAGGGGGGAGTGGACATTCCAGGAAATAAGACTGAAATGCCATAGCAAATCCTGGGAGGCAAGCTCCAGCGGGCGTTACACTCCAATGCCCATCATCCTTTCCTGACGGCAACACTGTTCAGGGTTGATAGGCCTTGCACTCCACCAACTTCTGGAGGGCCACAAACTGCCCGTCCTTCTCCTCATTTTCTTTCCTTGAGAGTTAAGTCCCAGAAATGGGGTGGGACTGGCCTCTGATTAAAGCTGCAGGGGAAGCATGACCACGACAAGCATCCCTTGCAATCGTCCTCCCTTTCCTTTTAAGAGGCTTATTTTACGCATAGGTCCTAGGGGCGTGATGGCTCACTCGACTAAACTGTCGGCTGCAAAGTAGGCAGCCCGGCAGTTTGAATCCCGGGTGCCATGCAGTGGAGCGCGCTCCCGTTGCTAACCCCAGCTCCTGCCAACCTAGCCGTTAGAAAACATGTAAATGCAAGTAGATCAATAGGTACCAGTGCAAAATGAGGGAAGGTAAAACAGTGTTTCCTTGCAGCCCTGCCGGCCACATGGCCATGGACTTGCACAACACTGGCTCTTCGGTTTGAATATGGATACGACTAACACGCATGTGCGAGGGGAACCTTTACCTTTACGCACAGGAGGCAAAGCCTCCGCTTCCTCGCGTTCTGGCCCCGCCCACTCCCTTGTCCCCGCCCTCTCTTCTTTGCCCCGCCTCCTTGAAATCGGCCCGCGCTTCCCTTTCCTCTTCGTCCCTTTCCCAGAGAGAACCTCCGCCCCTTCCGCCAGCCAACCACGTGTGGCCGAGCGCGCTGACGCCACTTGCGTGCGTGCTTGGGTGAGGGAGGGGCCGACGTACAGGCGGGGCGCCGTCGCCTAGGCCACGCCTCGTCCTTTTTTTTTTCCGCCTAGGGCTGAACCAGCCAGGCGGCTGAAAGGCAGGGAGGGAGCGCGCCGGGGTGGGACGCGGCGGCCCCCTTTCCCCCCGGGCCTCCCTTTCTCCTCGCCTCCTCAGCGGAGGGGGTGGCTGCTGCTGCTGCTGCTGCGGCCTAGCGGGCGCGAAGGGTGCCCGCTGCTGCTCCTGCCGCCG
The DNA here is from genome assembly GCA_023846285.1 of Phrynocephalus versicolor. Classification (NCBI taxonomy): domain Eukaryota; kingdom Metazoa; phylum Chordata; class Lepidosauria; order Squamata; family Agamidae; genus Phrynocephalus; species Phrynocephalus versicolor. The sequence continues at coordinate 14,959,617 of JAHTLZ010000111.1, read as the reverse complement.
CCGCCTGGGCCTGAAACAAGATGGCGGCGCCGAGCGAGTACTTCAGTGTGGGCAGCCAGGTGTCGTGCCGGACTTGCCAGGAGCAGCGCCTGCAGGGCGAGGTGGTGGCCTTCGACTACCCCAGCAAGATGTTGGCGCTCAGTATCCTCACCGGAAGAAGGGGGGAAAGAAAGGAAGGGGGCTTCGGGAGGGCAAAAGCGGCACGAAGGAGGGAGTGCGGGGTGAGGTTGGGGGGGGGAGGATGCCGGGCCCCGGCCGGCCGGCCTGCGAGTGGGCTTCTGGCCGTGGAGGGAAACGTTGGGACGGGCGTCGGGGGTGGAGAAGGGCTTCCCGGTGGCTGGAGGGAGCCTCCCGGGGCTTCACGTTGGAGGGAGGGAAGGGAAACCACCGGCGTGGTTTGTCCAGGAAGGGGAAAGGGTTGGTGGAGGGGGAAAGGATGTGTGAAGCTTACGTGCCGTCCGGCCTGCAGGTGCTGGTCGATCCAGGGCCAAGCCAAACGCGAGATTTAATTGTGCAGAGGAAGAGGGAGCACGAAGGCGGGGAAGATGCTTGGTTGGGCAGGGAGAGGCCTACCGTGGGGATATTGACAGGAGAGGAGGAATGGGGTGCCTCGTGGTGCGCGTGAAGAGGAAGACAGGGGTATTTTGTTTTATTTGGTGACATTGGGGAAATGTTGGAACGGAGAGGAAGGAGGGATGTAGGGAGAAGCTGCAGCGGAGACCAGCGAGAGTGTTGGTGAGGGAGCTGCCCTAAGCCAAGGGTCAACCATGTGTGGTCCACCGGATGTTGAACTCGACCTTCCACTGGCCCAGATTTTCCTTTTCAATGTTGCTTTGCAATTATTTCTTTGGTTAATATGTCCAGGTTTGCACTGTGGGATTATATAATGTTTGATACTGCTGTCATCAAGGGATGATCTTTTGTCAGCTTCAGGGTATATTCTAGCTCCTTTTGTCTATTAATGCTGTTAGATGCCCCTCAATTCCTTGTTCTCAAATACTTGAACATGTTTTAATTGTAATGGACTGTATATTATCCCTCATTACTGTAAGCCGCCTTGGGTCCTTTTCCAAGGAGTAAGGTGGGGTAAAAATACTCTAAAATAAATAAAAATAAATTTTATAAATTAGAGTGGAATAGGTATAGGAAAAGGGTTAATGTACTGTATTTTTTCATGTATAAGACTATATTTTTTTTCTAAAACGATTAGACTAAAAGTTTAGAGTCATCTTATACACAGAAGTAAGCCAGTGAGGGAACTACACAGTAGAGAAACTGTTATTTCAGGCTGGAAATTTGGGGAAGCACCCTATAAATGGAAAAATATGGTATGCGTGAGGAACCTTCACAAGATCCTGGGGTCTATGTAGAGTTCATTGGGGATCTGTGAATCTAGTATGTGATTAGTAGCAAAAATACTCTATGGAACTAAAAGAATTGACTTAAGGGAGTTGGATGGGCTGCTGTTTTTTTCATACATGGCTGAGGGCAGGATCCTGAGTGCTTAGTATTCTTTATCCACTATGGCAGCAATGCTAGGCATGAGAGTGGAAGAACCACTTTTCTTTTGTGCATGTTGGTATCTTTATGTAGATGAGAGGAGTTGATTGCAAGGTTGCTGAATTTCAGGATGTTAACATTGGCATCAGAATTTACTCTGGTTAATATTAGTGTCAGTGAACCATGGCCTACAGCTAAAGCATTTAGAGGGGAGGATGGATTTGTAGCAATAGTCTGCTTTCTATCTATACTGGTTTCTGTGTCCGCCTCAAGAAATAATTACTCTGTGTTTGTTTTCTTTTGTTTCTTGCATTTGCATGGTAATAGAGAAGGTCATAGGGAAAAAAACACAAATCTGGGATGAGGGAGCTTCAGGATAGATGGAAGTGCTCCTTGGCATAGCACATGATAAAACAAAATCATCACTGCCACAAGACGTGAACACCATCAATGATGTTGATTGTAAAAGAGGATGAGATAAATTCATTGAAGATGGCTGCCAAGAGTAACAAATTGGGATAAATACTTCCTCTTAAGACTAGAAGCATTTTGCTTTCTAGTTGCTCTGAAATGAGCAGGAGAAGGCTGTTGATCTCATGTCTTTCTTATAGATTTTCATTTGGCCTATCACTTGGGGAAACAGGATGCTGAGGAACATAAGACTTGAGTTAGATTTAATAGCTCTCATTAGAGTGTCACAGTTAACAGTGATACACTTCTTTTGGTGTATCTGATACCTTACTAAAAGTAATAAATGGCAAGAAGCATTTGTATCAGTTCATATTTATGTATTTATATGTCTGGAGCAATTTGAGTGATAAAGCTGGCAGACCAGAGAAATGAATGGGTACCTAATCATTTTCATCATATTAATGCCAGTGTTACTAGTCCCAACAAGAGTAGATCCAGTAACTGAAATCCATCAGTAAGTTGCAATTAGAGTAGATCCATTAATTCACTTGGGCTTTGGTGAGTCAGCTCTTGCAAGTTCAGTTGATTCAAGCTGCTTCCTCTAGCTGTGACATACTCCTGGATTTGAATCACTGAATCCATTCAACAGTTATGTAAATCCTATTGGGCTAGTGGGTTTACTGTAGCTGGCGCTAGCAGTACAACACTGGCCATATTAATCCCATTTCACCTATTACAAAGTTGGACCTGCATTAGCTTTCCTGGTATTTAGCCTGACTGGATGCTTGCATGAACTAACTCTCCACTGCTTGTGCTTGGGACACTTAGACGATGCTTTCCATTAACCTTCCAAACTGGTAGAGAACCCAGCATGCATCATTCACAGCTGAATCATGGGTTGAAAAAAATAGGAGCTGTAACTCAGCACTTCAGGGGATACCAGCCTGGAGAAGTCTGGTTTGTTGTATGGTGTTGCCCTCTCCATTTTGCAAACATAAGTGTCTTATTTCTGGTACAGAGTGTCGGTAATCAATTGTACCTACAGTGTAGGCAGTCACAAAGCTCTCTCGTGAAACCAGTGCAGAAACTATGAGAATTCTTAGTTGACAATCAAACACTGCAGGTCCATATACTGGTTTTTTCAAATTGAGTTCAATAATTTTTTTTTAATCATGAGGTGCTGATTTCTATATTTGTGGTGTTATTTCCTTAACGACCTTGTTCTTCAGAATGTCCTTCTTCAAGTGGCAAAGCTAACCATGCAGATATCTTGCTTATAAACCTACAGTATGTTTCACAAGTGGACGTAATTAATGACCGTGCAGAAACTCCCCCACCTTTAGCTTCACTCAATGTTAGCAAGGTAAGACTATTTTGTAAAGCAATTTTCTCTGTCAGCAAGAGTTCTGAACAGCAGTTACAAACTGTGAATGAAATGTTTTCTTGATGTGTTTTACCAAGCTCATTGTTTCATGACTCTGACACTGGCAGCCATATTTTTGTCCTTCACTTAGCACTCATCCTGAAGGAGCAGTTTCCTCACCACTGTTTTTATCTTTTCCAGTTATCTTAATTGTTAATAATGACTTAGTCTGTAACTGGCTACATACTTAATAGGCCACAGCCTTTGTTTTAAACCCTTGCAGTCTTACAGTTGAAGACAATGTGGATTCTAATTGCTGAAATCTAGATTTGACTGATGCACTTAGATCTTCTTGGTTATGGCTGAAATGGGAGTTGATGTGCTTGCCAAGAGGGCTGTGACTACTCGCTGAGCAGTTTATTTCGTTTTGGATTACTGCTTGCAATGGCTTTTGCATGCCCCAGGCTTAATACAACAGTGACAACTTAACTACCCTACAGATATTTGTTTACAAAGGTGTAATTTGCTTGGTGGATTTGCTCCTTGTGCCCGATGGAAATCTACCTTTCAGAACAAGAAGACCAAATATGTGTGGGAGGAACACTTTTCTACCACCCCTGCCTCATTGAGGAAGGCTGGCTTATCTAAAAGAGCCTTTCTTGCCAAATTTAATGGATAAAATGGAACAAGAGAGACAGTGGTTAACAATACACTCTTTTGGAAATAACAATTAGTTCTTGCTGAAGAAAGAAGCCTGTATTTTTGGGCTAGGCCAAGGGAGGCCAGTATTTCTAGTTGATTACCTAAATCATGTTTTTGAGTAATCTTTATCTCCCATCACGTCTAATGTTGGCAGACATCGCCTCTGCCCTGTGATGACATACGGACAATGTCTTGTCAGCTGCAGCCCTTCCCTTGTTTCCCATTCTCTCCATTTAAGAAGCATCTCATGACTTTTAAATCTTGTAATTCTCCATAACTGTTGTCTGCTGTGCATTCTTGCGAGGTTATTTCAGATGGCTTGAGGGCTTCAGGTCGTGAAATGAGGTTTGTCACATCTGTCATCTGGGCGTTGTTTTCCTGGGAACAGAACTCCCATTTAAGGGTTGGGTGATTGCTGGTGTTTGTGGTCTAAGATTAAAATCTTTTTATCCCTCTTTTACTGTTGTTATTATTTCCAGCTTGCAAACAAAGCACGGATGGAGAAGGAAGAAAAGCTGAGCCAGGCATATGCAATTAGTGCTGGGGTTTCTTTGGAAGGACAGCAACTTTTCCAGACTATACACAAGACGTAAGTATTAGTCATGAGAGGAAGAATATGAGTTAGAAGGTAGCCAGAGAGCTGTACCAGATTACTGAACACCAGAATGGAGGTCAGATGTGTTTGTCTCTCTCAAAAGTTTCATGATTCTGCTGGATGTTAAAGTAAGCTTATATGTTTTTCTGGCTCTCTGGAGAACCTGGGTATCCTGAGAGCAAAATGTTACACTTCTCAGTCTCCACTTCTGTTTGAAGTGGAATATGCTGGGGATTCTGAGTGTGTGTAATTTGGGTTATGGTGTAAAATTTGCCAGCTTCCTGGATGCAAAATAGACATTGTTTGGGGCCATAGCCCATGGGGCCCAGAAGATCACTGAAGAGTCTGTGAAGAAAGAAAAATGTTGTAGGGCTTATTAATACAACACAGCATATACATGCCCAGTTTTGAAATTGTGTTCCTGAAGGAATTGTATTAATTGTACTGTACTTCATAAAGCTATTGTTTTTTTAGCCTAGTTGTGGAGCAGCTAATTTGACTGCTGTGTCACCTATCAAGGGCAAAGACTAAAAGCAAGAGTCTTGCATAGCAAAAAGTTACTGTACAGCAGAAAGTGTGTAATAGAGCTTGTGAAGGCAAAGAGGAAATTAGCATCAAGAATAGAGTATAGAACTGCAGAGGATACTGCTCCTCAAAGCAGTGGTATGCAGTATGTCAAATACAACAAGCAATAGTTACACCTGACAGCAGCTAGCTATAATCTGATAATTGGCATCATACACATTTCCTGATAGTGTGAAAATTCCTCTTGGATTTAAATGCTCAGAATGTTTCTAAGACTATTGGCCAAATACCACATTCTTAAGCAGTGAATATTTCTACATATCATACCTGCGCATAGTAATAGAATTTTATGTGCACTTCTTGTCCTCTGATGTCACTGTATCTTCAGAGATTTTGAAACTGTTGTGAATTGCCTGTAAATACTAATCCCAAATGAATGCCCAATGATTTCTCCAAATGTGGTAGTGCTTCTGAAGATTCCAGAGCTGTTCAGCAGAAATACTGAAACACATTTATAGCCAAGAGGATATATCTGAAGATTTGATTTATATTTGAGGTTTGAGTATTCTATATTTTGAGGTTCCTCAAAATATAAGAAGATTTGAGTATTGTTTGTAGATCATGTTCATTAACACTTTTAGCTGTTGGACTACCTCTGGGTAGAGGGCGGCATACAAGCTAAATAAATAAATAAATAAATAAATAAATTGGTTGTCAGAAGTGAAAATGCCTAAGCACCCTGCAAGCCTACTATACAGTGTATCTAAAAAGGATGATAGTTTATCACAATGTTCAGAACAAATGGATCATATACACTGATCCAGTACTGATTCTGGGATACATTGTATCATAGTCTTGATTGAGTAATAGTCTAGCTAGCCTACTTTAATCATAGAACAGAATATTTCCTGGGTTTCCTTGTTACCTGTACTTTGGAGCAAAGCTGTCAACCTGATGCTCTCAAGTACATGGTGAGCTTGTGGCTGCAAAAGGAGCCTTGGTATATTCTGTACTAATGAACCTGCACAAAATTCAGCATGTGGTTCACAGAGGTCTCCTTGCTTAATGTTGCCGATGTTTTACTTACACTAGGAGGAAATAGTTCTCGCGCTCCAGCTTCCAATGTGTCTTAATCTAGTCTTAAATCTAGTAAGGCTTCTAAATACAGCAGTACCTCCGTATACGAAATTAATGTGTCCTCCGGTATGCTTCGTCAAGCGGAAATTTCATAAACCAGAAACACACAGGGTCACATTGCATCCTGGAAAAGGAAATGCTTTGAAAATAGTTATAAACTGCATTTTTTCAGAAAAAATACTTTGTAAACAGAGACATTTTTGATGGATTTCCTTTTGTGAAGCAAAAAATTTGTTAACTGAGGTGTTCAGAAACTGGGGTACCACTTTAAGTAGATATGAAGCCTATAAGTAAACCACTCTGAGAGACAAAAGACCATAAGTGTGCTTCCTGGAGTTCTTGAGTGGCTGAGCTATCATGGCATGTTAATACTGCTGCAGAGCCCCTTTTTCGGCACAACGTAATCCTTTTTTTCTGAGTTTTCTTCTTGGTTCCACATATTTCTATTTCTTGAGTGTTATTATCCTCTGTTGCCTTCTCCAGCTTTGTTACGCTTTTTTTGGACTACAACTTCTAGAAATCTTAAGTCAGTGGGGGCCAATGGAAATTGTAGTCCCGGAAGTAGTTTTTCTAAGCATGGTGCATCCTGAGCATCAAAGTGGGACTGGAACTGCCACCTGTGCCCTTCTTGCCTTCTGTAATGTGGGCCACTGATCTGGTGACCCTGGTGGTTCATTTGCTGTTAAAATTAATGGATCCTATGTTGTTTCTTCTAGTATTAAAGATTGTAAATGGCAAGAGAAGAATATAGTCGTGATGGAAGAAGTTGTCATTGCCCCTCCCTACCAAGTGGAAAACTGTAAAGGCAAAGAAGGGAGTGCCCTAAGTCATGTACGCAAAATAGTAAGTAGACAAAGATTGGAGGACAAGGGATAGGGAAGAATAAACGTGGGATGACAGTTCAAAGCCAGTAATGGCAAAATAAGGCTGACCTCTTCCAAATCCTAAATAAGCTATCTGTATTGCTATTGGCTTTTATCTAGTCTTAAGAGTGCCTTAATGATCTCTCCAAAAGATTCACATTTCCTCAGGTGGTAGTCTTATTCAGTGAAGAGAATGAGATTTTCTATTTACAAGTTGGTAATTATGTGCTGTCAAGTCAATTCTGACTTATGGTGGCCCTCCCAGGGATTTTAAAGTATAATTTGAAGCAGTTTATCATTTTCTCCATATGGTAGTACTCTGGACCTCTGCAATTTGCCCAATGCCATAGGAATGTCAGGGTGTATAAATCCACCAGCCACACATACTCTTGGTGCTTTTGGCAAGTCTCCTTGTGGGAAGTTTGGTGAGGATGCGAGCTCGCTGCCCCTGACTTGGTAGCTTGTGTTCCAGCCAAACTAGCTCTTCTCATTGCTAGAGTGACAATCAAAATGTTAGATTTCTGGAGTGGCCAAATTCAAGAAATGTAAGCAGCAGCAGTGGTTTTTCTAGAGAAGCAGAACTCTATGATAACATCTAATTTCAACATCCCATGCATGCATTCCTACAATATACAGTGGTACCCAGACTTAGGAGATTAATCCATTCCGAGCAAACACTCTTAAGTCAGTTAACTCATAAGTCGGGGAGCGGTTCCCCATAGAAATGCATTGAAATTCAGTTAATCCGTTCCGGACGAACGGATTTCAACGCATTCCTATGGGAAACCGCTTTAAACATCGCCCATCGCTTCTCCGTCACGGGGGCCAGGAGACGTGGCGGACGATGTTTGAAATGCCTTCCTGTCACGTAGGCAAATGCTGCCTCCGTGACTGGAAAGCATTTCAAATCGTGCGCGCAGCTTCTCCCCCTTTGCAGGAGTGGTGGTTGGGAGAAGCTGTGCACGCAATTCCCCCCCCCCCCCAGCCAGCTGCTTCGGGCCAGCACTCCCCAGCCATCTCCATTGAAATGCATTGGCCCCCGTGGAGGGAGGGGGAGTGGCGCACCACTTCAGAATTGCCTTCCAGTCACCGAGGCAGCCTTTGCCTCCGTGACTCGAAGGTAATTCAAATACCAACTCCCCACCCCACCCGGTGTTCGCAAGACAGGGAATCCCGAACTTGCTCGTAAGCAGCTGGTGGGGGGGGGAGCACTGAAGAGCCCTCATAAGTTGAGATTTTCATATGTTGGACACATCATAAATTGGGGTGCCACTGTACTTTCTTCAACTACATTGTAAGAAAATTATTGAGAAACATTTATTGTATGTGGCCTGAGAAGAAAGTTCTTAAAAATAGTTCATGTGTAGCCTGTCCTCTTTTGAAAACATCTATGCTCTGCTTCCTAGGATTTAGCACTGCTTGCTGATAATTAGTTGCCCTGTAAATACAGTGGACCTTTGTATAACAAACGGTTTGCATAACATAAAATCTGTACAACATAAAAAATTCCGGAGATAGGGGAAATTTGCTTAACAGAATCGCCTATGGGGCAATTAGAGATTGATCCATTTTCAATACATTCCTATGGGATATTTGTATAAAGGAAATTTTACTTAACAGAATTTCATTTGGAATGAATTAATTCCTTTATACAAGGTACCACTGTATAGCCTTATTCAACTAAGCTGGGGAAGTCTGCAGATGTCTTGGGTCACAATTCCTATTTGCCTTTAATCAGCATGGTGGTCTAAAAACTTCTGGGGCTGGGCTGGGATGAGTGTGGTTTTTACATGTCCGCCAAAGGCTTAACATTGGTACTCTCTTGCCCTCAACTTTTTGGTTAAACATCTTCATGTACCCCTTAGGAAGCAGGGCAGCTTCCCTGCTGTTTCTCCCACCCACCTGCCCAAAATTGCTTTATGCTCAGGCTAGGTGTTTTATTAATAACCAGAGGTGCCCAGCAGTCACTAACAGTTTTGGAAAGAGACTCTTCCCTAGCCCAATGGAAACCAAGGTGGACTTCAAAAAAAGGGGGGGGGGGACAAAGTTGCCCCCTGCATATTCTAGAGCAGTGGTTCTCAACCTGTGGGTCCTCAGATGTTCCTGAACTGCAACTTCCTGAAATCACTTCCAGTACAGCGAGTGGTGGAGGCTTCTGGGAGTTTTAGTCCAGGAACATCTGGGGAGCCACAGGTTGATAACCACTGTTTTAGAGCAGTGGTGGTGAAGCTTCGGCACTCCAGATGTTTTGGACCACAATTTCCATAGTCCTTTGTCTTTGGCAGTACAGGCTTGGAATTCTGGGAGTTGTGGTCCAAAACATCTGGAGTGCTGAAGTTTCGCCATCACTGTTCTAGAGGATGCTGGGGGTGTATTTAAGCTAATTGGGAAAAACCTTGAAGGGGTAGTAGAGTGAGTGCAGTCCCCAGAATTATAAAGGGGTATTTATTTATTTATTTATTTATTTATTTATTTATTTATTTATTTATTTATTTATTTATTTATTTATTTATTATTTGCATTTATATACCGCCCCCATTTCCCAAAGGAACTCTGGGCGGTTCACACAAAAAGCTTAAAAACAAACATCAATAAGACAATATAAATGGTATGTATGTGTGACTTCAGCTCTCAAGATGTTGCCTACCCCTAAGACTTTCCCTGTGTTTGCTGCTTACCATACTGAATATAATCAGGATTAACACCTTCATTTTCTTGTCCTCTTCCATCCAGGTTGAGAAACATTTTAGAGATGTTGAAAGCCAAAAGGTGATGCAGCGTTCACAAGTGCAGCCAACACAGAAGGAAAGCGCCCTCTCATCCTGAGTCCCACCTGCCCTTCCTGGTTGCGACAGATTGCTCCTGCGGGGGGTGGGGGTGGGGGGAACCCTTCGAACACGCAGCAGTGGATGACAAAGACTTCTTTTTTTTTCAAAAAGAGGTCAGGGGAGGGCAGAGGGGTTCCACTTCTTTTTTTGCGGTGGCCCTATAATGATGGGACCCACAGCTTCTGGACTTTAGACTTCAAAAATAAGAGAATAATTTAAAAACTCATTCATTACTTGACTAACAGACTCTTTACTTTTGCCCACCAGATTTCCCCCCACCCGCCCCAGAACAGTCAGCTGTCTTGTATTTGAAGATTTTTTCTCCCTCCCAGAAATCTTTTCTTTTTTTTTAAAGCTTTACTGAAATCAGTTCCATGCCATCTTCATTCCTCCTGTACCATGCATAGGAGAATTCAATTCCCCACTTGTCCTATTAAAACATAGAGAAAACAGAAAATAACAAGCTGACTGGTAATGTAATCGGGACCTATGTGTGACTGGCGATCTCTCATTTTGGGTTTTTTTTTTTTTGTTTGCACAGGGCAAGGCTTGAATTAGCCTTATTTTTCTTATCTCAAAATATATATATAATAAATATATATATAAGATGACCTTTAAATATTTTCTGCTTCTTGCAGTACTCTCAGCAGGGATCATGGCAGAAAACAAAACAAAAAAATGCAAATGCATATTTCTCTGCTAATCAAGCAAGCCTTTTGCAGGTGGCATTTTTAATGTGTAACTCTGAAGATTACCCTAGTGTAAAAGCTAGGGCTTTTATCGGGGCCCATAGCCTGTGGCAGGGGAACGCACATGGGTTGCAGGTTTTTTTCCCCATGCTCTTTCACAAGTTGAGCTTGTATGTTCCTTTACTTTTTCCTTAAATTGAGTCTCGGGGAATGCTGCTGTTTTGGAGCTGCTGAGCAACAACCTATGGTACTCTTGGGAGTAATTTTATTCTCTCAAAAGATATGAAAACTTGAGGTTCTCATAGCTTCCCTGTTGTTCGCGGGCTGTTCCTCCGGCCATACCAAAGCACTCCTGGGTCTTTCTGTAGGTCAAGGTTGCTTGGGTGAAGCCTGTGGCCAACAAAGGTATATCTTGCACCTTGTATCCCAACCTGGTGTTGGAAGGAGACATGAAGGTTTAGAATAAGTCCATCCATGGTTGCGCTCAGCTTTACTGGCCTTTTCCCCACTCTAAAATAAACCGTTCTGAAGAGAGAAAGGGGTGTGGATGACCTGGGATCCTTTTGGTTTTGAGAGATGCACTTTTTTGTTGCTCCTCCTGGCAGTGGTGCCTAGTTATATCAAAGCAGTTTTCCTATGCTCCTCTGTTTGAATACATGTCCATCAGGCACAGTAGCCATTACTGAGAGACTTAAAATGTAAAGTTTTGAGGGAAACCATCTCCCTGCTGTGAGTAGCAAAGAGCTACTTGCAGAACACCACCCTCTGTTCAAGAAGTGTTCCCACCCAGAACGCTGGTGTTCATGATTTCTAGCTTGCAATTCTGGGGTACATTTCAGTACTCAGAGTGTTCCGACCATCTTTTAATCTCAAAGGTCCTAGTCACAGAGTCGTCTTCACTGATACTGAATCTGTCTGATCCACATCTCTGAGGCTGACTGCTCTCCATAAACATCCTTGCCTTGGAATTTTTTTTCCAGGGAATAAATGGATTTTGATTTGGACAACAGGTCAGTTTACAGAGGACTTTTTCTTGCCATGATCTCTTCTTCCCTCCCTCCCCCTTTTTTTTAAATAAATGGATCAAATTTTAAATAATTCAAGCCCTGCCTTTCAGAATGGAGGGACTTTTTTTTTTAGTACTGTCTAGCAAAACCAATAAAAACCCAGAATTTTTTTAACCATCAAATAGGCATGTGTTGGTGGTTTTCTGTCTTTGAGGGCTTGGGGGTAGGGGGTGGTTGGGAATGAAAGGATAAGGGTCCAATCAGAGAACCAAGCACCAAAAGGCAGTCCTTCTGCAAATTAAGCAATGCTCCTACAGATGTGTCAGATACACAGTGCCATCTATGCAGAGTTTCTTTTTTTCTTTTTTTTCAACCTGAACACTAGAATCACAAGTGCTTATGTCTGGACATTGCTTCTTACACATTTAGTACATGCACTCCATTTTTCCTCTCATGGATTATTTTCCTGGGTTGTCTTCTTTATAAAACACATTAAGATGTTAATGCATTCCACCAGAAATGGGAACATACATTTGCACAATAAGTACATATCTTTTTCTGTCGTTTTCTCTGGAGAAGATCCATACATTCCATTTAGGGGAAATACTGCTGCAGCACATTCTACACCCTTGGATATATGTCCCTTATACCGTTTCATTTCTACAAACCCCTACCTGAGTTAGGTCTTTCTTATGTCTTGCTGAAAATCATTTGGTGAGAGAAAACAAGGTAGCTCCATATTGATTGCGGGAGGAGGAATGCAGATTACAATGTGGTAGGAAATGTGGAATTCATCAGAGTTCTGGATGAAAGCAAAAAAACTTCCAAATCCATGTTCTTCATGGATTACAATATTTTTAAAGATATTGGTGAGTGAGCGTACTACATTTGTTGGTGTGGGCTATAGTTGATGTTGGTTCTCTTCATCTTCAGAAAGGCCTGTGTTAATGCAACATTTTTACAGTCATGGTGAATTCCACGTTCTGCTGAGAACTTCAGATGATAGAAAGTCTGCAGTCCACCCAGTATGGAAGTTAGCATTTCCCCAAGAAGGGGTTGGCATTGTGTCTTGCTTTGACCATGTGTTGACTGAAGTTGAATAATTTCAGTTACAAGAAGAGGTACAAACTCAGATAAGCTCAAAAGAACTTGCCCTTCATTTGCTGCTCCTGCACAGATGCTCTGATACTCATAACTAAATCAAAGTGACCATGTTCCAAGGCATGGTCCAGAAGGATAAAAGTTCTTGTCTGTTCTCAAATGAAGGGTGTGACGGGTATTACATTACTAAATAAAATCATAAACAAGATAGCTTTTGATCTCGTATGGGTCTTCATCTGCCTGGACACCACAGAGATGTGGATGCTGCCAAAGGAAAAAAAAAAACACACACACAAAAGCCCAACATTCATGCATGTGCATACTAGACTCCTTGTCTCAAAAGGAAGTCTCAAATCCAGAGTAAAGTTAAAATCAGCCAAATTACTAGTTTTACCTAGGGCATTGATGGCGAACTTTTTAGAGACTGCCCAAACTGCGATTCAAAACTATTTTTGCATAGTTCCAATATAGCAATTTAACCTGAATACAGGTGACTGTGAAGGGGCCATGTCAGGTGCCCACAAAAAGGGTTCCAAGTGCCACCTTTGGCACCCGTGCCATAGGTTCGCCAACTGACCTAGGGGTTGGTTGATAGTTGTCTTCTATTTCTTAGCAAACTTTACAATTATACACTTGGCCTCAAAATTTCCTCACCTACTTGACTGCACCAGACAGCCCCTAGACTGAGCATAGCCGATAGGCCATAGGTTCCAACAAGAGTTTTGCTACCTAGGGCAGTGGTTCCCAACCTGGGGGGGGGGGGGTTTGAATGAGCATTTCACAGGGCTCGCCATGAGCCAGTGAAGGAAAAGGCACAAAATGGCTTGGGGCTGGAGGAGGAAGGGGGGAAAAGAGTGAGTTACAGCTTGATAGGTTGGAGGGGGTGTCAGTCAATGGCATCAGAAGCTGCGATTGGCTGAGGGTGCCTGTAGAGTGGCACCTGTGGCAGTGGCCTGCCAAAGGGGGCTTGTGGCCTCTTCCAAGGAGGGCAAGGGGTCACCACAACAAGAACTGTATGAAAGGGACTCACCATTAGGAAGGTTAAGAACCACTGAGCTAGGGCAACATAAGTAAAGCTATAGGGTAGCCAGATCAGAGTAATCAATACTATTTTGTATATCTATAAAATACTTGCAACTCTGCTGACTGACATCTGTGGCCTTCCAGAATTGTGCCCGGCCAGTCCTGTAGAAGAATGTACAGCTGGAAAGCACTAGATTTAAGGGGGATTTTGAGGCCTCGGGCTGTTGTAGTGGTGGCACAAAATGTATGCTCCTGCAGACTTGCACCATGGCTTTCAGATGGAAGTGGAGCAAGGCTGGTGTGCAGCCAAAACACTAAGCACCTGGTGCCATGTGTTGTGTTACTACCTTGGATCCAGTTCTACTTTGGTGAACCCCAGCACCCAACCACTGTATATTGCTGCAGATAAGTAGGTCACAACAATATATTGCAGGGACAATCAGCAGCCTCTCTGCAGCTACTGGGAAGGGAGCTGCATGGCCATTGGAACTTTCTTACAGGTTACAAGCTTCACAAGCTGTAAATACTTGTATTCCTAGGTCGGCCAATTAAGATGGCGAAAGTACATGAAGTCCCTTGCTGTCTAAGTTAAAAGCATGGATACTACTGTGTTGATTGCGGTATCAGCAGAGGCCAAGATAAAAGCATATTGTGTGCTGTGAAGCCAATTCCTTTTCAGGGTTTTTTTCAGTAGAGAGTACTGAAAAGTGGCTTACCATTCCCTTTTTCTGGGGTGTCCTGGGACTATACAGTTTGCCCAAGGCCACCCAGGCTGGCTGTTCTGGGTGCACAGTGGAGAACCAAACTACCAACCTCTTACTCTGCAGCCTGATATGTCACTCATTGAGCTCACCTATGGAGGAAACAAAACCTTTAGCTTAGAAATGGGGATACGTCTGAAACAGGTGTGTTTTCCTTATAAAACATATGTGGTCTTTCAGGGTGCTTTGACATTTGCCAGTGCCCCTCACCTCTGCTCCATTAATAAGATAGATGGGCATCAAAAGCCTTTACTGCTAAAGAAACTGGAATATTTGTAACAGAATCTGCAGAGGCCACAGGCTGCAGCCTAGTTGATCTATGGCCTTGCTAACTTTGGTCCCTGTGAAACTAGATGCCAAAATACTATTACCTATCTATCTATCTGTCTGTCTGTCTGTCTGTCTGTCTGTCTGTCTGTCTGTCTGGGGGAGAGCCAATATTACAAAGTGCATGAGCACCAGAGCTTTTTGTATCTTTTTGTATCTCATCAGGCCATCAATGCATATTACATCTGTTCTTTCTCCGTTGCACTCACATACAGGACACAACACATTCTAATCGAGAACATGTCCCTTCTCTGATAGAAAACTCACCCAAGCCCTCTTGAGGAAGGCAAAAGCAGAGCAGGAGTGCTTTTCTGAGCCCAGTTTAGAAGCGACAGGGACTGAAGCAGGATCCTTCTACATGTTACACATATGTTCGGCAACTGAGTTATTTTTTCAGCCTCTGTAATATCTTTTATTTTTGAGCTCTATAAACTAGTATGTTTTGTTCCAAGCTGCATTTCACAAGAAGCCAAATTCTATCCCCATTCCAGATTTTTCTCACCAGGTGTGCAGTTTTCCTCAGGTAAGATTAGTCTTGTCCCACTTGCAAAAGACTCTGTCAACTCAAGGAAACCTGGCTTTGTCGTTCCTTAATTGAGCAAACCCATGGTAAGATGGACCCAGGAAGAGGTTGTTAATAATAGATGAGGTGCCAGGGGAATGATATTACTACCTTGGCATGAAGACATGGGTGTTGAGTGACAGAAATGTGATGCTTGCCAGAGTGAACGGGGGCTTCATAAATTATGGACTCTTTGGACTAGTGAGAAATGACCATCCAAATCAGCTTGGGTTGTATGAAGTCTGGATAGAAGTGGGATGGGCTGGTTTGGTTGCAGGGGGGAGCAAAATAAAGGTGCAAAGTAGATGAAGCACAACTAGCTTGAGCCTTTTCTGCTTTTGATGGGAAAAAAGTGTGCTGGAAAAGTGCCAGGAAGATAAGACCCAGTCTGATGTAGTGGAAAAAGTGATGGCCTAAGATCCAGGAGGCCGGAGTTCAAATCCCTGTCCAGCCCTGAAAATTCATGGGGTGGTGATGGAATGAGTAATGTGTGTGTATGTTGTGTCATTACAGTTGTGACCGACTCTTAATGACTCCAAGTCCATGGAGTTTGCCAGTTCCTACTCCAGGCGTCTACAGCACCTGGTATTCTCTGGTGGTCGCCCATCCAAGTACTAACCAGGGCTGACCCTGCTTAGCTTCCGAAATCAGGCGAGATTGGATGTGCATAGGGCATCTAGGCAACACTGGAATGGGTAGTACCACTCCCTAACAACCTCCCTTGTCTAGAAATCCCTATGAAACACAATCTAGCTGTCTGAAATTTGACAGATATACTTGTCTCTTAAGGATCCGCTGATGCCTCCAGATTTCATTTAATAATAACATGGGCCATCATAAATTCTGACTTAGGTCAACCTTTCTGGATTTTCCAGATAGACGATACTCAGAAGTGATTTGCCATTCCCTTCTTCTGAGGCACCCTGGGACGGTGCAAGTTGTCCAAGGTCACCCAGGCTGGCCGTTCTTCCTGGAGTCAGTGGGGAACTGAACTCCCAGCCTCTGGCTCCGTAGCCACAGGCCTAAACCACTGAGCTTTCCAGCCAGCTCAGTCCAAAATCAAAAAGTTACTGCTGTTTCCGTTTTCCAGTGCAAGCCAACGGGAAGCTTGCAAATCGTTTCACATTGTTGGCAGAAATAACTGTGGAACAAGATAGAAAAGATTTCAAAGCTTCAATTTAGCCTTTAAACCAGACTGGAGTGGGAGCTGTGCGTAACTCTAGTTGTGGCAAATTTTAGATGCAAGGACCTCATCGTCATTGCTCCCACCACTACATCTTCAAGCCGCTATGTGGATCCATATCAACAAAGCCGTTTCTATCAGCTTTTCATTTCTAAATATAATGGACCTCAACTGCCTTTTCAAGATGAAACTAACTCGTAATAGAACTGCTGTATTTTGCATGGATTACAGTGGGTTACAATAGTAAGAGATGTTGTTGAGAAAACATTTCCCCATCACTAGTTGCTTGTACTGTTGTAGAGTGTGGGGTTCCTCAGGTTGCTAGACTTCCCACCCCTTCAGATTCAATAAAGAAACGTTCAAACGAAACAATATGTGTTTTATTGTCTTTTTCCACATTCTGGGAGGCACTTCCTCTCTCATCAAAATCAATTGGTGTAACATCTTTAACAAATTGATT
Organism: Phrynocephalus versicolor; assembly: GCA_023846285.1. Classification (NCBI taxonomy): domain Eukaryota; kingdom Metazoa; phylum Chordata; class Lepidosauria; order Squamata; family Agamidae; genus Phrynocephalus; species Phrynocephalus versicolor. Next base: position 14,942,580 of record JAHTLZ010000111.1, on the reverse strand, counting down.
GTTTTTAGAGTTCTTCGAAGGAGTAAACAGTGAAGAATTCAAACCCCCTTCTGCTCCTGAGAGGTGGGTGCTCCACCAGACCCCTTCTGAGGTTCCAAGCCCTGAGTCAGTGGCATAGCCTGTACCCCCCCAATCTCCACGGATCGCTTGGGTCCATATCCCCCCCGTCATCGTCCCCGAACAGGAAAGTCCTCTTGAAGGGCCAAACCCCTCCCGCAGGAGTGTCTCCTGGTCGATTGCTCCTCCACCTTCAGTTTCTCCATCCATTTTTCATAGGCAATGTCCTGCCTTATCTGCTTCCGTTTCCAATTGTACTCCCTGGCCTCCCGCTCTCCCCAATAAGAGCAGCCCTTCCTATGAGCCCGTTTTCTGTAGCTCCCCGCTTCAGCGTGCAGCAGCATCATTTTTTCCCCATTTTTCCATATTGGGGTCTTGCATCCAGACCCTCTCCAAACCCTACCTCCACAGCTGTGGGTTGGTCCACCTTTCCCGCCATTTCTGTTTCCCCAATCCGCAGGGACTCTTCAAATCTCTTTCTCACCTCTTCTTGATCCTTCTCTTCCCTTATTCGGGCGTTCCTCGCCTCCTCCCGTCTCCTCTGCTTTTCCCGCCCTCCCTCCCTCTCAACTTGCTCAGGTGTAGGCGGCACTCTCCTCAGTTGAGCTCCTTCACCCTTCCCTGCTCCACATAGAGTTTTATTTATTTTATTTTATTTATTTATTTTAGCGTGTTTTCAACTCAAGAATACCCAACAGGAGATTTCTATGCATGTGCAGAGGCACCGTTTATTGTATTACACTTTATAGGATTAATGCTCTGCATATAAAGCTTTTTCTAAATCCAAACTGCCCGGCTTTTAGGAGTGAGGCTACCTAAGCACTCTGGTGCCTCCTGTGAGTTGAATGTCTCTGGGCAAGTGCAGAGTATTTTTCTTATATCATTGACAAGGCCAGATCAAAAGATTTGAGCCCACATCTGTTCCTGGAGGGAATGGTTGCTGACACATGTGCCATGCAATCATGGCCTTGGCACACAGCGCAAAGCCTGATGCTTTAATTACAAATTTAAAAGGATTCTCCAGGAATGCAAACATGGATGAAGGATCACTGGGACCATCACGGTTCTCCTGGTGCGTTTCTTCTGCTGGAAAAACCATAGAGGCTTTCATATCTGCTGACTTTGGTTCTTGAAGCATTTGCATTGTTCTCAGCACAACAGACTAGTCTCAGACGACAGAAGATTCCATACTGATGCAATGGAAGAGTGATTATCAGCAAGGTTTGCTCGCAAGGGGCCGTCTCTAACATTAGGCAAAATGAGGCGACTGAGGCTGAGCTGTAAAGGTCTGGCAAAGGATTTGGAGGACTGATTTTGCCTCTGCCACAGCCTGCCCTGCGATCCTACACTGTGGCATGCTGCTCTTAGGAGAGGTAGATGATGACAACGAGGTACTGCCCAGTTCTATTATCCGCTGCTGCTGCCTCCTCCTCTTGGGAACTGTGCTTTCTCGGCAACTGTTCAATTATTTCTGACGTGCGCCTGGTATTCAGGAGGAGCTCATCTCCCTGCAACCTGCTGGCCCTGGTTGCGTTCATTCCTTGTGTGTGTGCCTTGTTGCGTTGTTGGGGCCATCATCTCCCACTTTTCCTTGTCCCTGGGGGCTCCCCTTGAAATGAGAACCGTGTTTCTAGTGAGCTGGCTTGCTAGGATGGCAAGAGGCCAACCTGTGTTATAATCCCAAACTGAGATTAGAACTGGGCTGTGTTTATTATTCAGCCCTGGAAAGCAACCCCCCCCCTCCTTTTGCTTTTTAGCTTTCGCCTGGGAAGGCTTGGCGGTAGCAGAACGAAAGGGAAGGCGACAGGCACACGACACCACAGTGGGGGAAGCAAGAAGTACATTATCAGCAGGACCACAGCGAAGCACTCAAGAGGGTCGTGACCAGAAGGTACAAGTGAGGGAGGATTGGTTTTAAAGGGGTGTTTGGTTCCATGGGGAAGCTTATACTGTAGCATCAGTAAAAGGAATTTGGGGGGGGGGTGTTACTTGACTGACCCTTACCAATTGAAGCCAATTCCATAGTTCGAAAATTGTAATTAAAACATTGCAAAACATGAAGTAGAAAAAGGGGCTCGGGGGAGGAGGGACTTGAACCAAGTAGATTTGTTGTGAAAGAGCCTCTTCGTTGGATTTGCTAAAATTCTGGACTGTTTGGAACAAATGAGGTGTCACTCTCATTCAGAAAGCATGTGTGCACATGTGCCTACTTGTGTTTGCATGCATGCACAGGGACAACGAGCGCAAGGCTGGCAGAACTTGGGGTTCACTTCTGAGTAAAGTTTCCAGCTGGTGTTGGATTATGTTTCAGATCTATGGTAACTGATATTTTGGGACAGGGTGGATGACATTCCCTTTGAATCAGGGTGAGCAGTCAGCTTTTGATTTTCACAGCTTCTTTCAGATGTATGTCTCCACCTTATCTTTAGTTTTCCACTGAAGTCTGAGGGGAGATAAAGAAGGGGGTTATCCAATTGGCATAACAGATTCAGAGGTGGTGGTCCAACTTGTTCTTCGATAGGCAATTAAGCTCTATTAGCGTTGCAAAAGATTTGCTCTCAAAGATGAAGACTGCTAAAATGGGTTCGCTGTTTATTGCTTTACTTATTGCACCATTTATATCTTGTATTTACCTCAGAGACTACAAAGCAATGCATGTAGTTCTCCTCAGTCAAACTGTTTCCTCACAACAACCCTTTGAAGTAGATCTGGCTAAGAGTATCAGACTGGCTCAGGATCATCCAATGAATTTAAAGACTAGATGCTATCCCTTGAGTCCTAGTCTACCTTCTACAATTCACTGGTGTCCTGAGACCTTTTAGAGCCATCTGTCCAATCACTGGTGGAGACAAGAATTTCCAATAGTTATTCTATCTCAGCCAACCTAAGTTACCTCAGGCCATCTCAAATTAACTGTAATCCTCACAGCTGCTCTCTCTATGTGTAGAATCATGGTCTCACCAATCCACAACAAATATATTTTACTCCTGTTGTGATGAAAAGGTTTTCAGGGAAGTTGGCCTTAGGTGAGCAGTTAAGAGCTGTTAGCTTTACAAAAGACTTGCTCCTCATGGTGATGAAAACTACTAGAACTGGTTTGTGACATGGATCACCCCAATCACTGGCACTGTAGGATTTTACTTTATTTTGGTAAACGGTTGTTTGTATGAATATCTACAATTGAAAATTTACTGCTACACTACTAGCCAGTGCTTTTGTCCATCACAACATTCTGTGGCTCAGTTTACAATTATTTAGGCAATATTTACTTACCATTAAGAAGTGTACAGTGACATGGATTTTGATGAGGCTGAAGCTCTTTAGGGCTCCAATATTATGCACAATTCATAGGAAATTACTACTATTAAAATAGGAATTTAAGTAGATTTTTTTTTTGCTACAGTACTTCGGTTTATTCCTGTTTTCCTTCTATCTTACTTTTTTCTGCTTACTCTATTTTACCTTCCATCTTTACTCTTTTCTTTTAATTATGCCCTATATTTCTCATTCCCTCCCTAATAAGTCTTCAGGAAGGATGGGCTTTGCCCTTGGTATAAAATCCGAAGTGGGATTTTTAGCATTAAAAGTGTTAAGTGACCTAAATTTGGATGAATGAACAAGTAGCTTTAGTTTCCCCTATGATTAATTCCTTCCCCTTTCCAAATTAATCTGAAAGGCCAGCTGTTAAACTAAAAAAATGTTGAATATAAATATCCCTGGGCATAAACACAGTCCTTATAAAGCTCTCTTTTTACCCTCCTGCCTTCACCTTTGTGACAGAGAATTTGCAGAATTACAGATTTGAGGGGGGAGGTGAGGAGAAAAGGAGAGCTTACTTGCTCTTAGTGGATGTGCTCTGCTTTCACACATCCGTCATAGGACAATGTTAGTCATGGCTCTTCAAAAATTCCAGAATCCGCCTTGTTTGACTGACGAACTGAAAGGGTTCAACATGTTTGGAAGCTTTAGCCAGGAATTCTGAAAAATGGCGGTGGTGTGAGGGAAGGAATTATTAGGATTGGGCTTGGTGGTGACCAAGGCCTCTAGGTTCTCAGGGAAACCCTATGGCTGCCTTTATGGGGTGGCATCCGCTCTGTAAAGGTGGAGGTTGAGAAGACCCTAATTCCAGACGTTATTAACCAGAGGAGTTGAGACTGAACCTTCAGCCTTCTTTGGGAAAAGCCAGTGAGGTGTTGCGGCTGCTTCCAACCTCACATCCTTGTATGAAAACCTGCCACATCTTTTTAATAAACACAAACAGAACTTAGGTGCTTTTGTGATGATAGGATTGGGGTAGCCTTGTGCTCGGACAGTTGGAATAAAGAAACCGTATTCCCAGTCGTTCTCTCAGCCGCAAAAAACCTCAAGAGTCTTGAAGACTAAACCTACCTGTGTGCTATGTGCCATTAAATTGTGTCCGGCTTCCAGTGGCCCTAATAGGCCTTTTAAGGTAAGTGACACATTGAAGGGATGGTTTTATGTGTCCCACCCCCTCATGAGTTTCCATGACATGAGTGGGAACTTGAACCCAGATCTGCTGGCTCCTAGTCCCTGGCTCTATCCACCATACCACAGTGGGTGCCACCAAGATACCAACCTAACAATAATCAGGTTGGTGTCATGAAGCATGTCTCTTGACCATGCCTCCTACTCCCTATTTCTCCTTCCAGGCTCATTCAAATGTATTTTGAACTGAATATTTCCACTGGAGGAGCTATGACTGCTACTGGTTTTGTAGCCGTTTGCATACAAATAGGGTGGTAAGGGGACAGAGACTTGAGTCTTGGGATTTGCTGTCATGTGGGACTTAAGTCACAGCAATGACTCGACTTGGATTTGACTTAAATTTGACTTACAGCTTCCATATATAAGACAACCCTCAATTTTTAGACAAAAATATTGTCTGTATTGTTAGGTAGCTTAATTTCTATCCCTCTTTCCCTCTAAATTGCTTTTGGTGGCCTGGATGGCTTCCCCGCTCATTATTTTATCCTCCCAACAGCCCCGTGAGGTAGATCAGTTTGAGGGAAAATGTTGGGCTCACGGGGACCCCAGTGAGTTTTATGGCTCTGTGAGGTTAAAACACGGATATCTTATTAGTTCCAAGCCCAAAATTGGAATCATTATATGACACAATGAAAGGATGGATGGGTGGACGGGTGGATCAATTTTACAGGAGAAAGATAGGGAAGATAACTAAAGTGCTCGTGGAATCAAAAAGGTACTGTTTGAAAGTTTAGGTGCTCATCATGGCAATACTAAGAGTCAGACCCTTCATAAAGAATGTGCACAAAAGCCAGGCAGATGGATCAGTCCATACTGACAAATGGGGAGCAGATCTTTTGTAAAGTCAACAGGTCTTAATTGCTCTTTCAGTACTACTCTAATATACTTTGTATTACAAGGATATGGTATATTGATCCTGGGAAAATTTATTTCTTCCCGAGTTACTATGAGGAGTGCAAATTCAGAGGGAGCAGAAATGCCTGAGGCAACTGGGGTGAATGATGCCATAACCCGTTGATTCAAAAGTCCTGGGGCTTCAAGATGTGGCTTCACCAGTCCTGACATTTGATGGGTCAGAGATGGAACATGAATGAAAGGAACTGAAGGGAGATGAGGGTGGAGTAGTTCTGAGCAGCAACATTTCATACTGAGTGCAACATTTTGTTGCTGACCCTGTTCCTTTCCCCATCAAGACATGGTGATACTGGCCGGGGGATCATGGAAGTTGTAGTGTAGCCTGCTGATCTTTTCTCAGCTCCGCTCATTACACAACACTGGCTTCATCTGTGCCTTCTCTGTCTCTCTCTTTCTCTATGCCCTTACTCATCTGCTCTTCTCTTCAGGATTAACAACATCCCAGCTGTGAGAAGAAGCTGAAACTGGAGGGTTAGAGCCAACCGCTGATCGGCTTTGGCCTCCACTGGTCATAATCCCTGCATATGTGCAGAGTCCGCCGCCGCAGGAGTCAAGAAAGGTGCAGGAAGGTCAGCCTTTGGTTTGTGCAGCCTGAATTTAGCTTCAGCTTGTGACCCTTCTTTGCACTGGTAGCTGAATTTCGGCATCACCCCTCCACTCAGAATTAGGGAAAGGTTTCCCCCTTTTTTGGGGGGGGGGGCTGCAATTTCCAGAATTATTTTTCAAAAGAAGCAACTTTTTTGGAGCACGGTTCCAACCACACATGGGAAAAGCAGGATGGCTTGAAAGAGGCAGCGGCAGTAGGTGTGTGTGTGTGTGCTGCCATCTCTCTGCCCCATGTATCTGCCAATCTGAAGCCCCCACTCTCTCCCTCTTCCTAATAGTAGGGCTGGCTATAAATGTGGGACTTTAGAAGCACACACATATGCATGTAGATACACAAGGTCCCCAGATGTTCTTGGACTTAAACTTCCATAAGCCTTCAGGACTATCTGTGTTGGATTTCTGGCCATTGCCAACCTAGAACATCTGTGTGGACCCAAGGTTGGGAACCACTGTTCTAGTGGCTGATTCTCTGACTTTTCCCAGCCAATATAGCAAATGCAAATTACTCAGGTTTCTTCATTGTGAACTAGAAACATTAGTGTGAGGAGGACTAACAATCTTGGGGTGGGAGTGGGGATTGTTATTCTTCAGCGAAAAAATTCCCAAGGTGATTGGTCCGTGATCTGTGTAGATTGCTACTAGGGAAACACCCTTGTCAGAAAAAATAAAATGAAATGAAAAGTGAGAGGCAGACTTTATTCTTGACATAAGGCGGCATCAGGTCACATTGTCGCTTCCCTGACCGTTAGCAATTTGCAGCCTCCCTGGATAGAAAGCATGGAGACTGTGGGAAGGCAAAAGGAAGAGAACCTATAATGCAGGGGTGGGTGAAGCACAACTGTTCAGATGTGGCTGGACTGCTGCTCCCAGTAAGCCCAAGCCAGCATTGCCAATAATGAGGATTCGCCCCATAGACGATTCTGTTAAGCAAATTTCCCCTATCTCCGGAATTTTTTATCTTGTGCATATTTTATGTTATACAAACCATTTGTTAAATGAGGGTCCACTGTAACTGCTTTCCAAATCCCATGCAGAGCCCCCTTTTCCGACTTCCATTATAAAAACACCAATGCTGCTTCTCCTCCTCTCTTTAGCGCTTCTCCCCAGAATCTCCCCTGCAAGACTCCTCCAGCGGAGCTGTCTCCTGCAGCTGAGAGCGGAGAGATCAAAGTGATAGGATTGATGTGTCTTCTTGGCTAAAAGTGCCTCGGCTGGTGTGCTCCTGTTACAGGTTTTCTCTCCACCCGATCCATTTCCTTTTCTCCTGTGCACTCAAGTCGCCTGTGCTGCAGGCCAAGGCTCAAGTCCAAGGAAGCTCTTAGCTAATCACTTGACAAAGAGTCCTTTGTTACTATAGTTCCTCTGAAGAAACCTGAGACTCTAGTCTTCTCCCATCCTTGGGAGTGGATGATGATCTGAATGAGGAGGTGTGTGGGTGCTATGACCGCCGTTCCTTCTCCTCTAGTTCATTCGCGGCCTTGCAGGAGCACAGCGAAAGCCACTTCCCAAAGCTAGACCCCAGGACATGTGGCTCTTCGGTCTTGTTTTCCTCTCCCTCTCTGTCCTTGGGGCACAGGCGTCTCAAGCTTGTCCTCACCTGTGCTTCTGCTACGAATCGTCCAATTTTGTGGACTGCCATGGACGGCACCTCCCTCGCATCCCTCACGGTATCGCTCATAACACCTGGATGCTGGACCTGAGGCACAACAACCTGAGTGGGCTGGTAGGAGGCGGCTTTGATGCTCTGTGGTCCCTGAAGATCCTTCTGTTGGGCCACAACTCAATTGTCAGAATCTGGCCCAAAGCCTTCAAGTCTCTCAACTTCCTGGAGAAGATGGACCTCGGCCACAACCTCCTTGCACGCCTGCCTCATGACTTCTCTGATGACTTGACCTCCCTCAAGGACCTCAAGATAGCTCACAACCATTTGGGGGCACTAGGTTTCGAAAGCCTGCAATACCTGGAGAACTTGGAGAAGCTAGATCTGAGCCATAATCATGTGACTTCAATCGAGAGGGGAACTTTCCGGGGCCTCTCTAGGCTACGACACCTCTATCTTCAGTTCAACAGGCTTGCTGTTGTCCACAATGGCTTCTTCTTCATGCTCCAGAACCTGGAAGTCCTGTTGCTTAGTAACAACAACATTAGCTCAATCGAGGTGCAGGCCTTTACCTCACTGCACAACATGAACCTGTTGGGCTTGACCGGCAACCAGCTCATCCACCTCAAGTTTAAGACTTTCCTCAACATCCAGACCATCAGCACCCACATCCAGCTGGCGAACAACCAGTGGGCCTGTGATTGCGACCTCCAGAGAGTCTTTGGGAAGCTCACTAGTGTTCGGCACCTCCATGTTGACGACTATGAGAACATCACCTGCGCCAGCCCCTGGCAGCTTGCTGGCTTGCCTCTCATCTCTGTGGACAGTCAGTTGTGCGTGGCAGAGACGGCCACTGTCCTGGTGATTACCGTCACTGTCTTAGTGACGGTGATTGCTGCCATTGTGATGGCCGAGAGGAACAGGAAGAAGAACCAAGAAAAAAACTGGAATGAATCAGAAGGCCCATTTGACTCCTCGCAGGATAAATGAGTGGAGGAAGGGAAGGCACTGGTGTGTGTGTGTGTGTGTGTGTGTGATTACAAAATGGACTTCTACTCACCCTCAAGTCTGCCCTGTTCTGAGGGAAATTCTGGAAATTGTAGACAAGTAACTTTTCCAAACTCTGTTCTGGGCACCTGTTTTCCAAGGTCTGCTCTGGGCATCCTGTTTCTTCATGCAAGGGGCCGCACAAGTGGTTTTTGAATTTTGATAATAGCTCTGATTGCCTCTGACCCAGCCTGGATCATGACCTGAGCAGTAGGGAGCCTCGTTTCCAAAACGGCAGAACGCGTAGCTCCCTCGTTCTGCTCACGAACTTCTTGTGCTGTAATCATTGGCCATCTTGGCTGAGGCTGACATAGAGTTGTTGTCTAAAACATCTGGAGAGTAACTTTGTTTAGAGTGTTTGATGTTCTACCCTGCTTCTTGTGTTTTTGTTCTCTAATGCATCTTGCTGTGGTAGGTCCACAAACATTAATTTAATTTAATTTAATTTAATAATTTAATTTAATTTAATTTAACTTGCATTCTGCTTTTGCCCCAGTAGGCTCACAGCAGTATGTGATGGATCTGCTTTCCCCTCCTTTATCCTCACAACAAACCTGCCAGGTAGACAAAATGAAGAGATACAGTTGGATCATTTATTTTTTTCTCCATTAACTGGCCTTTAGGAAAGATACAGGAATGGAAATTGGGGCTGGTTCTGCAGGTTTTACTCCACATTTCATTCACTTATCCCTGCTTCTGAAAATTGAATGGGCATTCAAGGTTTTTCAGCTGTTACTGGACAAGAAATCTTGATTTGCTTCTTTAATTAATTTCAGAAAGGATTTCAGATTGGGACAATCTGGGGATCCTGAAGATGCACATGAAGGTCCCTAAAGAAAGATAATAGAGAGGAGATTTCTCCTCAATTAATATTTGAGATACAGCCATATGTGCTAGAATTTAGCAATTGTATAAATAAAGAAGAGCCCACCATCTGTGGGATCAGCAGCACCTGCTGATTCACTTGTCTGCTGGTTGAAAACACTAATAACTCTGAGCCCAGAAATACCTACAGTATTTACTTACAGGTACTATATATATATTTCCAGGGTGCAGTTAACACTAGAGGGAGACAGCAACCACGTAATGTATAGCTTTCTCTACTTCCGTTTTTCGAGGTGAGGAGGTGGAATTGATCACCCATAGACAGCGCTGCCCTACTATATTAAAACAGCCAGTGCACTCTCTTATACTTTAGTGTAGATACCTAAATGTATAACAACAACAACAACAACAACAACAACAACAAACAACTTTATTTTTATGCCGCCTTTCTCCCCAAAGGGACCCAAGGCGGCTTACAACAAATTCAAAAAAGTACAATAAAAGCAATACAATGTAAAAACAACACAATACCTATAAAATACTATAAAAATACTATACAATATAATACAATAAGGAACAAGATTAAAAACAACAGCTGCAGCAGAGTTTAAAAAGCTCCCCAGGCAATAAGACTAAAAAAGTAAGATGTTATAAAAATTTGTAAAGGCTGGAGGCTCAGAAGGCTAGCCTAAATAACTAAGTCTTAAGGCCTCGCTTGAATATTTCAAGGGAGGAGGCAGTTCTTAACTCAAAGGGGAGGGAATTCCATAGTATCGGTGCCACTACTGAGAAGGCTCTATTTCTTGCCGCCGCCCCCTGCACTTCCTTGGGTGGCGGTACTCATAGAAGGGCCTTCTCCAATGACCAAAGGGGGTGGACCGGATTATATGGAAGTAGGTGGTCTCTTAGATAACCTGGTCCTGAGCTGTATAGGGCTTTAAAGGTCATAACTAGCACCTTGAATTGGGACCGGAAACGAATGGCAGCCAATGTAGTCCCTGGAGAAGCGGCCCAACAGAGTCGTACCGCCGAGCTCCAGTAACCACCCGGTCTGCCGCATTCTGTAGTTTCCAAACCGTCTTCAAGGGCAGCCCCACATAGAGCACGTTACAATAATCTAGTATGGGAAACAGGCAAATGTTACAAAGTGTGAAGACCATATAGGCGTTTTTACAGGAGTGAAGAAGCCTCATAAAACCTTCAACACAGGCATCCTTTAAGTAAACAGGCAAAGGACACATATACACTCTGTCCATCATTTTTTTGCTAGGCCAGAAACAAAAGGAAATATTACAGTTCAAGAAACATGCTGTGTGCACTGTCCTTCCAGGGAGATTATGTGAAAACGAAAACTTGAGAGGAATGCTCGTTTTAATTACTTATTTGTGATGTTTTGTGTAAACAGCTATAAAAGCTCTCTGGATTCTGGAATATTGGACATCTATATTGACCCCTTAGGTTCGGGTGTATATGTACTACTTTCCTTGCTGGCATGAATAAACGCTTTCTTGACAATCTTGCATCTTATTACACCTTCTGGCAGTGTTCTAAGGAAAAGGTCTCCACGATGGTGACACTGATCTGGAGTGTTATAAAGTGTGACACAGATTTTTTCCAACACACTCTGAAGCAGGGTATGCAATTTTCATTGTCAAATTGGGGATATGGACACAACTGCACATGGAAGGCCTGATCCAGGGCCATTTTGCAGGGCTGGTGTTCGTGGCAATACATGCAAAGCAAGTGTCTAGTATAATGCTCTTAGAGAGGTGTTACCATATGGAGGTGCAGAGCCTGGAATAGTTACAGTGCTTTGGGGACTGTCAGTTTCCTGCAGAATTCCTCAGTGAGTATGGCCAGATGTTAGGTATTCTGATGGAAAAAAGCAATGTTTCCAACTTGTGTGGATATGCAAATAGTAGGAGAGTGAATCATGCCTATTTTACTCAATGGCTTCTAGTGGTCTCCTCAGTTCTCACAGTGGTCAAAGTACCAATCTTATCTCTTGGAAAGGCACCCCCAGAATTTTAGAAGAATTTCATAAATTTTGGAAATTTCGAATCCCGGAATTTTAGCATTCTACTTCTGTTGGATCCCCTATGACCAGATTTTGCAATTTCCATTTGTGTATATAGATTAGTCTGCATAACCTTATACAAACAGATGTCCTCTTTTTATATGGGTGATGAATGAATGGTCACACTGGATGTTTGCCAGCATGATGCAGTTATTAGATTCAGAAGCTGTTGTTGTAGAAATAAGAGATTTTATTTATTTATTTATTTATTTATTTATTTATTGAGCTTTTATGCCACCCATCCAGCAAAATCGCTATTCTGGGCAGTGTACAGGCTGACTATTAACATCATAAACAATAACCGATCAAATGCAAGCAGCAGTAGCATACATTGAACAAAATCCCCCCCAAATTAAGAAATAACAATCAATTAAGCTGAAACAATAAAGTAAAACACAACAAATAATCAAGTATGTTTTCAATCATTTTTGATTTTTAAAAAAAATTTCCACGTATAGGAGCAATTAGATAAACAAAACTTGGAAATAAGATCAAACCTCTTTGGAGTCATAATCAAATGCAGAGGATGGCTGTTGGCTAGTCACATTTTTCCAGTTTATTAGCTAATCTTGCCAGATTGTGATGAACCTGAAAGAGTGCCAGATTGTGCTGAATCTGTTAGTAACAGGAATTTCCTGGAAACGAGTGGGATATAACTTATTTTTGACAACATTTGTACCAAGCTATAGCCATTTTGCGGGTTGATTATGGAGCCTTATGGTGCAGTGGCTAAACTGCAGTACTGTACTGCAGTAAATACTCTGCCCATGACCTGTGTTTAATCCTAGACTCAGGCAATGGCTCAAGATCTGTAAACTGAGTACCCAACTCATTGAAGGCAGAGGGGATGTAACCTGTATAATGAAACTTTAAACTACACAGAGTGCATTAAGTGCCATGAGCAGCATATAAACACCCCACTTTGCTTTTTGATTATTTCTCAGTGGCAATGACATGTGACAGAATCTAAGTAGATGAATGGAATGTAATATGAATTCCTTGGGGAAATATTAAAAACATAAAGCAGCATGTTTTCTTAGTCTCTATAGACTGGAAGACTCTAACTTCTATTGTCCCCAGGCAGTATGACTAGCATATCTGGGGCAGTGAGAGTTCAAGAGTCTACCATATATGAAGGATACCTAATTGGAGAAGTCTGGCACTGGAACATTTGCATCACATATTT